>VUYV01000004.1:11129599-11149010 GCA_008711295.1 Anarhynchus alexandrinus
CCCCCCCAAAAAAAAAAGGTTTATCCCACTCCTATCCGTCCCCTCTCCTGCTTATTTAGCAAGACGAGACATTTCACAGCGAATCCAGATTTAGTCTAACCCCCCCCATCACAACACACGCTCCTGTCTCGCAGATAACTTCATTTCGCTTGATTCCCTTCAGAGCCCCTGATAAAAAAAAAAAAAAAAAAAAAAAAAAAAANNNNAAAAAAAAAAAAAAAGCAACCCAAGCCTTTTCATGAGCACCCAGGGAGGTTTGAAGGCGCCTTGGAGAAATCCTATTAGAGTTGGGGAAAGTAAAGCTTTTAGGACAGAAAAAAAAAAGCGCGACATTTTCATCTTGCACGCAGTAATAGCGAGGAAAAAGCATCCCGGTCCTAATCAGATCAATATAGAGACACACAAATCTTTGCAAAGGTTCACCAGTTTACAGTGGGTTCCAGACCTTTGACATACATTGCGGATTAATTGGGCACTGTCAAGAGGGGGGGAGAGGAGGTGGGATTCCAGTTAATTAGTCGAGAAATGAATAAAAACTAAACATTATCGGAATTGTCTGCGGGTCCCGGTTTGTTAGTGGGGATTTGGGGATCAGCTTTTGTGCGCCGTAAATTGGATCTGAGTAGCGTGGTGCTGTCTTACACTGTCGTTTTGTGAACTGGCGACAGCTCGAGTCCATGGGAAAACTTAAAGGGAACCTGGGGCCGGTCACAGAGCCTCATTATCTCATGTCGGATACCATCTTTCGGGGAGAGCGTTTAATCAACAGTGGCACACAATCCTCCCCTCGCAACCTGGGCAAACCACACCACCTTCCCTCCCCTCCGCCCTGCAAACGGCCCGCCGCCGCAAGACGCCGGGCCGAAAGACGGAGAGGGGGGGAAAAAAAAGGAAAAAAAAGAATAATAGACCCCCTTTGTCGAGCGGGTGAAACCGTCCGACGAGCTGGGAGGCGGCGGCGGAACCCCCCGGGAGCCCCCCCCGGGCTGCCCGCGGCCGGTCCCCGGCCGGACACGTGGGGCTTCGCCCGTGTTTGTGTTTGAAGGGCTGGTTCTCCACGCTCCCTCGGGTTCTGTCTTTCCCCGAAGGGCAGGGAAGGAGCCGGGCCCGTGGCTGGAGGGAGTTTTTTCCCGGCGGAGCTTGACGGGGCGGTCCCCGCTGCCCACCCGCGGAGCAGCCACGGCCGCCGCTCCCCGCCGAAAGTCTGGCACCGCCGGCTGCTTTTCTCCTCCTCCTCCTCCTCCCCGGCCTGCTTTCCTCAAGGATGTCACGGCTTTGTCACCCGCCGCCTCCCCGGTCCCCGCGGCCAGGAGCGGGGCTCCCCGGGCGGGCAGGCGGCGGAGCCCCGCGGAGTCCTGCCAGGATGTTCCCCCCCCCGCCCCGGCTGGAAAAAGGGACTTTTTCCCTTCGCTCCCAGCAAGGTGAATTCCCAGGCACTCTCCCTCCCTCCGCCGGCTGCCCTGAATGGTCCCGGCTGGCGGGAAGAGGGAAAAAAAGATGGGAAGGAGCGAGGGATCCGCAGCACGTTCCCTCCAGCCGCCGGAGAGGAGTCCTTAAGGGGGGAAAACTTTTGGCATCGAAGGCAAATGCTACCTCCCCGCCCTGCCGGTGCCCCGAGCACGGGGAGGGGGGAGCTCCGGGGGCGACAGCCGCACAGCGGGGTCCCCCGGTGCTGCCCGGGGCCACGGCGGAGCCTGGGCGGGCTGGAGCGAGGGGAGCAGAGAGGGGGAGCCCTCAGCCCACGGGAACTCACAGCTGGGTGTGGGGTGTGGGTCCTCCCCCCCGCCCCGGAGTGCTTCGTGTGCTCCCAGGTGGGGAAGGGACCCCGCTGTCCCCTCAGACTCGGGGACAAAGTGAGGGGGTCTCTGGGGGAGTCGGTCCGTGTCCCAGGCTCCGGTAACCCAGAGGGACCGGCCCGGGGGGACACCGGAGAGCGCGGCTCTGGCGGGCAGGGGAGGGAAATGGTTACGGTAGGACCGCCGGGTCAGGTACCCCACCATCCCGCGTGGGGTTGGGAGAGCCCGAGGGACAGACAGACGGCCCTTCCCCACCGGTAAAATCCGCTGTGGCTAGCGGCGGGGCCCCAGGGCGATTCCCGTCCTCCGGGCACATCGCACCCCGCTCCGGGGCTTGAGCAAGAACCGGCCCCGGGGAGGCGAACGGCCCCAGCCGCTCCCCGGCGTTGCTACCGTCCTCCCGGGCCAGCTCACAGGCCTCCAGGGCCACCGGGGCAAGTCCCCGTCGTCCCCTCATCCCAAGCCGGAGCTTGACAGAAGGAGGGGTGGGCAGCTCCCCCCGGAGCAGGGGCAGAGAGGAACCCTCCCCGGGGTGGAGAAAGGCGAATTATCGCTGTTTTTTTGGGTCTATTTTTTTTTTTTTCGGAAGGGGAAGCTTTGCAAAAAAAAGAGCGCATATCCCCGCTCCGTGCCCGGGAGCTGCCCTTCATGTCCCACACCTCTCCCGTGCGGTCACCGCGGGGCCGGCGACAAAGCAGCAGAGCCCGGAGCATCCCCGCGGCCGGGCGGCATCCTCCGCTCCCGGCCTCCCCCGGGCCAGTAATTGGGTGTGCTTAAAATCAACCCGGCTAACAAGCCTGTTGTCCTCCTCACCCCACCCCCGCGTGTGAAACATTGTCATTAGGCGTCTAATATCTCCATCGCTTCCAGGGGGGAATGGGAAGAGGCTGCTCGAAAAAAAAAACAAACAAAAGAAAGTGTGTGAACTCCCAGCGCCCATATGCACAGCACAATGCAAAGCGGGTTAATATCAGTTAGCAGTTCTGCAGTGACCTGTAAAGTTGCCTCTCTGGAAAGATTCTTGATGTATTACTTAACATGGCTACACAGTTATCTGTCTCGGCATTAATGCGTCCATTAAATCACTGTTGAGTAGCATCAACCTACTCCCGAGTCTTTCCGTCCCCTGGGAATATGGTTTCTAAACAGGATCAAACATGTGATGCTGACAAGTCATGAGATAAGTTATAATTAATTAGAGTTTGCTACATCCACAGAATGGGTACTTGGGGGAGTGGGGATGGACCGGGCCATTAAGGACTTCAGCCGGGAGGGAGGATCTATAATATTGAGTTGGAAAACAAGAAGAAGTAATAATCAAAGGTGGCCGAAGAAAACTGCAAACCTTTAGCTTTCAGAACTCAGTCAAGATTAAAGTCGTTCTTGATGGGAAACACACCATCCCCTTCTTAATGAAAACCATGGGGAGACTGATGCTGCGGATGGCTTCTTAAAGAGGGAGAGAAAAGCCTCCCCTCCAGGTTTGAGGACAAAAATCAACGGCACAATTTGCAAAGGGAAGAGGAGAAGGAGAGGAAGGAGCTGGGTGAAGTGACCCGCCTTGCCTGGCCGAGCAGGGAAACCGCATCCAGAGGTCACGTCCCCACCTGACACACACTTTGGGGTCGTTTCGCAGATGTTCCCCTGATTCAGAAAGGCCCGTAGCATCCCTCCCCGCCTGCCCCAGAGCGCACTGAAGCTGCCGAAACCCCTCTCCTCCTGGCAGACAAATGGCCCCTCTTGCCCTGGGCTGGGGCCAGCCTCCAGCCCTCCCCCCTCCCCTCTCTCTGCTGGGAATGACAGTTAAAAATCAGACCGCAAACAAGTGGATTTTGGTCTGAGCTGCAATAGCCCTTATTTGCTTTGCTTTAACAAACAGCTTGGGGTGGGGGGGTTACTTTCAGGCTGGCTGTAAAAGCCCCACACGGGAGGGGAAAGGCAGAGGACGGAGGTTAACCGGCGGCATGGGGTGTCTTTTCATGCCCTTTGCGAGTCAAAAGCAATGGCTGGGTTTATTTGCTTGCTCTCTGCAATAAATGGGAGCCCTTCAGGTGAGAAGATGCTGGAAGGGTGGAATGACAGGACAGATTTACACCTGTCCTTACAGCTTACTCTGACAACCCCTATAGCCTACAGAAATGACCAGTGGTGCCGTGCAGTCTGGGGAAGCCAGCAGGTTCACTCTGCTTTTTTTGTTGGTTTTTTTTTTCCCTCTCTCTGTTTCCACCCCCCACTCCCGTTCCTTACTCCCTTTCCCCTTTTTCTTACGACATGAAGCACACAGAGATCGCCCCGACTGATACGCTCCCCCTGCCCCAGAAAGACAAACATCACAGACGACCGCTGTGGAGCCCCTCCTTGGCATCTCCTCGGTTGCACAGGGTGCCCAGGCTCCACGGCCACCACGCTACAGCGTCCCCGCTATACCTGCTGAGACAGCCAGGCGATGCCGTTTCATCGCTGGCCTCCTCCAATTCTTCACTGTCCCCTTCCAGCCAAGAAGGCAGAGGGGAGATAACCTCCCTTACGTCCCATCTCCCCCCCCTCCCCGACCCATCCCACCTCGATGACAGAGGCTGTCCAGATGCCTCTGGAATCCATCCGGACCCGGCTGCCCTCTTGATCTGTGGAGAGGATGAAGGCTGAATTCCCCATCTCCCAACCCAAGAGCCTGTTGCCACCTCCTAGTGCCTGCTGAAAGCCCTCCTCAAAGCCAGCTCTCGAGTGTGGCGTCCGGTGGAGCCAGGACCACTCAGCCCCGCATTCAGCACTCCCGGACGAAGGGCTGGCTGCAGCCATTCAGGCTGAGGGCATGGCGGGTGCTGCTGAGGGTCCCGTCCCCTCTGTAGAGAGGGGTGGAATGAGTTTCGGTAACCCTGAGTCAAAAACATCTTGTGAGCAAGCAACGCAGCTCAACATCTCATCACCCAACCTCACACAAATGTCACTTAAGAGGACCTTTGGATGCTCTCTTCCAGCATGGGCGCCTTAAGTTATATTCAAAGAGCCAAATATAAAAGCCACACGACACGGCAGCACATAACTAAGGTCTGATGGATCCCACGTGCCCACGTTAGGTGCCCATGTTCCCAGGACAGAGCTTCTGGGCAACAAAGTGCTCAGACATGGGGTGCACAGGATGCAGGACACCATGCAGAGAAGAAACTCCAGGTCCTAAGCTGCTCTAAACATCATCTAAAGTTTGATAGATGCCACGTTCAGCTCGGGATCTCCAGCTGTAATCCTTCTCCTATAATACGCAACGGAGCCAAAGTCACCCGTTCTTACAAAAAAAAAAACCAAAAACCACCAGAGAAGGTTTCTCATCTCCCCGGTGCCTATTCTTAGCCTCATTCCAGTGCTGATTTCCCAATTACACAAAGTCAAACAGTTTCAACAGCAAAGACTGGGAATGCCTCACAGGAGGACTCTTGCCTCCCTGGGGCTAGGAAAGTACAGAGAACCTGACCCACATGAGGCAAGCGTGGGGCTTTGCAAACAGGTCCCTCTGCTCACGGCGACAGCCCTAAGCCCTGGGCTGGGGTTATAGCCAGAGGCAAGCACTCGAGATTCCTCTAAAATCTTTGGGAACATCTAAGGGTTCGGCACTTCTGAAAATCTCTTAAGGCTTCTTCAGATGCCTGGAGAGAGATTTCACAGCTTGCTTCCTCTTAATAGCCGGGCTTCGATTCTCTGGCCAGAAAAATAGGCTGTGCAACTTCGGAGAGCCTTTTCCAGGATAATTAAGATTAATAACTCACCATTTCACCTACGATACACACCATTCTTGCGCAGTAACCACGAGATAGCATCTCCCGTGGTAAAACTCGCCCCAGTGAAGAAGATGGACAGGGATATCATGAAGGGGTACGGAGGAAGGGGAGAGGAGTTAAACCTTTTATAGCCTGGAAAGAGCAGGGGTGATTCTCTCTACTGCATTCCCTTTCGGAGGCTGAGGCTTACTGGGATGAGACTGCAGGAAGTGATGAGGCCAAGAATATCTTTTGGAAACTTTTTTTTTAAAAAAAAAGGGGGGGGGGTTTGGGTGATTTTTGCTTTTCCATTACGTTTTTTTGGATAGCGTTTTTGCAGGCGAGGCACGATGAGCAAAACTGAGGCAAGAAATGCAAGAGCCAGTGCCCAGATAACAGCGCCGGCAGAGCAACAGCAGCGGAGCAGAAACACGGCCGGTTTCTCATCTGCAATGTGAATACTTCAGCCCAGCCATTTGCATACGACTACTCTGCCTTTCGGGGAAGAGGCAGAGATGCTCTTTGGGATTAACAGGGGGGAAGAAGAGGATGGAATACAGTATTATTTTGAATCGTCTCTTTTCCGGCCGCTCTGGGGTGACATTTAAAGGGAGGCATCAGTCCAGGTGCATGACCATGCAGGGTTAGACACCGCAGCGCATCTCTCCACGGAGGTACTTACTCGGACATCGCCGGCCAGAATTTCAGATAGAGGGTGCATCACACCTGCGTTCAGTGATCTCGGGTCAACCACAAAGTCAAGTTCAAGGTCTTGTCCTCATCGCTTTAAATGATCTGGACCCTGTCTTTCGGACAAACCGCTTCCCCTCCTGTATGCTGGCATCACCAGAGGCGCTGGAGTTTGTACCAGGAGGAGGTTGCAAAGGGGAGAGTGCTGACAGCAGGCTTTGCTCGGTGAGAGGCCCTTAGTGAGACAACCCACTTCTCACCTCCGTTTACCAAAGCCTGGATGTGGTTACCTCCTGGTGGAGGTCCACTTTTTTTCCATCAAGGCTTTCCCAGATGGGAACGCATGCATGTTCTGCCCTGCCAGATCCCAGATACGCTGGATTTCCTTTCCTTCCTACTACTGCGGAGCACAGACAACACGTCCAAGGCATCCCAGAAGCGCTGGGTTCGCTGCATCTCTCCGAGACACAACCGATCTGCATATATTCAATGACCACGTCTGGGAAGTCTGGATGTGTTCAGCCTAGGCATAATTTCCAGGCATGGAAAAAGGGTGTGCTCAGAAACCTCAGACATTTTCTAAGCCTACTCAAGACCTGCCACAATCAGATAGTTTGTCCAGCCAAAGAAGCCCTGAAGATGGAGCACATGGCTGGGAAACATCAGATTTGGAGGACGTTAAGGACATTCAGAAGACACTTCCGAACGTGCAGTTTTTCTTGCGTGACACACAGGGTCACTCTTGTCAACAAATATCCTATTTTAATATTTCATTAAACTTTCATGGTGTACTTTGAGTCCATGATACAGGCACAGTCAACAAACCTAAAAAATCAATTAATCAGTCCCTAAGCTAATACCCACTGAGCGAGAGAAAGGCTCCCATTAATTTCTCCAGACTCCAGGTCAAGCCCTAAATGTATAAAGATCAAAAGACCTGGAGATTAGCATTGAGCAAAGTCATCAGCGGTGGGATTTCCAAGGGCCACACTCAGCCCCTTGCAAGTAGATGGGCAAAAAAATATTGACCCAAGATTTTTTAGTTCCTTTTATTTTTTTTTTGCAATGAGGCAACTCTTGATTTTTATTTTGTTTTTTAAAGGAAGGAAACGGTGAAAGAAGCTGTTTGCACTTTTCACCACGAGTGATAGTTTTCCTAGAGGCGTGTGCGTGCCTTGCACACACACACACACACACACATCCACACACGCACATCCCTCCCTAAGCTCCTGAGAAGATGAGTGACAGCCAAATTGCCTTGCAGCCTCCGCTCTTTGCACATCTCCCCTGCCAGGTTTGCACCCAGGACAGGTGGCTTTCGCACCTAGCGCATATTTCTCGTGGCTGAGTGTTAACAGTGAAATCAAATCCTTTCCTTTGACCTCGGAATTTTGATGGCAGAAGGAAGGCTGTCTTGTTTGAGGGGGTGTGGCACTTCTTTCCACAGGAACATTTATCATTTCTCCGCTGAAAAAAGAGACCAATAACGCATACCCCGTGCCTGTTATTACCTTGTGAATTCAAAGGTGTCTCATTTTTAATGGGCCCTTAGCAATAATGCAGGCACCTCATCATTTATCATCTTGCGCTGACATCTTCCTTGATGCAGAAAGCTTCTGAATGGCACTTCTAAAAGAGGTTTCAGCAGAACGAGCCGTGAGGGGTCTTGTAGCTTTTCCTATAGTCAAGCAAAGAGAAGACCCGAGGCATGTTTTATGCCTTTGCACAGGGAAAAATGACAATATCAGACGCCCTATGTTCTCCTTTCTTGTCTATCTCCAATGCCAAGCACAGCACAGGGGATGAAAACCAACTTCTGAGGGCCACATCTCCCTCTTCCAGGGCAAGAGGGATGAGACACAGCAGTGCGGGCAGGAGAGCCCTGCTCCCACCTCCTTTCCTCATCCTGGTCGGAGCCAGCACGGCATGGAGACGCCCCTGCACAGGGCGGAAATGACCAAAATGACTTCTCCTCCCTCCCGAAGTAAAGGAGAAACGAAGGGGTGAATCACAGCTTTGACCTACAATTTGAAGCCTGCTTTTTTCCCAGGGCTTTAAGGAAATCTCTCGTTAAATCCATAACCGAGTCCTAAGGGAGACAGGCAAAACATCCTCTGACACAGCTGACCTCCTTTTTTTCTCTCTCTCTCTCCATCCCCCCCGAGAAGATGTTTTTCAAGGAAAGAAGCCAAAAATCCAGCTTAGGGAAATGCGCAGAGCTTGGCTGGGTCGGTAGGGCTGAGCTGTCTTCGGCCGGGCAGGCGCTGCCTCCCAACCTGCTCCCATGCAAATCCCACCGCCACCACCACCACCAGTCTGGCTTTGGCAGGGCTGCTCTTTCCTCCTGGTAGCCAGGTTTGTGCAAATAAAGTCTTGCCACAAATCCATTTGCAATGGCCTTAAATGACAACAGCCGATTTTGACGCTTGCAACAGTAAATCTTCCATTTTCCCCTCGGAGGGTTTGGCAGCGCAACGTTGCTTTTCTCCTCCAAACCTCGCCTGGCAAAGGTTTCCCTATCTCATAGCCTCATGCAAGCACAACGCTCTGTAATTACCGGGTCCGGAGTCTTTCATTCAAGTGCCTTCAAGGACTTTGAAGCATGAAGAATTTTGACTCGGGGGCCCCTGAGGCAAAAGCCCAAGGATTGCTTTGCCCAATTTACTTATGAGTAAACTGAGGCACAGCAGAGAGGAACCTCTAATTTTCACGAGTCTGTTCATTCAGGGTTCCTCGTTTTCCACACTCCCAACTCAAAAAATGCCCTAAAGGCTTCAGTATTCCGGGCTGCTGAGCAGCCAAATATTTGGTGGAAGGATTTTACAGCGCTCCAGAAAGTCAACTCCATCATCTTCCAAACCACCCACTCAGAAAAAAATCAGGGCATCCAAAACCGGTGGTTTGTTACACTCAGCTGATAATAGGGTGTGTTATTAATGAGTGCCAAATCTCAACCTTTCTCTACTTCCATTGGAGAGATATCTAGAGGGGAAAACAGGAAAGCAGGTAATATCTTCCCCCTCTTCTGCCTGAGAGCTCAGTGTGTGGGCAAAGGGTGGGAGGAAGGGAGGTATTTCCAAACAGCTTCACAGGAGGCTCAGTGCCCGCGCTCGCCGGGAGACACCTCTGTTGCAAGAAGCATGGAGGGCCACGAGCACCAGAACAGAACAAACATGGCCTGGTTTCCAGCAGATCTGCTGGATTTCCCTTTTTAACTCACTTATGCTAAGGCTCGGGCATGAATTCATCCCTCGTCTCTCCCCAAGGGTTCTGCACAAGGGATGGACTCTCTGTTGAGTGGGTTCTCCAGCGTTCACTAACACCTGGACACCAGTAACAGCTTTATCACCTACCCTGGGTACCAAGCAGCTGTCCCCAGTGTGGATCCTCAGGCCTCTACCTAGAAATGAGTGCTTGCTATAACACCCACTGCTTTAGTGGGAATCACTAATGGTCTCCTTCTCTATCCTACCGCCGTCTATTTTCACAAAAGTTTTAGAAAACTTTCACCCTTTGGTCAACTTTGACTGAAACCACCATTTGCATTCAAAAGGTAGCGGGGGAAGGGGATGGAGGGGAAGGGCAAAGCCACTTAAACCTCCTTTTCTTAGCAACTGTCTGGAAAAAAAAATAAAAATAATTGTGTATTATCCACATGCAGCCAGAGAAGAAGCTACAGGAAAGAATCCATCAAAGAAGGAGAGGAGATTCAGATATTCAAGGAAGAGATTTCCAAGTTGACTTATGGTTTTTCCTCCAGGATCTCATTGCAATAGGCACTGTGCAAACGCAGAGCGAGAGACAATTTCCTGCACCAGATCTATTAAAATCTAAGCTGCGGAGACAGAAAGAGTGTGGGAGGGAAAATGGGAGGGTTAAGGCGAATTGAACTGACTCACCCCGGGTTACTTATCTGGTCAAGAATAGAGGCAGGGAGAAATAATCCAAGGCTCCAGAGTGCCAGTCCAACACTCTGTCCTTCAGACAAGCTTGCTCCTACCTACCCCTTTGATCTGGTCACAACGCCAGGGAGCAAAGGGCCACCTCCTATCAAACCGAGGAGCCAAAGAGCAGCAAACAGAGAAATACCATGAGAAGACCATCTCAGAACGCCAAATACTTGTGAGAATAAAGTGTGTGTTACCAACAACAACAACAAAAATGATGGTGTCACATGCAGGCTGGAGTACGTCAGCACAGTTCCCCAGCTCTGCGTGCTGAGCACCAGCAGGATCTGCTCCCCGTTATCAATCACTGGTGCCAGGGAGAGCAGAGGGGAGCTGTGAGCTCAGGCAAGGCCATACCCCAGTTAGGAGAGCACCAAGATGTGGTCCCAAGCCAGTGATGTGGATGTGTCGGGCAGGGAGAGAGAGGGGTGATAAAAAGAGAAAACAACGCCAAAACAGCGATGCAAATTAACCGCTACGAGTAAAGGAAAAGAGAGGGGAATCCGGTGGTTGTAAAGGTGAATTAAACCTTCCTTATCCCTATGAACCTCTGAAAGAGTTAACAAAATAGTAAGAAAAGGAGAACAGAGATTCTAATTTATGGAGAGGTTCAAAGGGCTTTTGATAAAGCCCTTCAGTAGAGTCTCTGAAGGAAATTTTATAATCATGGGGTTGGGAGATAAAGTGCTGTCATAGATTAAAAACTTGTTGAGACAGAAAACAGAGGAGAAGGAAATAAATGGCAAATGACCAGCATGGAAATAATTTAGGAGAGGTGTCCCCAGGATGAATTTGGAAAGTGGTTAACTGTAGTATGGCTTTATGACTAATAGCAATTAGACCTGGTAGAATAATAAACAGAAGCATACTAACGACGTCGATCCTGCACCCATCGCCTGCATGCGCTGGAGGAGAGCCTGATCTAGAACAACCCATCAGTCTTTCTTGATTACTTCGGGGGGAAAGAAAAAAAAAAAAAGTATTATTATTCCCATTCATTCCCCATAAAAGTAAGAACAGAAACATTTCAGTGACACCTCTCCGTCCCCACACTCCCTCCGTGGGCAGCCGTTTCCAGAGGGCGCTGACAGAGAATACCCGGCACCGGCAAAGCGGAGGAGCAGGATATATTTTTTTCTTTTTTTTTTGGCTTTCGACTGCAATAAAGTTTTCAGCGATTCCCTCCCCCTCCTCCCTTCGCCGAGCGCCGTTCCTGAGCTCGCGTGGGCTGCGACCCGCTGCCTGAGAAACACCCGATGGCAGAGAGCAAGCAGCGCGCTTCGCTGCCAACGACAAACTATTTAGTTAAGCCGAGCCCAGGTGAGAACGCTGGCGAACACCAGGAGTGCGACACCGGAGGGGGGGATGCCAGCAAAGCTGAGCAGCACCCAGGCACCTGCCTAAACTGGGCTTTCCTAAGTCAGTCCCCCGAGTTGGGAAGCGATGAGAGAGAAGTGGTTGTGCCACCGAGCCCTGCTCCCGCTGCCCCCCTCCCCCAGAGCCCCCCCACAAGCCCTCGCCCGCTCAAGGCAGCCGGGGCCACCCCGCGGCGTGGGCAAGGAGCCCCCCCAGAGCCGCCCGGTGCTTTGCGAGGAGCGAGGATGGGGACGCAGCAGCTCGGCACCGAAACGATTCTCCCGCACGCCGCGAGGAGATGCTGAGCGGCTGCAGGTGCCGCGCACAGCACAAGGGCGCACCAACAAACTCCAGGCACCTTTTACCAAAATAGTTGGGAGGAAAGACGACGGCGAAATGCCCTTTTCCTTTTCCCGCTTCCCAAACAACAGGAAAACATCGACTACCTGGGATGCTTTCCGCACGCCGGCTGCCCCCCACCTCGGCAGCTCCGCTCCGAGACGCGGGCTTGGAAAACATCCTTCGCACCGAGTCCAGCCCCTTGTTATCCACGGGGNGGGGGGGGGGAATAAAAGGGCAGTGTGGAGATGAACCAGATTGCACTGTACGTTTCAACCGGCCTTTAATCAAGTCATGCGATCGCAGGATAATTTGGAAACAAATGAAAATTGATACAGTTTCGGCATGCCGAGGGAAGGGAAAGGCTGGCCGCGGCTGCTGCGGGGGCATGAAAGGCGGCACCGATGTTCACGGTGGGTCCGTGCCCTCCCGGTGGCCCTGGGGAAGAGCGAGGCAGCTGCTCCCAGCAAGAAGGTGCTTGGCATGTTAAAGGAACCAGACCCTGAGTAAGGAAACGGTTGCAGGAATATTGATTGCACAAGATGGCCGGTTGCCTGCCTCGTCTTTGTGAGTCTTTCCATTTTTTATTTTTATTTTTATTTTTATTTTTATTTTTATTTTTATTTTTTTTCCCTCCCCAGTGCGCCCACAACGCCAGCCCTTTTATGACAGAATGATTTGAGTGAGCCTAAACACAATGTGCCTTACAGCTGTAATTCTGGGACTCCTCGAGCATGAATCATATGATGTGCAGAGCTGATAGTGGGGGCAGAGGCATTTGCTTCGTTTCCAGACAGAGGGATGGAGTCAGACTCCACCCGGCTGAACCAGTGCTACCACCGCTCCCGCACCTTTTTCCAAGCACCACGTCAAAGCAGGGCCAGGTACCTGCCCGTAGGAGCCCTGTTTACTAAAAACCGCCCGCCCGAGCCGCAGTGTGTCTGAGGAATCAAAGCGCGGCGCTGCCGTCGAGAGCTCAAGGCATTCCAGCCCCTGCTCTCTTGCAAAATCTCATGACCTCGTGTAGGCAAGGCCACGAAATTCACTTGTTCGACTTCATTCTCCGACTTTCATTGAGTTTGACTCAGGGGGAAAAAAAACCAAACAACCGACGACGAACCAAAAACCAACCCACAAAGTATTAGAAATAAAAAATAAGACCAAAGGGAAGGGAGTTTGCGGGGAGGGGAATCTCGCTGCCCTTCCCTCCTGCCCGGAGCTATGGCTGTCGGGGACGCGGTGGCAGAGGCACTCTGAGCTGTCGCTGCCTGCCATGGGAAGGTTCGCCGGCAGGATCATGCCTATCCCGGGCAGACGGGCAGTGGGGGCTCTGCAGGGCACTGAGGGGACGGCAGGAACGAGCAAACTGGGGGTGACTGCAACCCAGTGCTAGATGGAACCTCCCTTTGGCCGCAGCCAAGGGGCCGTGGTGGCAGGAGCCTTAGCAGCAGTCATTGGCGTTCAATTTTTTTAATTATTTTTTCATTTCCACCCATTCTTTCACTCCTCTCTAAACCCATCACATCTGAATCCATCTATCCAGACCTCCTGGAGACAAAGCAGTAAACCCCCCCCCCACCTTGGGATGGAGATTTGAGGGGCAGGGAAGGATCTAAGAGCAAGGCGCCTTCCTCCGAGCGGGATCGTGCATTTCTCTGAGGCCAAACGCACACCGGCATCATTCCACTGACTTTGGAGAAACCATGCTACCTCAAGACAGGATTCATTTTCTTTAAGTAAATGCTCATGATGCTTTTTTTTTCACTCCCTTTGGTAGAAACCAGCCCTGTCCCCACCATCCTCCTGTTGTTATACAACGCATCTCCAACACCTCCCTTACGTTTTATTTATGTAGCCTCACTCGAAAGGTCACCGGCGCAAAAAATACACAATTTTTACTATTTGTAGGTCATAGGATTTCACAGGTATGCGCGTCCTTTTATAGCATAGAAGCAAACAGCTACGAACATATTTTGATTACCCTTTAAAACTCGCAATAAAGGTGTTAAAAGGAAAGAGTGTTTTTACGTGCCGTGTCAAGCTGTAATCTACTCCATATCTCACATGCACGCTCTTCCAGCAGAGTGCAGTTGTTTCAAGCCTGCCTCCAATGTTGGGTTGTTGTTGGTTTTTTTTTTGCCTAAGTAGCACGTGTATAACCAGCAAAAGAAAAGCAGAACAGCATATCTACAACGGGCTTTTTAAAGCAGCCATTCAACGTTGTCATTCTCCGGCCCCAAGGAGTTACGTACGCCGCCGCTATTGCCTTCCCACGGGAGGTGATAAGAAAGTTTGGGCTCAAGTTACCGGCGCAAACCCTGGGCTGGTGACAGAGAACCTTTAGCGTCCTGCTGGTGAGGAGCAGCCCTACGCCTCACCCGCAGCTCCAGCACCCAGCTTTCTTCTCTGACCTGCCGCGTGCAGCTCCGTACGTCCCTACGTCGGAGCGGGAGATGGGGACACGGGTCGAGCTGTGGGGTCTTCTCCCCCTGCGGGTCCTCCAAAGCGCCCAGCCTTGTCTCCAGCCCCATCTACAACACCGGAGGAGAATTAGGGGGCCTACGGCTGGAATTAGAGGAGCCAAAGAGCTAAGCAAAGCGGTGGGAAACGCTTAGGAGATAAGCCTGGGCTTTGTCTCCCTTTCGCTGAGAGCTCTAGCGACAGCAGCGCGAGGAAACAGAATACCTTTTATTCCCTTCAGCTATCTGTCGGGAAGTTAGGGAAGAAGGGTGCTTAAATGCCATAAAACCAGCCCCTAATCCCCCCTCCCACTACAGAGAGAGCCGTCAGGAGTGCCTGTCTTGCCCAGCCTGCTGACAGCCCCGCGCGTGACACCTCCGAGACACGATTATCATTAACCGAGATTCCCAAATGACTCCCAGAGCAGTCCCATCCCCGCATCCCGCCCGTCGCCCCGACGCGCTGCTCGAAGCCTCCGCCGGCGATGCTTCTCCTCTCTCGCCAGCCCGGCTTAAAAGCCACATGGCAAAGGCAGTTCAACTCCTGATCGGCTTAAAAATAAACAAACAGCAACTCTCCTAAAACAGGAGAGCTCAAACAAATAATTATCACCTCCCCCTTGACTCTGGCCAGCGGGGCCACCGAGACCCGGCTGCTCTTTCTGCTTCTGTGTGGTCTCCCTTATAGACAGGCGAACATAAAGGACTAAGTCACTGAAACTTAACGAGTTAGTGCTCGTTAGCTGAACCGCATTAACTGCCCCCGCGCGCGCTCCCTACAGATAGTCGGGGCAAACTCATTTTATTTGTATCAGGAATGGGCCAGGACGGCATTTTCCAGCCTCGGAGCCTGCAGTTGGTTTCTAAGAGGTCCGCGAAGGGAACTGGGAAACAAACCACTTGTCACCGGGGTTAAACCACTGACTCGGGGATCCGCACCCAGCGGAATTTAAAAAAAAAAATAAAATAAAGAAAGGCATTAGAGGGCTGGGCAGAGATGGCAATCGCCGGGCCAAGAGCATGCCAAGAGCACGCACTCAGCTGGTTAACGCAGCCCCGCTGATAAGTGGTAACTCCCCACGTTTAATTGCATGCAACTACCTGTCCCTGCTTTTCTTCCCCGGCTGTGGGCAGCGCCTCGAGACGGAGCCGATTGCAGCCGCCGCCGCTCTCTGCTCCCCACACAGCGCGAGGACACCCGAAGGGAAAAACAAATAACCAAGCAAGCAATTAATACGCCCGTTTCGGAGGGAAGTTTCTATGTCGTTGGAAGTGCCAAAGATGGAGGGTTTGCCTACTCTGCAGCAAATTGTGCTCCGGCTATTCTGAATCTCTCTCTTTCAGAGCGCTGCAAACCGGGATGCCTTCAAAGCGTTTTTGAAGCGTGCCAAATATTTTTTTTAGGAAGGGGAATGGCAGGAAAAAGAAAAAAAAAAAGTTACGCAGGGGGTGAAAAGGGAAGGAGGAGGCTCTGCTCCAGGTGACTTCCCATTTGGGATGGGGCAAGAGCAGCCCCACAGACAGTTAGAGCCGAGCGGCTGACAGGCTGCGGCTTGTCGGCGTGGCCCTGCCCCTGTGTCAGCAGAGCTGTAGCCGGATAATTATACTTCTCTCTTTCTCTCTCTCTCTGGACATTTGCACGGCGGCAAAGCTGGAGGCGCCAACCTGAAGCAAATTGCGTGGTGGCATCTGTGCGCTAATAAGATGCCTCGGCGTTTGAGAGCGTGAGAAATACGCTGGCCGGGCTTTAAAAAGCAGGATGATGAGCGGATGACAAATGTCGTCCCCGTTCGTCCTAGGGGTACGGGTGTCCCTGCCAAGGAAGGGTTTCGACCCGAGTCAACCCCGTCCCCTGTCACGGCCCTCCCTTATCCAGCTCCCGCAGGTGAACTCGGGGCTGGAGCTTCTCAACACGCAGTTCACGGAGTTTTTGGATGCAAGACCAAGGCTTTGGCAGGGGGATGCCAGCTTCAGCTGCGCTGCCAGAGCCAGGCTTCTGCCCAGGGGGGAATTATATTCACAAACAGGGTTTTCTCCATCAGCAAAGCTTTTGGAGAAGCGGATTATTTAGAAATATCTGCTGATTTTTTTTTCACGTAGCCTAACTTGGTTGGGATCTCTCATCTTCTGTAAAATACTACAGTTTTATTTCAGGGTGGAAATTTCATATGAAATCCAAATGTACTTTATGATTCATTTCTGTTGCCAGCTCTTTTATTTTTAATAACTTCTGAGATCAACGAAGCAATGCTGTTTTTAGAGAATGTTTTGTACAATTTGTCCAGATGTTCAAATACCAATATAGGAGTACTCCAAGAAAAGAAGGCCCTCTCTTCCTTCTGTCATTACAAGAAATGTATTTGCTATCACATTATTGACAAATAACCCCCCTCGGCGATCAGCAGAAGCAAACATCAATTTTTATTTGGATTTTGGTAAATCTTTCCCTATGCCATCTCTCTAATGAACTCATCCCAAACAGCATCTCCAACCGGTGCCGCATGATCATTTATACTGCTAGGCTAATAATTTAATTTTCATTGGAGGAGGCAAAGATGGAGGGAAAGAGATGGTTTCACTAAATTGCTTCACTTTGGATAATGTTCATCCCCTGGCCACTTCTGATTTATATCTGCCATGGACATTTCCAGTCTCTCAGAAATTAATTCCCTTATTTGAAAGAAAGAAAAATACCCCAGCTGGCGGTGAAGGGAGCCCAGGACCGCGGGGTATTCGACAGGGCTCGGACCAGAAGGGTCGGTAAAGCATCTCCCTTCACACTTCTCTGCCCCGCAGCTCCTCGGTGGGGGATGCGGGGCAGAAGAGGTGATGGTGGCCCTGCCACGACGGGCAGGGAGGGCAGGGGAGGGCACGGCAGAGCCTGGAGGGAAGGAGAGGGTTTCTCCTCCTCCATCCATCCATCGATCCATCCATCCATCCATCCCTTTGGGGCCGCCCTGGGGCACAGGGGGAAGGTCCTGCCACCGCTGCAGGGACCATTCAGCAGCTCCTTTGGGGCTGCCTAGAGGGGGGACGCACACGACACCCCAAATCTCCCAAAAAGCCAGGCTGTCCGAGTCGACCCCCCTTCCTCAGACACCCAAGGCAGGGTGCTGGGTGCCCCCTCCCTCCCCCGGGTCCCCCCCCGGGCTGCTGTCCCCGGGAAGCGGGCAGGTACGGCGCTGCCCTAGGCCTGCTGCAGGCTCTGGGGGAAAAAAAAGAGGAGAGAGAAAAACCCCAACCAAGGTGCCATTAAAGTTAATTGTTTTTATTGCTGGTTTAACAGTGTCTTGTAAATCTTTTTATGACCCAGCCCAGGAACACCAGTGAGGCCTAAACTGGAGCTGGAGCGGGATGAGTCAGTGAGCAAGGACAGAAGATCAGCTCTTGCTCTGGTCTCCCCCCTCCCTGATCCCCACCGGGCTGGAGAAGACCTGTGAGGTTTGGGGCTGGCGATGCCCAGAAGAGACTCTTGGCGGCGCAGAAAGGGGATGGAATAAACCCCTAAATATTCCACACCCCTTTCCCTACACAGACAAGACCTGTATCTCTCCCTTTTTGCCCCCGCGGAAAGCTCGGCTGGGCCCATCAACGTTGGTTTGTTCCTCGCAGAAACGCCACAGGAACCCACGCGTGTCCCCCCCTCCCCGCTCATGGGGACACCGCCTGCCACGGACACGGACAGGGAGCGGGGGCACCTCCGCGGAGCACGGGAGAACCCCTTTGATCTTGTGTACTCGCAGGGAGAAAGCTAATCCCGTGTTGTGATATAAGTACCAGATGCTTCTTGGAAGAATTATACTGGGGCACAGGGTTAATGCTCCAGCTTTTCTTTAAAGTGTCCTGTGGATTATTCCCCGATTAAAAGGATTGTTCTCCCAAACGACTGGAGTGTCAGCCCGGCTGTTATTGTTGTTGTTGATACATGGGGCGGGAGAAGGGACATGGGGGGAACAGGGTGTTGGGATTTATTCCCTGCCTCAATAACCTTTCCCCTCTTCCCTCAGTGCACCCCCGGCTTTTCCCGACCCCTTTTCTCCCTTACGAGCTCACCGGGGGCGGGGGGGTGTTGGCTGCTCACCAGAGCTGCTCACCCAGGAGGGGAGGACGGGTAAAAGGGTGCTAAGAGGTTGTTGGGTTTTTTTTAACATTTTTTCCCTAGTTCAACGCATCGGGCATCCACCTCTGCCTGTGAATGAAGTCGTGAAATCGGGGGGGGGAGGACACAAAGCAGGGTAAAGGGCTCAGCCTCCCCCCGATTCTGACCCCAAATCATCCCCGCTCAGCACAGGGGACACGCAGGGAAAGAGAAAAGGAAATATTTCGCTTTTTTTTCTGCCCCCACTGCCGAAAGCGGGCGAAGCCGCCCGTCCTTCCCCCCTCGCAGGGAGCCGCCCGGGAGCGCGGCAGCCGCTCCGCGCCCGCAGAGATGTCCCCCCCCGTCCCGACGCACCCGCGGAGCAGCCGCATTCCCTTTCCTTACCCCCCACCCCCAGCTCCGCTCCCCCCCCTCTTCTCTACCGTTTTTGAGTCCCAGCCCCAAAGAGACCCCCCATCACTCCCCCGTCGCCCCCGTCACTCCCACCCGAGCATCCTTCGAGCCTTCGCTTCCAGCCCCCGGGACACGCGGGGGGCAGTTGTGCGGGAGGAACGGGGGAGACTCGCCCGTGGGCTGGGGAGGAGCTGGCCACGGGGCTCGGGGGGAGGACGATGGGCTCCGGTACCCCGGGTCGGGCGGCACTGCCCGCCGGGCACCCTCGGCCTCCTCCCGCTGCACCCCGCGAAGCTCAGTTTAACCCACGTCTGCCCCCTCCCTCCCCCCAATAATAATAATAAATAATAATAACAGTAAAAGGCCTCAGATTTATAACGTTGTAAATGTTTAAAACCAGGACGGCACCGGGATTAGAAAGAGGGGGGGATAGCATCTTCCCAAAAGCAGAGAAAAGGCGGCAGCAGCAGCTCCGAGGGGGCACAAGCACAGCATCCCCCCTCTCTCACCACGGCGAAGGGGCTCCGGGGGTCCCCCCCCACACCTCTCCACGGTATATGGGGGGGGGGGGGGGCGCGCG
>VUYV01000004.1:11150348-11167370 GCA_008711295.1 Anarhynchus alexandrinus
TGGTGCGAAGGGGTGACGCCGGCGGTTGGGGTGAAAACTCCAGGCGGCGGGACAAGGCTGGGGACAGGGGACACAGAATCCCCGCACCCCACTCAGCGCCGCAACCCCACCGGGGGCGGGGGAATAAAGGGAGAAAAATGCCACCCTGACAGCCCCAAAATCAACGTTTCCACCCCAAACACCCTCCTCTACTTTCCCAGGTATTAAGGAAAAGCGTGGGCTTTGCCCCCATCCCTCCTCCTCGCTGCTGTGCAAAGGGCTCCGGAGAGGGAATTTTGGCTGTAAAGGAAACGGGGAGGAATTAAAACTATCCCAAACTCTCCGGTGCAACGCTTACCCCCCTTTTCCCTGTTTATTTTCGGGGCGGGGGGGGAGGGAAGGAGAGACAGGAAGGAGTGGATGGACAGCATTGAGAAAAGTGAGAAGGTTTGATGTGCTGTCATTAAAAAACCCCCCAAACCCCGAGTTTTCTTTTGTTTGTAATACAATCTATAGCCCAGCTCTGAAAACTTACGGAAACTACTTATATACTTATGTGCACCTATTTATACAGCCTCTAATTAACACATATACAGACGCAGAGCCTTACATGACATTTATTGTTCAGATCTTTCTTAAAAACAATAGATCTCCCGTCAGAATTTCCTATTCCCTGTGCTTCAACTCATCATCGTTTCCACTGACGGGGAAAAATGTGTCAGGATAATCAGCGATTTTCAGCAGCAGTGATTTTTTTTCGATCGGGGGTTAAAAAAAAAAGAAAAAAAAAAGAAGAACGAGCAAAGGTAGTATAAACATGCAATTACATTACAAGAATTTTTGCACAAATGGACTTAATGAGTAAAAAAAAATCTGTAGTTAAAGGCTTTGCCCCCTCACTGAACCAGATTAACAGTATTTGTTGCTTTTCTAACTATACAAAACTGCGGTAATGAAAAATAATCTTGACATCCTTTAACTTCCTTAAGGTATCTTTACCCTGCAGACGCTCTGAAAGCTATTAAAGAGATGAGACGAGGTTGTATTGAACTGTTGCAACGTTCGCTTTAATCAAAATTAGATGGAATCGCTTAAAAATAATAATTAAGGAAAGCTCCCATTTAAAAAAAATATAATAATTAATTAGTTCCTAGCATCAGCAAACTTCAGCATTACCAGCCCGCTTTCCTCCAGCCTTCCCAGTGCCAGGAGCTGGAGACAGACACCGAAAATTTGGCGGACACAAAGGCTTGAAAACCCCTTCAATAAGAACACGCTGAGGGACCTCGGGGATTCCTCCTTTCGAAGGCTCCGGAGCCGCTGGCCGGTCCCTGCCTCCGCGGGGGGTGGTGGCACCCCCTTTCCCAGCCCGGTCCCCCCCCCCTCCCCGGCATCCCATTCCCGCAGGCGACATGGGATGAAGCGAAAGTGATTTTTAGCTCCTTGTAGGAAATAAATCTGACATACCGCCGCTGTCATGGGATTCGGAAAAGATAAGGGAGTAGCCTGGACCACAGCATCCCGGAGAGTCGTGTCAACAGCTTGTACCCCCCCCGCAGGGGACCAGGGAGGCTGGGGAGAGGGAGCTGGACCACAACCCCCCCCTCCCCCCCACCTTGCTCAGATCACAGGGGTTTGGGCAAGTTTTCTTCAAACCCTAAGTTGTTGCGAAGCTGCCAAGGGAGCTCGGGCTGGACCCGGGTTGCGCCGCGCGTAGTGGAACACTCGAGTTTATATTATACCGCCGAGAAGGAATAAAACTACCGAGCGCAGCATTGGAACCAGATGCGGTGGGGCAGCGCTCCCGCAGACTCCCGGCCCCCCCCTTTCCCCCGGGTGGAGCCGGGGAGACCCTTATTTGGGGCGCAATTAGGTGCCCACGCGTGGCAAGGACACCCTGCCCTCCCTCCCCCCCCGCAAATCGGTCGCGTTAAAGATTTGGGGGGGGGGGGGGNNAATCCAGCCTACAAACAAAAAGAACCAAAACCAAAAAAAGGAACAAACAAACAAACAAAAAAAGGAACAAACCCCAACCCCTCAGTCCTTAGAAACACCCGGATCGAGCCGCCCAGTCCTCCCACCGCTCTCTGTGACCCAGGGGGAGAAGCCCAAGGAAATAAAAGGCGAGATCAAAAATAATAATAATAAAAAAAACCCCTCCAACACCCACCCCCTCGCCCCCCCATTCACCCCCTGCCAAGGTTTGGCAGGCTGGGGAAGGTGTAAAAGCCGTGAGCGAAAGGTGGCCGGCGGGTGCGAAGTGCAATGCGGGAGCCCAAATTGGTGCCCCCCCGGCACTGGGTGCCTAATCCCGGCGGTCTCCCCCCTCCTTCCCTCCTCCAGCTCCGTTTTCTCCAAGGAAAGTCACAAGGTAACCACGGCTGGCTGTAACCTAAGAACTGAGGATGGCTGGGAGATTATTTTTACATTAAGAGCTGCCCGAAGATGCAAACGTGCCTTCTGATGAGTTTTGCACTTTGGGTTTTGACCAAGGCATGTGTAGCCATCTCCTGCTAAACGTCCTACCCCCGCCACGCTGCTCACACACACACACACACACACACGGTGCAATCCCCGAGGCATGCGTACCCGGACAGAGCACCCAAGGTATAAAAAGAAATTTAAGCTTCTGCTCTGAAACCGATCTCCTTTCCCCTGGATCACACTTTTGATCTAATTTGTTTCTCTGTCCAAATGACTTGGCTCAGCCTTCCCCCTGAAAATTCGGTGTACAGTTGACATCAATCATGTCTCAGTCTAGGGAGGGATAAGGATAGAATATCAGAGAGGTGACCATGCATGCCACATGATTCAAATCATCTCAGCATTGATTAATTGGGTTCAATCTGAGTTTCAGAATCATAACAACTGTTGTTCCCCTTCACATAACATCAACAGGGCCTTTAAAGCAGAGTATCCATTTACTCCAAGGCATGTGATGCATTAAGACCATCATCTTTTATTAAACCTTAAAGGCTGGATGAATTTTAGACAAACTCAATTAGCTCAAGATGGTTCTGCAGTGATTAGACATTGTTACCCCTTCCCCTTCATCAGGGATTTTTCTACCCCCTCTACTTTTTAATAGAAAGGGCAAAGTATTCTGACATGTGGAAGATGCACGCATGCCTTGAGACCGTCCTATCGCTGCTTTGACCATGCAGGTAACCCGCTTAAACGAAGGCAAATCCCCTCTAAAACTTGTATAGGAAATATCTCATAAAAGGATGATCTTTCCCCCGGATTTAAAGAAAAGCTCTTTGGATACCCGAGTTGGGGCACGAAGCTGTTATCAAGAGGAAGCAGGAGCACAGAAAACAGCGGGTTTCTGAGTTGGCCAGAAGATTGTACCTCGACCTCAGAAGAAAGAGCGAGCCAGGCAGGGCTCCAGGGTCTTATCAACGAAGTTATCCCTGCCCCTACACCCAAGGAAGAAGCTGTGCTCGGGTTAGATAGTCGCTCATCAATTAACTCCAACTAAAACGGGACAGAAACACCGTCTGGGCGGACGGGGGGTGAGCAGGGTTTGAGACGGAGACCACTTCTGCAATTCAGGTTTCCATATGTTAAGAAAGATGAGCCATATTTGTGTGTGTTTGATTCTTATCTACCAGCTGGGATCACTCATCCGGGTTGTAACCGAAATAATAATGATTAAAGCAAAGCATGCCTGCCTTGTAATGGTGCAAGTATGGGCCTCCACATCACATATATTCAGCCCCGATTGAGGAATGACCTATCACAAGCGCAGCCTTGAGCAATCAGAGGAATATCATTTCTAATTACTGTTTCGCAAGCTGAAACCCTATTAAGTACTTCCCTGTTGTGCCTATTATGACTGGTTCTACACTTAAAACAAAAGCATCTTTTTTTTTTTTTTTTTTTCCAATCGTTCCACTTTGTGTGGGAGCGATGTCATCATGATTCAGCTGAGGGATTGCTTGCTTTTATTTTTTTTTTTCCTATTTACTTCTCAAGAAAAGCTCGGAGGTTCTGATTGCAGAGGTTGGGAGAGATGAGCGTTGCACGAACGATCCTCGTAGCGGGGGACAGTCAACCTAAGAACTGTGCTTAAATCAATCCCCCCATTTAAGGCACGAGGTATTTTCAAGTCGGGAAATTCCACAACCAGACTTTTAGGAGAGTTTTAAGACGAGTTTACTTTCAAGCTTTATCTGCACAAACTGCCCTGCTACGAGTACGCCAGCGATGAAAACCGAGAGATGATTTTCACATGATACAAATGGATATCCTAAAGCAAAAACGCACGCAACACAGCGGGGCCTTGTTAGGCAGAGTTGGGGATCCCATTGCCCTTCAGAGCACCAGTCACACTGCTAACCCCAGTACATCGTCCTGAGCTGTACGGCTGATTTCTGGTTTTGACTCATTTTACCACTAGAAAGAGGACAGTGGGGAATAAAACAAACCTCAAAGACATGATAACATTAAGTGCGCTACTGAAAAGCATAAGTGATGGTGAGAAACGGCAGCAAATGCTCCAAAGGGACATCCAAGTGATGCTCAGCTTTGGGATCAAGACTCTGGAGTAGGGAGCTGCCACTGCGTCCACATAAATTAATCATGCAGATTAATTAAGCAAGTTGCTGTGCTGACTTCAGGCAGGATACCCAATTGATTTGATCAAACAACAGAAATTCTTGTCCGGACACTTATCAGGTCCACGTGTGTTTTACTCGTCAGTCACTAAGCCAGAACCACCTCTCAGCAAAACACCTCCAGAGTTTTGCCGTCTCTGGCTTTCGCATCCAAAAAAGACAATCCCACTTGCTTTCTGGTGTAAGCCAGGGGGACAAACGCACTTCATGAAGACCTAAAGCCCCATTTGAAAGCCGTGGTAGAAATAGATGAGCACGGAAAGATGGGCAACTCCCGATTTTCAGATCAGATGACTTCCAGCTCGGCCAGAGCAGAAGCAGCCAGTCTCCACGGCTGAATTTGTGCGAGACCTGTGGGACATCCCAAGGGGGACACCCAGCAGAGATCCCTCCCCGACATCAGTCAGCAGCTACTACTGACGTGAGCAATGCTAGAATATGTAAAAGACCGTAAAAAAAAGAACTACTGCTAAAAATGTACAGCCCTCAGCCATTTCATACATACATAGCCCAAACTAGCAGACACTTTCATCTTTCCTTTTTCACTAGACGGACTGAGAGCAGCATCCCCCTATGTCCTAAGGGAGTCGAAGAAACAAACATCATAATTGGAGATGCGCTGGCAGAGAAGAGAAAAACCAACCGGAGATTCACATTTCAGCCTTCGCATCCAGCCTGGCGGGGAGCGAGGAGGATGGGGGCCATGAAACAGCAAAAAGCTGCTCAGTTGCTGGTTCACGTTTCCCTCGTGCGCTCAAGGAGACAAGGCTGGGGCACAGCATTACAGACCGAATTCTCCGTCACCCACAGGAGAAGGCCCACGTGGGATTCTATCGGCGACCCAGGGCTGGCACTGCCTGACCTGCCGACCTTAACGAACCTGATACGGGGTGGCAGAGCAGCACCAGCCCTTTCCTATAGGATTAAATGCCCGGAGAAGGGTCTGCTGTCCCGGAGAAGAGGTGAGAATCTCCCCCAGCCCTTTGCGCTGCCAGGGATGGAGGTCTCAGGTGCCGAGTGGATAAATCCCAATACTGAGCCTTGTTATGCCGAAAAAGCAAAACCTTCATTTTTTTTTCTCTCCCCAAAAAAGTCTACTTATAGAGAAAAGATCTCCCAAGTGCTGACGCCACGTGAAGAGGTTCTTCATCTCCCTGTAATACAAACCATCCATCTGCGTGGAGTGGATTCCTTGAGGGTTGTTTATTTTCTCTCACTTCTTTTTCCTTCTTTCGCATCAGCTGCCCGGTCCCTTCCCCCCGGGGAAAGTCTCAGATGGGAAACTGGAGATGGAGGCATTTCTGAGAGCAACGCCGTTATCTCCCAGTTTGTGGTGGGAGGGGAGCACAGAGGCACCTGCGCTTCTCAGTTTGGGCCGATTCCTGGAGATGACCCTCGCGTTTCCCCCTGCAATGATACCCATTGTCCATGATCTCCGTAGGCTGCGAGTCTCCCCCCAGCCCCGGCAGGAACGGGATAAGTACTCACAGTAGACTCCTCCAAAGCAGCTGAACGCAAGGAAATGAGAGAAGGAATGCACTGAACCAGACCTGGATTTGAACTTTTAAGTCTCCCTCTCGCTGAGCATAACTTTTCACTTCGAATTTGACTGATCCAGTAGCTACAAGCTATGGAGAAAGCGCGCGTATGGAGGGATGGAGCCATCCCTCTGGACTTTCTGGGAACTCCACACCGGTGCTGCCCCAAGTTTCTTCTGAGCCTCAATTCGTTGAGCGTTCACCGAGTGAACTATTCCAGGAATGTGCAAGGATCAGTCCCCAGAAGAGCAGGTCGAGAAGGGGGAGGCCGTACAGCAACACAGCCTTTCCCCCAGCTTTTTAAAGCAGATTTCTTTTCCCTGCCTTCCAGCCAACTTCCCCTGCGTGACCCGAGAAGTTTCCCTAATAAAAATATAGATGTAACCTTATCTAAAGTGAGTGCAGCGAATGTACTACGGATAATGCGTAATTAATAACAGAAAAATAATGTTTCCCCTGTTATTAAATCAAGGCCTCCCCTGACCTCTCACCCTCATATAAGTGCCTTTAGTTTTATGACAGCGATGGACAAAGTTATTGTGTGTCCGTACGTGCACGCACATCCTAGCTGGCAAGGGGCTCACCTAACTATTGCTGGAGTTAGTTTAGGGATTTTCCTTTTTTTTTCAGGTTAAAAAAAGAAATGCCTCCAGTAGTTTATACGACGCTTGGCCGGCGAATGAACTCAATCAGGGTATGAAACTAATCTGGTTCCGCTGAGGAAAGGTTCGGCCTCGCGGTCTCAGCCTTAGCAATATCTATTTGCACACACGCACGTGTGCGTGGATTGCTTTTGGGCTCCCTAAATGCGTTTCCAAGGCTTAGATGGATGCTGGAGGAATGTATCAATATTTTTATATATTTGCAGCCTCCAAAGGGAAAACAACGAGCAGTCAAACTCCCTGGAAGGGCTCAGCATTTTTTTTGGTGGTAACGCAGTAAAATCTTCACTGCTTACAAGGCGGCGTTTCTTCCCTGGCTGCTTTTCTTGTTTTAATACTTGCAGGCGCTCAACCCCCAGCCATCCCCGCTGACAAAAACATATTTATCCATTGGGAGAGATGAACTAGGGAAAATAAACAAGTTTGGACCTGAAGGCGCATCGAGACTTTAAAGAAATTAATAAACACGAGGCCAACCTGGTTTTCTCTGCCGTTCCCCCCATCCCCAAACACACCGGTGTCAGTAATGCTATCGAACTCCAGAGGTCATCGGGCTCGTCTGATGTATGGGCTTCCCTCCTGATTCATTACGTTTGATGCACGGCTCTTCCAGGAGTCAACCCAGCAAAACCCTTGGGTTAATGGAAGCCACACCAGCTCCTAATCCAGTAGCTTTGAATTCTTCTGTTTGTGTTGGATAGGCGCTGCGCGAAAGCCCGGTCTCCCAGGGTCAGAGAAGTTCCTTCTGATCATCAGCAGCAGTGATGTGAACCTCGGGTCACACATTTTCCACTGGTCCTCCAGATCTACCAGGCAGCGGCAACGGTGCCCCACCAAAGCTCTGCCACGTACCCTGGGGACCCGCTGCTCCCCGGGGACCCCGGCAGGGAGAGAGGGAAGGGACAGGACCATGTCCCTGTCATCACATAAAGCCAGTTGGATGCAAGCCCCCTCCTATTCCTGTGCTTATTTCCTTGACTAATTTCAAGGCAACTAATTTCAAGGCAACTAATTTCAAGACTACTAATTTCAAGGCAACTAATTTCAAGGCAACTAATTTCAAGGCTCAGCCCAGAGCTGTGCCTCTCCCCCAACACGTTTTTCTCTTTGCCATTCCCCGAAGCGCCAAAAGAAGCGGAAATATTGGATTTCTTCAAAATTTTCAGCCCAACACTTTCCTTGAGGAGGTGGAAAACTCTTTGCCTTAAACACACAGACGCGAGCCAACCCCCGGGTCTCAGTATTTACCCATTCAGCCCCTGTGGTTTGAATGTATAAATCTGGGCAGAGAGAAATGTGTCTTTTAAACGGTAGCTGTGCACGCAAGCGCTCCAAGGTAAACGCTCCCCTCAAAGCAGGTATTTCCTCCATCCTCCTCGCTCGCACATCAACCTGCTGTGCTTCTCCAGCTCTGCCTGCGGGAAGGGTCAACGCGGCCCCAAAAGTTCGGAAAGCGGGAGCTCCCTCCTCCTCCTCCAGATTCATCGCTCCCTTCGGTTTAATCATGTGATCGGGCTCAATTCCGCCACGTTCCTCGGATGGAGTATCACACACCAGACTATAAATACCGTGCCCTGCGTTTTAGCGGTGCTTTCCCTTCCCTCCAAACACAAGTTGAGGCTGTTATCGCTTCCCAGCCGGGCTCCGGCACTCCCAGCCCTGGTACCTGCTCCTGGGAAGGGGGAAGAGGGATGTTCATCTCTTGACTGATACGGGCATTTGTAGGGATCCCATTTACCCCAGAGGGTAAAGGACACAGGTGGGATGCGATATGTGCGTGAGGGGGCCTGAAGTTTTCCTCCTTTGCCCTGCGTTCCCAGGGGAACACAGCTATTTCAAGAGGATCAGGGGTACCGGGGGAGCCTCCAAACCGAAGGAGCGTGGAGAGCAGCCCAGCTTGCCAGGGCTGTACGGTCCTGCTGCAAACTGGCTTTGCACTGGTCAGGATGATACCCGCCTTGGGGAGGTTAACACGGGATCAAGGAGTCAGAGCATCTCCTTCCAAATGGTGTAACGTGGATGATGGAAATGTGTTAACCATCACCTTCCCCACCGCTCACTGCTCTGTGCTTAATCCCTCTTCGATGGGGTGAGGGATGCACCGACACACACTCCCCTCCCACCAAACCCTCCCATTTATTTACTCTTTTAATAACTCGTCCGTGCCCACACGGTACACGGACACGAACGGCTGCAGCTGCTTCAAAGAAGGCGCTTTCTGTCTTCCACATCACGTCCCATAGATCTTAAAAATATTTCATGGAGCACCAAAACACCCCCCCCCACACACAACAAGCCGCTTTCCAAGCACACAAATACTTTCAAGTTCAACACAATGTTTCATTTCGGTAAGGACAAGCTCTTTCGTTCGGTTTCGGAGTCTCTTGTTCAATTATTTCTCTACAGATTCCCCCCTGAAACCGAGTTAAAAAGTGAAACAAAAAAATAGCTTTATCGGTCTGAAAACATCCAAAGAAGAAAGATATTCTGCAAGGAAACTCCCCATCCTGTTGGGTTTTTTTTCCAGTGGTGGTGGTTTTTTTTAAATTACACAAAGTTTTGCCATCAGCAGTGACATTCTGCGAGGAAAAAACTAGTTGCCTCAAAATACCATTTTCTGATAAAAACCCAATTCTCCCTCATTTCCTCTCTCTGCAGAGATCAGTCTTTGGGTCCGAGCATCCTTCCACCGCTCCCAAAAACCCCTCTCCGAGAACTATGCACAAACGCAGCCAACTCCATTTTAGAAACAAATCTGCTCTGTTTACTGATAAATATTTATTCAGCTATTTACCACGAAAACATGAAAGGCAAATCCAGTATCTGTATTTCCAGTATCACTCGCTGGGGAATATCACTAAATACACCGGGACACAGGCATCAGAAGACTCCTTCAAGATCCCCCCCAAATTTGCTTGTGCAAATCAGCTTGTCCCCCCCCCTCCCCAAGCCTTGAAATTAAAGGTGAAATTCTGATTTACTCTGGAGGCCACTTAATTTCTGCTGGCTGAACGTCGCAGCCCTCTGCTCAGCTGCTCCGCAAAGCGTTACGCTGTTATGACTCAGAAAAAAAGCAAAATAATGAATTCACATCCCCAGTGGGGAAGACCCAGTATGGGGGTGACCGGGGGTACCTCCTCCTGGGGCATCCACAGGGGACTCGCAGCTGTTTCCATTTACAAAAGATATCCCGTTCTTGCTTTTTTTTCTGATTTTAGGTGAGCTGCTTATTTCTGATTTATGCTACCTAGTGAGAGACAAGGATTGGTCTGCATAACGCTGTACGGCGCTTCTTCATTTGCTGATATTAGGGGCAGTTATGGGAAAATAATAGATCTAAATAGCCCTTTGCTGCAGCTTATTCTATCAGATGAAGCCATAGTTTTATATGGATGGAGGATATCAGTGACAGCAGCACAGCTCAAAAAAAAATAATATTATAACGATGCACATACAAATAATAAAAGGCTAAAAGGAAGAAATGCTTGCGAACCCACTGCAGAAATGTTCCTAAGCAATGAAGCCCCGACATTTTTGTGAATCTCATGCCTGCAAAGTTTTATCCCTGTACTTAGATTTGTTCCCCCAAGTAGAAAATAGCTGCTGGTCTGAGTTCAGCCTCTGGTTTGAAGGCTCATAGCTGAAGCCTGCCAATTCTGAAGTGCCTGAATAGGCAGAAAATTGAGGATTTTAGCTCGGGTACTTCGTTGCCAAACACCAAACCCAGAATTTTCTCTTTACTATAAATTGGTATTTATCTTTCTGTACAATACATAAAAAAGTAGATTAATATAGCTAGAAGAAACAAAGCCACCGCTCCCCAAAATCATGGGAAAAAGCAAGTATTTCGGTCAAAAATCACACGCGTTTTTGCAAGAAATGTTTTTTTGNTCCCACCAAACCCTCCCATTTATTTACTCTTTTAATAACTCATCCGTGCCCACACGGTACACGGACATGAACGGCTGCAGCTGCTTCAAAGAAGGCGCTTTCTGTCTTCCACATCACGTCCCATAGATCTTAAAAATATTTCATGGAGCACCAAAACACCCCCCCCCACACACAACAAGCCGCTTTCCAAGCACACAAATACTTTCAAGTTCAACACAATGTTTCATTTCGGTAAGGACAAGCTCTTTCGTTCGGTTTCGGAGTCTCTTGTTCAATTATTTCTCTACGGATTCCCCCCTGAAACCGAGTTAAAAAGTGAAACAAAAAAATAGCTTTATCGGTCTGAAAACATCCAAAGAAGAAAGATATTCTGCAAGGAAACTCCCCATCCTGTTGGGTTTTTTTTCCAGTGGTGGTGGTTTTTTTTAAATTACACAAAGTTTTGCCATCAGCAGTGACATTCTGCGAGGAAAAAACTAGTTGCCTCAAAATACCATTTTCTGATAAAAACCCAATTCTCCCTCATTTCCTCTCTCTGCAGAGATCAGTCTTTGGGTCCGAGCATCCTTCCACCGCTCCCAAAAACCCCTCTCCGAGAACTATGCACAAACGCAGCCAACTCCATTTTAGAAACAAATCTGCTCTGTTTACTGATAAATATTTATTCAGCTATTTACCACGAAAACATGAAAGGCAAATCCAGTATCTGTATTTCCAGTATCACTCGCTGGGGAATATCACTAAATACACCGGGACACAGGCATCAGAAGACTCCTTCGAGATCACCCCCCAAATTTGCTTGTGCAAATCAGCTTGTCCCCCCCCCTCCCCAAGCCTTGAAATTAAAGGTGAAATTCTGATTTACTCTGGAGGCCACTTAATTTCTGCTGGCTGAACGTCGCAGCCCTCTGCTCAGCTGCTCCGCAAAGCGTTACGCTGTTATGACTCAGAAAAAAAGCAAAATAATGAATTCACATCCCCAGTGGGGAAGACCCAGTATGGGGGTGACCGGGGGTACCTCCTCCTGGGGCATCCACAGGGGACTCGCAGCTGTTTCCATTTACAAAAGATATCCCGTTCTTGCTTTTTTTTCTGATTTTAGGTGAGCTGCTTATTTCTGATTTATGCTACCTAGTGAGAGACAAGGATTGGTCTGCATAATGCTGTACGGCACTTCTTCATTTGCTAATATTAGGGGCAGTTATGGGAAAATAATAGATCTAAATAGCCCTTTGCTGCAGCTTATTCTATCAGATGAAGCCATAGTTTTATATGGATGGAGGATATCAGCGACAGCAGCACAGCTCAAAAAAAAATAATATTATAACGATGCACATACAAATAATAAAAGGCTAAAAGGAAGAAATGCTTGCGAACCCACTGCAGAAATGTTCCTAAGCAATGAAGCCCCGACATTTTTGTGAATCTCATGCCTGCAAAGTTTTATCCCTGTACTTAGATTTAACTTTGCGTTCCCCCAAGTAGAAAATAGCTGCTGGTCTGAGTTCAGCCTCTGGTTTGAAGGCTCATAGCTGAAGCCTGCCAATTCTGAAGTGCCTGAATAGGCAGAAAATTGAGGATTTTAGCTCGGGTACTTCGTTGCCAAACACCAAACCCAGAATTTTCTCTTTACTATAAATTGGTATTTATCTTTCTGTACAATACATAAAAAAGTAGATTAATATAGCTAGAAGAAACAAAGCCACCGCTCCCCAAAATCATGGGAAAAAGCAAGTATTTCGGTCAAAAATCACACGCGTTTTTGCAAGAAATGTTTTTTTTGATTGTTTGTTTGCAACCAGCTATGAAATTCTGCAAAACCTAAGGCAACGTCCCCCGAAGGAGAGTGAAAAAGATCGCCTTGGGGTTTTCTTCAGTACTTTGGCGGATATGGGAAAAGAAAGAAAAAGATAAAATACGAGGTGGCACCTGAAAACCTGCTCAGCTTTCAGCGCAGAGGAATGTAAACATGTTGTTTTGCTTACTTTCATCATCGATTTCAGGAAGCCGGGAAGGCTGCTCAGAAAATGGTTCCCCAGCCTCAGCTACAATGCTGTTCCAATAATAGACGGCGTAGGCAGATGCTTAATCATCTTCAAATCATGTTTCGCTATGCCAGATCTAAAGCTCTTGGCCCGCGGTAGGACACAGTTAAGCTCCTGTTTAGCTGAAGAGTTGCAACAGGGCTCAAACGCAGTTGTCCCACCACCCGGGCAGAGTCAAGCCCTCGACGCGCCGGGAATATGGGCAGTTTGGGGCTGTGATTGACAGGCAACTTGGAAACTTTCTCCAGGAGAGGAGCTGTTAAATTACAAACACCTAAAGAACTATTTTTCCTACTTCTTGACTCATTTTCGAGCTTTAAGATTCACACCTCCACCCAGTGGTCCACGCTACATTCCCACCTCTGACGCAGCATCCTTCCGCGCCAAGGTGCAAAAGAGGGGACACCTCTCCTGGGGGAACCGCGGGATCCTCAGAGATCCTTTCAGGTTCCTAATAAGATTTACAGCCTCATGCTCACCATCAACCTCCAAATTCCTGCTGGAGCAGAAAGAAGAGCTTGCTTGGGTCTGAAACCTGCTCCTTCCAAGGGATCATGAGTCCGCTGGCCTGAGAGGAACGGCTGGAAGACATCTACACGTTCAGCTGGACCATCTGTGGCAGCACCCAGTTGCACTCCCACGTGCAAAGCTTTTGCTCCTCTATTTATTGCAGCTGTCTGCTGGTGCCACGACACACAGGCGAATAAATACCACTGCAAAGAGCTGTCGCCGCTTACGCGAATGGTGGAAATGGCACGAGAGGGCGAGGGAGGCGGGAAGGGTTAAATAAGCCATGTGTCGCGGTATGGCAACTGGAGCTTGGCCAAGCTGCGAGGGCTGACGCTGCTCCGTCGGGACGTGTGCCATGGAATCCCTCCTGATGGGGAACGCTCGTGGCCTTGGTCTCCCATCTCGCCCAAAAGGCACCGCAACAGCCCAGCGACCCCAGTTCAAGGCGATAATAGGGTGTTGAAAGGGATGGCCACCAGCCTCTCCCCCAGCGCATCCCACTGCGCTGCCTCAGGCAGAGCTGGACCTCTCTAGGCAAGTTGAGGGGCCACCACACATCCCAGCTGAGCGGCCCCTGGCTAACCCTCGCCAGCAGCTTCTCTGCAGAGGTTCGCGATTGAAGACAATCCTGGGAACGCCTTCATCCATGCCACACAGCGAGGGGACACTGCGTGCTCCCTCACCGTTGGCCACGTGCCACATCGGCAATCCCTTGTGCTAAATTTTCCGCTGTGGCTCTTTTTTTCTCCCTCTCCCACGGATATATCAGACCTAACTTGCATCCAGCTATTCCTGACCCGGTGAAAGCGAGGACACGGCAGTGCTGAACGCCGAGCCGTGGCGTGGGGACGCCACCAGTGGGACACAAGCTGGTGCGGACATGCTGGTCTGCTCCGCGCACCGTGGCTCTGATCACAGCCATCAGCCGCACTCCTCCCCGCCAGCCCCGAGGGGGACGTCGGCGTGTGGATAAGGTGTACAAATCCAATAAAATTAACACCCCTCTCCCTCCTGCCCTCACTGCTTACTTTAGGTAACAGGATACACGGGGATTTTTCTGCTCAGGACTACCCGGGTTTATTTGCGGCGTGCTTTCAAACGGGCTGAGCTGTGCTAGTACCGAATCTGCGCAATCACTCCCTTCCTTTAGATGGGGTTCGGCATCAGTCCGTGCCAGGAAGTCCCACCAGCGACAGGGTTTGGAGTCTATTTGGTTGAACAAAGCAAACTCCTTAACAAAGGCTCTTTTCTGCAGGTTCAAGGCTTACGCGTTTCTGCTTGGCTTCAAATAAATTTGGGATGCTTCTCTGAAAGCATCCTGGACCAAACCACAGCGTGCAGCAGCATCAGAGTTCACACAGCCTGGGCGCGTTCATTAACCCACCCAGAGGCTCAAACCGAGCTACTGCCGAGCCCCGCTAATTGCACGTACGCGTACGTGGGGCAAACGATGGTTTGCTTAAACCTCCATGAACGGATGTTTAAACTAACAGGTTTTTACCTTGTATTTGTCATAGGGCGGGAATACCCCCGTGGCCGGTTAATGCGCAGCAGCTGAGCCCCGGTAACTCGATCGTGGGTCTGAAGACGGTTCAGAGACTGTCATACAAGAATTAAAACCCCACAATAAGTATCATGCATGGGGAGAAGCAGAGGAAGCCTGTGTGTGCTGTGAGAGGGGGGTGAAGAGCCCCATCAGCCCCACTGCAGCCCCAGCCCAGTGCTCCCAGCGAGCCCTGGCACCCGGGACCTACTCTGCAGCCGGCCCCGGGCAGGTCAGGCTTCCCCGATGCCGCTTTTTGGGGNTATGAAATTCTGCAAAACCTAAGGCAACGTCCCCCGAAGGAGAGTGAAAAAGATCGCCTTGGGGTTTTCTTCAGTACTTTGGCGGATATGGGAAAAGAAAGAAAAAGATAAAATACGAGGTGGCACCTGAAAACCTGCTCAGCTTTCAGCGCAGAGGAATGTAAACATGTTGTTTTGCTTACTTTCATCATCGATTTCAGGAAGCCGGGAAGGCTGCTCAGAAAATGGTTCCCCAGCCTCAGCTACAATGCTGTTCCAATAATAGACGGCGTAGGCAGATGCTTAATCATCTTCAAATCATGTTTCGCTATGCCAGATCTAAAGCTCTTGGCCCGCGGTAGGACACAGTTAAGCTCCTGTTTAGCTGAAGAGTTGCAACAGGGCTCAAACGCAGTTGTCCCACCACCCGGGCAGAGTCAAGCCCTCGACGCGCCGGGAATATGGGCAGTTTGGGGCTGTGATTGACAGGCAACTTGGAAACTTTCTCCAGGAGAGGAGCTGTTAAATTACAAACACCTAAAGAACTATTTTTCCTACTTCTTGACTCATTTTCGAGCTTTAAGATTGGCACCTCCACCCAGTGGTCCACGCTACATTCCCACCTCCAACGCAGCATCCTTCCGCTCCAAGGTGCAAAAGAGGGGACACCTCTCCTGGGGGAACCGCGGGATCCTCAGAGATCCTTTCAGGTTCCTAATAAGATTTACAGCCTCATGCTCACCATCAACCTCCAAGTTCCTGCTGGAGCAGAAAGAGCTTGCTTGGGTCTGAAAGCTGCTCCTTCCAAGGGATCATGAGTCTGCTGGCCTGAGAGGAACGGCTGTAAGACATCTACACGTTCATCTGGACCATCTGTGGCAGCACCCACTTGCACTCCCACGTGCAAAGCTTTTGCTCCTCTATTTATTGCAGCTGTCTGCTGGTGCCACGACACACAGGCAAATAAATACCACTGCAAAGAGCTGCTGCCGCTCACGCGAATGGTGGAAATGGCACGAGAGGGCGAGGGAGGCGGGAAGGGTTAAATAAGCCATGTGTCGCGGTATGGCAACTGGAGCTTGGCCAAGCTGCGAGGGCTGACGCTGCTCCGTCGGGACGTGTGCCATGGAATCCCTCCTGATGGGGAACGCTCACGGCCTTGGTCTCCCATCTCACCCAAAAGGCACCGCAACAGCCCAGCGACCCCAGTTCAAGGCGATAATAGGGTGTTGAAAGGGACGGCCACCAGCCTCTCCCCCAGCGCATCCCACTGCGCTGCCTCAGGCAGAGCTGGACCTCTCTAGGCAAGTTGAGGGGCCACCACACATCCCAGCTGAGCGGCCCCTGGCTAACCCTCGCCAGCAGCTTCTCTGCAGAGGTTCGCGATTGAAGACAATCCTGGGAACGCCTTCATCCATGCCACACAGCGAGGGGACACTGCGTGCTCCCTCACCGTTGGCCACGTGCCACATCGGCAATCCCTTGTGCTAAATTTTCCGCTGTGGCTCTTTTTTTCTCCCTCTCCCACGGATATATCAGACCTAACTTGCATCCAGCTATTCCTGACCCGGTGAAAGCGAGGACACGGCAGTGCTGAACGCCGAGCCGTGGCGTGGGGACGCCACCAGTGGGACACAAGCTGGTGCGGACATGCTGGTCTGCTCCGCGCACCGTGGCTCTGATCACAGCCATCAGCCGCACTCCTCCCCGCCAGCCCCGAGGGGGACGTCGGCGTGTGGATAAGGTGTACAAATCCAATAAAATTAACACCCCTCTCCCTCCTGCCCTCACTGCTTACTTTAGGTAACAGGATACACGGGGATTTTTCTGCTCAGGACTACCCGGGTTTATTTGCGGCGTGCTTTCAAACGGGCTGAGCTGTGCTAGTACCGAATCTGCGCAATCACTCCCTTCCTTTAGATGGGGTTCGGCATCAGTCCGTGCCAGGAAGTCCCACCAGCGACAGGGTTTGGAGTCTATTTGGTTGAACAAA
>VUYV01000004.1:11175003-11231312 GCA_008711295.1 Anarhynchus alexandrinus
TTTTTTTTTTTTTTTTTGCTTTCTCAGTACAAAGAAACTGTTTATTTAGAAAGATCAAGGAACCAAAAACATAGGCAAATCGCTCTTCCCTCGGTAAGGCAGCAAAGCATGCCCGGCCTCGCTCGCGTCTTGGCGCAGGCGCTGCCGCGCACGCAGCGAGCTGGACGCTGCCTCCCCCTCCCTGCAGACGCTTTCACAGTTAGCCCGTTGCTTGTCCAAAATCCATCAGGCTCTTTCAAACAATGACCGGTTTTGTTCCCCCGGGGTGGCATTTTCCTTATGATTCATCCCGCTTTGCCGCAGGCGCGCGGGGCTGGGATGCGGGTACCAGAGGGATACGCTCACGTGCTGCCCTGAGCACCGCAGCGAGTTTCCACGACCATCAGGATGGGATTTTTTGTGTCCCCCCCCCCCACTTCCAAGCGATGCCCATCCCCACGCGAGTGCCGGGGCACGTTTTCCACAAGCTGGATCTGCTTTTTGATGGAGAACCCGCTGTCACAAACCCCACATTTCGCAGAGAGTCACCGTCGTAACGGCCTGTCGGGGTGGAAATTGCATAAAAGAGCAATTAGGGGCGGAAAGAAAATTTAAAAAATTTCATTTCAGCAAGGCAGAAGTGTCTCCCTTGAACAACAGGATGTCTTCTGTAAACAGGAGGCTACCACAGCTGTCGGAGATATAAAGTGCTGCATTAAAATGTTTCATTTTATCATTGCTGAGACGGAGTGAGAAAGCTGAAGGGATCAGTTTAGCCTTTCCTCTCCCCCTCACGCTGCCAAAAACCAACCGAGAAGGGTGAAGCCTTTTTACTTTAATGGAAGTTCATTTTCCAAAGGGCAAGTATGCCTCTAAAAAGGTTGCAGGCACTTCCCCCCCACGCACATATATGGGGCTGCCAAGTCATAATTTTAACAACAAATCTTTTTATTTGCCTTTTTTTGTCTTAAAACCCAAGCACTTGGGATTTATGCAGTGCATGGGAAGCAGCTTTCATGGTGGGAGCGAGTTTTCACACGCGACGTTTGTGTGGCTTCAGCTTTTCTCTGCGAAGGAGCGATCCAGCAACCGGCCCACAAGCAAAGGGAGCAAGATGAAATATTTTCGGTCCCCTGATTATTCACTATCTAATCGCCTTTGACCGGCGGGGGTTGGCCACACCGCACGCATCCAGCCACCCGCGCAGCTCCGATAGCATCTGCAGCCTGGAGCCTCACACTTCATCTGCAGCATCCACGGCCCGTTGGTACAGCGCAAACGACAGGACTTCGAACAATAAATTATCATTTAGAAGTGGCTTATCAGGGAGACGCATTCATCTCCACGAGCTGGACCAAAACCAGCTCCACTGGCTGGAAGTTCAAGCGAGGGCACGTACATTTGCTATTTTTTTTTTTTTTTTTATTTGACCATACAATTTTGGGGTTGCAAAGCCAGACATTAAGCTGGCTGAAAGTCTAGTCCTGCGAAGCATTCTCAGTTGGCAAAGTTGTGCTACTGATTTATGTGGCGCAACAGCTCGGGGCCTGGGATGCATCCATAACATTCGTTCCATCTGTCGTCAATGCAGATTCTGTTCTCCACCGCTCGTGTTGGCAGGGCTTGATCCGAGGTCTGCCGCTCTCGGTGAGGGGGGAGGAAAGGGGACGAGAGAAGAGGAAGCAGAAGTCTCCCATTGGTGCCAATGGCTTCACAGGAGGCCTCAAGTTCTTCAGATGCCTCTAAGCATTGTTGCTGGAGTGATAATCTTTGGCAGCCCATTTAGGAGAGGAAGGGAATGAGCGGTCACACTGATTTTCAATATGATTTCAGAATCGATGTTCACCAACGGTCTCCTTTCAGGCCCACACACGCCTGCACGAATAAAGTATAGAGGTCCAGAAAGCCATCTAGTCCTCTTGGTCTCCTATCCTTCTCATTCCTTCCGGGCAAATCTCCTCTACGATCAGTCCACACAAAACGCCGACTCCTTACAGAGCAGTTAAAAATCCCGCTACTCTGCGAGTTATCTTCCAAGGCTACGAGCAACTCCGTCCAAGCAGCAAAGGCAGCGTTTATCTTGGGCACAACAAAAATGTCCAATCTGCCCCGGAGATCTCTGGCAGACGCCTGGGCCTCGCTGAGGCTCCATCCCCAAAGCGAGCGCCGAGCACCGCGCTGGGATTCGCACCAAGCGTAAGAGGCCTCTTCTGCAGACAGAGATAGCTGAAGCATGAGCCAGGCGGCAAGCCAAGACGCTCTTCCCTCCTCTCCCCCCCACACCTCCCCAAATTTGGGAAGGCTGGGGATGGTCGTCCCCCCCCCCCCTCTTCCTCCATGCACAACCCGTATCGGAGGCTGCGCTCGGGGTGGGGCCATCCTCCCGCTGAAACGCTGATGATGCGATTCACCTCTGAATATTACCTTCTGGTTCCTCGCCGTTCCAACGCCTCCGACATCTACAAAAAGCTGGAATTTCCTGCCAGCTCAGTGGTGCAATTTCAAATGCTTTTTGGTTTTCGACTGCGCTCTTTAATCTCAAGCCAGCTGGGCCCGTGCGTTAGCGTGAAGGCTGAAAGCTTCAGAGCTTTGGGCAGTTACTTTTCCAAAGATCTCACCTGTGGGTGGAATGGTTTGCGGCAGCTCTGCGTTAAATTAAAAAGAAGCGCACACGCAAAAAAAACCCCATGTGGCTGAGCTGCCGTGTCCCCGTCGCGGCGCGGAGGGAAGCTGCAGGCCGGCTCCCTGGTCCCGTTTCCCTTCCAGAGAGGGAGAAATACAGATGTATTTGTGCCAAGAAGGGCAAGGAGCGATGCGGAATAGAGAGCTGCAGGGGCTGGCAGGCACGGCGCGGTGCCAAGAAGGTCCTCCCCGGCCCCTCCGTCGGGGAAGGATGGAAATCAAAGCTCATGGAATCAACCTGCCTCACACAGGCGTCAGGAGGATACCTTAAAAGAGAATACACGCTCTCCCCTCAACGTTTGTCCCATTAGACAAACGGACTTTATTCCCCTATTTCCCGTAAGATCCGGGAAAACGGATCCCATCATAGACTCTGCTGTGCTATTTGCAGCCCTTGGCATCACGGGAGGCTTGCAGACATGAGGCCAGCCGCCCACAGCAGAACGAGCAGCCCTGAATTTACACGAAGGCTTGGACAAGATGTTCCACAGCTCCAGACTACAGGGACCAGATCCTCAGCCGATGCACGGGAACGTCGCTTCCGAGAACTGAATGCATTGGTGCCGATCCACATCAGCCGAGGGATCTGCTCAAGGAACACAGACAACGAGCACCAACATATGCACCTGCTGGAGCCACAACAGAAGTATTTGAGAATTAATCTTACGAAAATAAGCCAAAAAAAGGTGTGTGGCAGAGAAGGGAGGGAGATATGAAGTAGTCCCGTTACCCTGCTCACTCTACCATTTAAGAAAAAAATCTGTTTATACAAAGAGATCTGACAAGAGCTACAGCAAAATGGATGAGGAGCTGAATACGTAAAAGGCAAAACCATCACTGAAAATAAATTCAATTATTCGGTTTTGCTTAGAGAAGCAACAAAGTTTCTGACATGTTTGTTATTCAGTCTGTCATTAGAGCTGAAAGATGTCTCAATAATGTTGAAGTTACATTTTTAACATCCACTCTCCTCCGAGCAGTTTGCATATTTTCCACTACGTTAGCTGATCAAGCCATTAGTTACAGTTACTTAAAAATAAATGAGCTCTATATTTCCCTTCCTCCACACTCCCCATTGTGGAGCCCAACAGCAGGGGAGGGGGGACAGGGAAGAAAAGTATTTCGGTTGTGATGAAACAACCCGACGATAATGGTCCACGCTCGAGTTCGACCGCGGAAGGCGAGTACATCTAAGAAGAAAAAGGAGAAGCATCTCTCGGCAAGCAAGGAACTGATAAGGTCCTAAACAGCGGCAAAACGTGCAAAATGAAAACCATATTTGTAAAAGAGACTGCAGTCGGGAGGTTGATGGCATCTGAATACATCCAGGCAAGAACAGAGGCGGGGTGGAATTTTGTTGAGCGTGCTGATAGGCATTTACTTGCCAAAATGAGTTTTAACTAGAGCTATTCTTTCTGCTCTTTACCCTAATCCTCCCCTCCTCCCCACAAAAAAATACCATCAAGTCAGTCAATTTTCATGAAAAGGTTTCTGTTTTTACCCATGACAGAAAAGCAGGTAATATCCATTCTCCTATCCCCTCTTTCCCAAATTTGGCCATAAAAAAACCCCAAAGCAAAACCGACAGTTTATGTTTTGACTGCTGAAAAACAGAATCTGAAAGCAATTTCTCTTTGTTAATTAAGCTTAAAAAAACCTGCAGAAGATGGAGATATTTTCTTCCATGCAGAAAATGAAGGCAGCGCATTTTCCCAACTATCTGTGAACTGAAGAAAAAAAAAAACCAAACCACCACTAATGAACTTTCGGGGTAGAGAAAAATCTGAGCATGCCAGGAAAAAAAAAAAAAAAAGCACATTGCACTAATAGGTCATTGGGCAATTCTAACTCAATCCAGGCTTGACTGTGGGACGCAGATTTATCCAATATATTGACCACTGGGTTGTAAGAACAGCCTTCACACCCAGCACAGAGCAAGTTTCCAACTGCTGCCCTTTCCGTACGGCAACGTCCCACCGAGATCCAGTCAGCTCTGTCGTGCTGCTCTCATCAGAGAAAGCAGCTCTCATCAGCTTTATCAGAGAAATAAATAATAAAAAAACCACCCTTGCTGCAATATATAATCTTAATATTGGCCTTCCAAAGTCCTCCTATATAATAATCTACAGGTTTTGGCAATAGAGAAAACCATCTTTGCCCCCCATAATGCAGAATAAGTCACCTCTCTCCAGGTGATGTTCTCAGCTCACACTGTACCACCAACAACCACGGAGCACCACCAGCTCACCTGCCCTGTCAGAGCAGCAGGGCTTCCAACCTTCACAGCCAACAGCGAACCACAAGCTCCTCCATCAGCAAATAATTTTTCCATTGGACTCAAACAAACAGCTACTTATGTGCAGAAATTGGGATGAATGCAAAAAACAACCACAGTTGCTAAACAAACCTGCAGACCAACGGTGGTCCAGACTATGGCTTGGAAGCCACCGCGTTTTGGGCTCCCCCCTGACCTTGGAGCACGTGCTGCTGCCACGTGTTGTTCAACAGCTGGGGTGTTCCAACTTCTTGTTTGCCAATGGAAGATGACGTGACTTCTGATATGAGCATGTAGGACCACATCCTAACAGTGCTATACTGCTGACCATTTTTAAAACATTTGAGGGTGCTTACAGATCTTTAGAAAGGCCCTTACTCGTAGGGGGAGCTCTTGCCCTTTTTGAGATTATTCCCCCCCACAATGTCTGTTCTGCTCGAGTGCATTCTGGCTCCGCCGTTTGCTTTCAGAGCAAATACCACCCAGGTTTCTGCAGGTCCTCTCACCCAGCGAGATGGGGAAGACTCCCAACACCCAGCACATCAGACACACTTCTTTCAGCTACATCCCAGCACAGTCAAACCCAGTCACCGAGCTTCCAGGATGCTAACGACACACTGCCCAACCCCTGCAAATATCAGGCAGTCTCCAAAGGCCATGCTGGGTCCTAACCAGTTGTCCCAATCCCAAAGGGACAGTTTTGGGGGGTCAGCCTGGCTTCGGCAGCGTACGCGAATCCCACGCATGCGTCCTTCATCTTAACCGCACCCTTGATGCTGGGGTGTGAGAATGCTCGATCCCCTCCAGCTACAGGGGAATTCCCAAGCAGATGGTTAAACTGGATTTCCAGCTTCTCTGTAGTAGCAGAATGGGGGTAACTCATCAGGGCGGAGGTACGGAGCTGGCTCACGTTGCCCAGTGCTTTGTGCTGGGAGCAAGTCACAGGTCTACCGGTCACCAGAGTTTCATTAGCTACAGATGAGGTCAGCCCTTGGCATCCGCGGAGCACCTCGAGACCTTCCTGCGAGTCTGGTAATTATGCAGAAATACCATATAAATAATGAAACACATTATGGAAATGCAGTGCGTTTTGGCTGGGGGAGTCACAGGCACCTTCTAGGAACTGGAGATTTGAACTCCACTAAAATCCCTGGGGAAGCGGGTACCTGATGACCTTCTGAAGGTGCCAGGCACGTTGGCGTCAGACTGTCAACTCCTGCGTTTCTGGAGTTCAACGGCTCCTGACGAGGCAGGAGCAGCAGGCAGCAAGCTGAACGCTACGGGCTTAAAACAAAGGCCTGTAAGTCAATAAAGTTCAACAAAATAAAGTCGCTCATTTTTTGCTGTCACTCACAGGCTGCCGCAGTGTTGACTCTGAAGGGTGGGAGAAAGGAAAAGGAACAGAAAGTACACGAACAGAGAGAATAAGACATCAAGGGGAGGCGGCAGCAGTGGACACAGCGGAGCCCTCGCTGACGGGTGTGAAATGAAGGTCAGGGATTTGGGAATATTTCCTGGACCGGCAGTGCCAGCCAGGGAAAGGAGATCTGGGACCTCCTGTCCTGTGCCAGCCCTGGAAATCCTCTCACATGCAGGTCTCCAGCAGCTGCTCCTTCCCGTGGTGGGAAGAAGGGTAAGAGACAAAAAATAAAAAAGTACTCAAAACAAACCCACACCATCAACAAGCTTCTCTGCCTCAGCGCAGACCTTTCTGCCGGAGTGCGGTAACCCATTCCTGAACACCTTTCCCCTCCAGGCTGGTTGCATTCTCACAGCTTTATTAACTTCATGTAGCAAGACCCTGGGACAGAGAACCAGAAGACCTGTCCTGCTAGCGCCTCTCGACACGCAGGCCTGGACCCAACTTCTTCCCCTTCCCCCTCCATCCCTCAATCTGTAGCTTGAGATTAGATTTATCCGTTTGAGACCACTGGTGTGGATGGGAAGAAGAGAAGGTGAAGTACTCCTTTGTACTTCATCCTTCGTTTCGGCAGCAGCTCCGTTCCCCCGTGGCTCTGCTCCTACACCTCAAAGCAACAATCCCCATTATCGTTTCAAGAGCACCCATCACCAGAACCGGCCACGAGCTTCCAACTCTCCACTACTTTTTTGTAGGGACATCTGGAAAGACTATGGAAATATGTTCTCTTGAGCCCCCAGGGCTTTTTGCCTCTATTCTCAGCACTAAATCCTGGCTCAGAAAGCTTTTCTCACAATATTTTCCATGTTCAATGTGTAGAAGGGCAGAAATATGTAGTACAGAGAGCAGTGATGCCTACAAGAATCCTCAAGGCCGCTTGGTTGAGGAGTTGGGGGGCTTCCTGCCTCCCCCCAGACTCATCTGACCAGGGTCTATCCAGCTCAAACACCAGAACAAACCTTACAGCCCACATCGAGTTAAGACATTTACATCTACTGAGAACAGTCCAGCTCCCAAATCGCTGGGGCTGTCCAACACTGCAGGGGAATTAAACACTCACACGCAGCTCTGAACCTCGGGACTACCACTTATCTTTTGATTTAGTCCTGCTCTGAACCCATAAACAAGGATAGATCTTTGCAATCCACCACCAGACCTCAGTCCAAGATCTTAAGCTGAGGTCAATGTGCTATATTGATTCATATCAGCGGAGCTTTACAGATTTATTCTAGCTGAGAATCTGGCCACTTATGACTTAAATAGCTTTCTGAAACGGATCCAACAGGAAATCCTAAATCAAGAACACTCTGCGTTTTGAGAAGATTCCTCTCCCTCGGATCCAAACCCAACTAAAAGTTTTGCAACTTTTTCCATTTTAGGAATAAGAGGCTTTCTTCTCATATCTTCCTCTCCTCCCAAACAAATAATCAAGTACACAGGAGCCCAAAATATTTTTCCCCTCTGTTCGCTTTATTCAGCGAGTTGACACTGAAGCCAGTATGTTTAAAACTGGCCCAGCTGTGTTCTGACCAGCTGACATGGGAGGCCACAGCTGGGACAGCCAAACAGGCAACACTCCAGCTGCAGACAAATGAGGCAACACCTTCGGAGAAGGGATCGAACTCGAGGGGAAATGGCCACGATTCAATTCGGAGCTTCCCTGCTGCTTTTCCAGTGACAGCCGCTGGTGAAGGCCAGATTCTCAGCGGGAGTGGACTGGTTGTGCCGCTTCGACCTCCCGGGGGGGTTCCGTGCCAATTTGCACCAACCGAGAACAGGGCACAATCTGGTTCGTGTTTGGGCTTTGCTCTGCTGTCTCCCCGTTATCGTCCTTCATCTAGAAATAGCTGCATTATGAGAGAGAGAGAGAAGAAATAACAACCAAAATTTGTCTGGTCCAGAAATGGTTTCCTGGAACTTAAGTCTTTCTTTTCTTTTCTTTTCTTTTTTTTTTTTCCTGAAAGGAGATAAAGTTGTTCATTGTTTGTCTTGGCTGCCTATAAACTCATGCTGCTGAGAGCAGCCTTTGATCACAGGGCTATTGGGAGGCTGACCCTTGACAGCCAATCCACTCCCTGCTCCTTCAGTCTCACCAGCCCAGGCCTGACTTCCTTTTTCATAAAAAGCCATAAAAAAACCCAACTATATAATTATACATATATTATCCAACAGCCCTTGCAGCAGTTCAGGCATCCTGATCTAACTAGCTCACAGGCAACTTCGGTATCAGGCTATTCCCTTCCTCCAGGGTTTCTGTGATGGGAGAGGGGAAGGAGGGAGTTCGTGGTCTCGGCTGTCCTCCCATGAGCGGCGGCAGCTCCATCCAAGCCCGTGGTGTGACAGACGTGCATCAGGGTGTATCTAACAACCCTGCTCTTTACGAGGCACAAATCGCAGCCCTGTCGAATGCTGCCAGAAGTCTACGTTGATTTCGCATCCTCTTTTCCCACTGAGAAGTTTTTTTGGACATTTGTGTAGGATTTGTGTGTTCCTGCGATGTGGTCGGAGCTCCCCAGCTCGAGCTGGTTTGCCGCACATCCAGAACATTTTTACAGCATGTGTTGCCCAACCGCAGAGGCTACAGGCAGAAAGCACATTCTCTTCTGACACCTAGCAGGGAGTTTTTTTTCTACGTAAGTCAATCTGTGTAATGTGACTCATTGCTCCCACACTTCATGGAAGTAGCAGGCTTAGTTTATTCTTGCATACCCCGGCAAGGACAACCATATTCCCAAAGCACTGGATTTTTACAAAGCTTGTGTAAACGATCCGAAGCGCGAGCGTGATCAGGGCGATGCTTCCCAGCAACGCCCCGCGGAAGACGACAGCTCAAGCCCTGCGTTGCTCCTCCGCACAACGACACGAAACCCCAGTGCAGCTGACCTGCGAGACACAGGGCAGCGAGCAGGGACTTTTAAGAAACAAGAGGCACACATCTCTCTAAAATCTTTTTATCTACCAGCGTGAACGAGGGAGCTTTGAAAGGCGGGTTAGGGTAGAATCGCCACTAGCTGGATTTATTAGCCACCCCTTCATCAGGGGACTCAGATGTTCTGATATACATCAGATGATATCCAGAGGACTCAAATAATATCCTTATAATCTCCTTACTTCTGATCTGGGAGTCAAGCTTTCATGTTCTTTGCTCTTGAATTCCCATATCACGTTTGAGCTATTAACATCTCCAGTCCGAAACCAGTGCCACCCACACACGCAGCAGCTTACAAAAAAGCTCCACTGGTGCAGAAATACATGACTGTCAAGCCACCATTTAGACCGGAGTCAGGAACAAGACACGTTTATCTTGCGCTCAGTTTTATCTGATACATTAACTATGAAAATTATCAGACAAGCCAAATGTTCAGACTAACATCTTGCTGTTGCGTCTGGCCACACAGTTTAAAGTTAAGTTCCAGTTCGTTGTGGTCTGAACAGATGCAACAGTCAAAAAAACAGCTAATTATTCCCAATTCACAAATAACAATACCAAGGCAGAGGAGGGAAATATGTGACTGGTCTAAGGTTTCTCAGAAAACTTGTAGCAAGGCCAGGAAGAGAATCTGGTGCTTCCATAAGCCAGTTCAGCTCCAGCCACGACATTTTCCCATCCACTCCAAATCACCTACAAAACCTGGAAATACACAGTTAAGTCTCCCATTTTGGTTAAGAGGAAACTATCATGGAGGAGTATGGGCAAGCATAGTTAAAAATCACGAGCCACGTTGAGCTCTGCTCCTGTTGGAGCGTCCTGGCTGTAGAAACACGTTGGCTGGGACTCGCGTGTTCACAAACCCGGTTCCAGTGATCACTGCCATGTATTTTTCCCCGCATACACCAAAACTCTTCCCAGCCCTTCTAAGAAAACTGTAAAAGCCACAAAAACTGCAACACAGCACAGCAGAGCTCACGAAGTATTACCAGTGTCCTAAAGTGGATGTGTGTTACAGGAAAATACCCAGAATGACAAAATAGGAATGTAAATCAACCCCTTCCCAGCCCTCCTTTTCCCCCCAAACCCAATATTTTTTCCTCTAACTATTCCAGATCCAATGCCAGCTATGGGACAAGCACACTGCGTTCATCGGTCGGCTGTCGCAGCCCCATTGCTGCCTTCGGGAAATCAAAATTAGGGCTTGTAATCCTGAATATCTTGACGCTCTTCAAGGTTGGGTGCGCAGTTTCCCGTAAAGAGAGAGACACACCCCAAATCCAACAAAATAAAGACACGTGAAGGGTCTGGCTATGGGGACGCTGTGTCTAGGATTCTCATAAACACATGTTTTTCTTGTTAGACTCTTACCAGCATATGTAACGACACAAGAAAAAAAAATAAATATCTGTAAATAACGTTTCACAAAGTTACTCCAGGATGACATTGCCATGACAAAGCACCCCTGTTGCCACTCTACTCATTCGCAGTGTCACTGCGGGATGGGGAGCCGGACCCACAAAAGAGGGCGATATGAGGGTCACTGTGAGACATCACAGTGCTCCAAGGACTGAACGTCAGCTCCCAAAATAAGGAGCATCCGAGCGCGACACAGCTCGAAACTGCCTAAAATAGGCAAAAGGAAACTCAGAAATAAATGTTCACTTACAACCATGCTATCGTCCAGAAATTCACACACTGGATGACTGTGCATATGAGTTGCTCGTGCCCTAAGAGACCAGGACTGCGATCACCCGGCAGGGACTTTGGAAACGATTACTCTCTTCTGCCCATAGCAAGAACTTCTCAAAGGGCTCTGTTAGTCAGATAACTTGGCACCAGCTGGCTCCTCCTTATCAGAGGAAAGTGGCCATGTTCAAAGCTACTAGAAAGTTTAACTTTGCCCTTCTATTATTAACTTTAAAGATCAGGGCCACGGGCATCAGATGGGACAGCCTCGCTGAGGGACTTCTGAGGTTCAGAAGACACCACCGTGTTGAGTTCAGCAGTTTCTCCACCATCAGCGGGCTGTAGGAAAGCCAAGAGCCAGAGGGATGTCTAATTGCAGGCACAAATTGTGCAAGTCAAAGAAACGTTCTTTGAAGGTCTGGACCTGGAATCCATCTTTCGTACCTGACAGTTGGGTTTAAGTGTCTTTCTACAAGAACTTAATATTATTTTTACAAAACCTCCTTCTTTGCTTCTCTCCAACTATGTAGCACGGGTTTATTGCAGTTTGGATTATAAGGTGTCCTTCGGGTCCCTCTGGGACAGCCAGGTTCAGAGGAGGCCCTTCAAAAGGTATTTTCAGGATTCACATAGTTTTTTGGGAGTTGCTTTGTGAAAGCAAATCAACAGTGTAGTCCTGACTGATGTCACAAATTGGGAAGACAAACACCCCTGGGCATCTGGGCAAGGGCTCTGACTTCCAGCTGGTCAGCACACATGGACCAGTAGCTGTCCTATCTCCAGGCAGCTGAGCAGTAACGAAGCTCCCTGTGCTCAGCCAAGATGCCGATGATCCGGGTGCTGCTTTTGGCTCTACCACAGAGGTGCCGGATGGCCGAAAGGAAATCACTGCTCTGGTTTCCTCATCTGGAAAACGGCGGCACTCATCTCAAAATCCTTAAGGAAATCATGCCACAAGCAGATCAAGAAATAGATAGTACCAAATCAGCATTTTGCGATGCTACATAGTTATGACACAAAACAGCAGGATGTCAATGCAATTTTAAAGTAATGGCAAATACATTGACAGAAGCCTTTTAAAGGGTAACCGAGAAGAAAAAGGATGGAAAGACCAACCAGTTTCACATGAGGGGAAAGCCGGGAATGCTCCCTCCTCCTCCTCCGTGCCCTCCCTTCTAAGCAAAACAAACCCATAAGCAAACTGCAAGAGGGACCTGTTGTTTCCAATCTGAATGGAAAAATCCACACAACTCTCCCATGGCACTCACGGAGCAGAGGTTAAGAACGAGGGGCACAGCAGAAAGGGGAGATGCAAGATAAGCTGCTCAGATTCACATCTCCCCATTTCCTCCGCTTCGTAAGAACTGGGTCATATTATAAACTTATGCAAATGTGTTTACTTTACATTTTATTTTGGTCTTAGCCACGCAGTTGTCAGCCTGTATCAACATGTCAGTCTGTTTGTGCAAACAATCATTCCTTTGTGGAAGGATTTCAGTAAAAACAGACAAAATGTTATGACGTGCACAAAAACTTCCTAAACATGACAATAAAAGAAAAGCCACTAGAAGAGGATATGTTTTCCCTACCAATTACACAGCTTAAAACAAAAGAAGTCACTCGGTACACTTTTTCTTCCCAAGGATAGTACAGTATCAGATCGCATCATGTCATAGACTTTCATGAAGTACCACGCTTGCAGGGTGGGTGCAAGGAAAGAGAAGCAGAGCCCATCAGCACTGCCCATGTGCACTCCAAGACACCCAGTACCACAAGCCTCTCCACCTCTTCCCCATGTAACATCCATGGGCATCGGAGAGAAGCGGAAACATCCCCCTGCAGTGGTCAGCAGCGGGCACGGAGTTTGGAGACACGCTAGCCCTGGTGCAGCCCCTTCCAGTCACAGACTGGTCAGGGTTGGAAGGGACCTCTGGAGATCATCCAGTCCAACCCCCTGCCAGAGCAGAGTCACCTACAGCAGGTTGCACAGGAACGCATCTCGGAGGGGTTTGAATATTTCCAGAGAAGGAGATTCCCCAGCCTCTCTGGGCAGCCTGTGCCAGTGCTCTGCCACCCTCACAGGAGAGAAGTTTTTCCTTGTGTTCAGATGGAATTTCCTGTGTTCCAGTTTGTGCCCATTGCCCCTTGTCCTGTCGCTGGGCACCACTGGAAAGAGTCTGGCCCCATCCTCTTGCCACCTGTCCTTTAGAAATTGATAAGCACTGATGAGATCCCCTCTCAGTCTTCTCTTCTCCAGGCTCAACAGCCCCAGGGCTCTCAGCCTGTCCTCAGCAGAGGGATGCTCCAGACCCCCAATCACCTTCGTGGCCCTCCGCTGGACTCTCTCCAGCAGTTCCTTGTCTTTCTTGAACTGGGGAGCCCAGAACTGTGGATGTAAAAGTGGGTGAGAGAGAACCTGGGAGGGATGAAGGGTTTGATGGTGGGAAGGCAGCTGCAGAGAGCAGGGGACGGGGTTGGACCAATACATCAACGTTATGTTTATCCTGAAGACAGCTCTCGGTCACTCTGATGTGGCAACATGTGGCCTCGCTCTATTGTATTCTCCTTTCACGCTGTACCAGACCGCACCACGCAGCGCTCCTCCGTGCTCTCCCAAGCTGCACAGCACGGCATCGCAGCTTTGAGGAGGCGTTACGCCAGATCCCCAGCAACACGCTTGTGGGTCACAGAGACAGAGACAGATCTCGGACCTGAACTCCAAAGCCTCGCGGGTAGATACACGGGTTACGCAGCAGCGATGCAGTAGTGCAGCACCCTGCGCTGCCAGAACCATGGGCCACGTCGGAGCTGAGATGCCCTCAGCCAGAGCCATCACCTTCGGATCACCCATTTTTCACCCTTTCTCCCACCTCCCCCACAACCACTATTTTATAAATCCTAGAGGCAGTCAGAACATTAAAAAAATTCTGGACTAGCTCCTTATGCAGTTCGCCTGGATGAGACTAAGTCTGAGGCTGAGGAGGGAAGTGACTCTGTTCCTTCTGATGTTTTCCTACTTGGAAGCACGAGTTTGGTTTGTCAGGGGCATCTGCTGATATTTTCTCCCAGGAAAAGAGGAGCAGCAGAGACTCATTCATAGAATCATAGAATGGTTTAGGTTGGAAAGGACCTTGAAGATCATCGAGTTCCAACCCCCCTGGCCATAGGCAGGGACACCTCCCACTAGACCAGGCTGCCCAAGGCCACGTCCAGCCTGGCCTTGAACACCTCCAGGGATGGGGCCTCAACAACCTCTCTGGGCAACCTGGGACAGTGCCTCACCACCCTCAAAGTGAAAAACTTCTTCCTAATGTTCAATCTAAACCTGCCCTCTTCCAGTTTGAAGCCATTCCCCCTTGTCCTGTCACTACATGCCCTAGTAAAAAGTCCTTCCCCAGCTCTCCTGTAGGCCTCCTTTAGGGACTGGAAGGCCGCAATAAGTTCTCCCCAGAGCCTTCTCTTCTCCAGGCTGAACAGCCCCAACTCTTTCAGCCTCTCCTCATAGGAGAGGTGCTCCAGCCCTCGCATCATCCTCGTGGCTCTCCTCTGGACACGCTCCAGCAGGTCCATGTCCTTCTTATGTTGGGGACTCCAGAGCTGGACGCAGTACTCCAGGTGGGGTCTCACAGGAGTGGAGTAGAGGGGCAGAATCACCTCCTTTGATCTGCTGGCCACACTTCTTTTGATGCAGCCCAGGATGCGGTTGGCCTTCTGGGCTGCAATGGCACATTGCCGGCTAATGGTGAGCTCAAGTACTGACGCTGAACGGGTCCTGAGCATGAGCCGCTGCATGGCATGACAAGGAGCAGCAGCACATGGCTGCAGCTACAGCCACTGACTCACCTGTGCAGGTCAAAGCCCCTTTTGTTCAGAGCTACTTTTGCTACTCCCACAAATGAGGTTTTATGCCTTCCCTGCGAGGTTAAGTGCACCGCGCTGTTGCAAGGCAAAATAATAAGTGATAATTTAGGAGAAACAGTCACTTCACTGCAAATTCCGTAGTGCTTGGTGCAAACTCCAACACGCCCGGAGCTGCCAGCCACTGAGACCCGCTACCGGAGCCACCAAGGAACCACCCAGGCACTTGGCACCAGCTCCGCTCTTGACGCAAGGCTCAGCTATGACTAAGCTGAGGGAACGCACATCCATAGATGCCTTCAGCTAGGAAACACTGATCGAGGCCTCTCCATTACCCTAGGAGCTCTCAAAATCTTCCAACAAATAATTAAAAACATTCTGAGCGTGAAAGCACCCTTGTCCAAGACGGAAAGCGCGCTAACGGCGGCTCCCATCTCACCTCCTGGCTGTAGAGCTCCCCCAGGCAGCTGGCACAGCCGGTATCACTGCTTGGGTGCCCCCAGCGTGGCCGAGGAGCCACGGCCGAGTCCTCACCGGCGCTGTGCCGGCTGGCAGGCAGCGCTGCCGCATCCCAGGTGGCCTTACCCCGGCCGCAGCCCCCGCCTGGCACCGGGATGCCGGTGCTCTATTCCTCCAGAGGACATTGTGGGAAGGCGGTGGAGGATTCCCAAATAATTCACGTCTCAACTGGCGAGTGGGCTGGGTGGAGAATTTGGGCGAGCTGCCTCGTGGCGCTGCCGTTGGGGGCAATGCCCCCGGGACGAGGAGGTGCTGCAGGCAGAGGAAGGGGGACACACCTAAGTGCTAAGTCTGGAGGGAAACAGACCCAAACCATGAAGAGAAGGAGGTTTTATCCCTCCCCTGCCAGGCAGCCCGTGTCTTTGTTGCGAAGGATTTCAGCTAATGTAATGAGAGCGGTAAGGGCAGGGAGGCTAGCTTATACACAGGCTGCAATCTTGTTATTGTCGGCGGGCTGAAGCTGCCCGGGGTCAAGAATCACTAATTAATTACTAAATGAAATGTACCTTTCGGGGCTCAGGTCCTCCTACTCTGCACACACGGCACGCGAGAGCGGAGGCGGCTCGCTCAGGCACGCGGCGGTGCCCAGCCAGCCCGGCACCCTCGGCCCTTTCCATCCCAGCTCCCCAGCGCTCCTGCCCTCGGAGCTGTGGCACCACCTTCATTCGCCAGAGCACAGCCAAACGCTCAATCCACCTGTAGCGACCCGTCCTGCAAGGTGGGGTGGCTGAGGCTACCAGACGGCTCCCCCGAATGCAAGGGTTGGGTTCGTTCTTATTGCTAAAACGCCTGGAGAACTTTGTGGATGTGCTATGCTTGCCTGGCAGCCTCCCTGGGTGCTCAGAGCAGTGACAGCATTTTTTTCGAGCTTTTGTCTAGCGTCCCCCAACATTATGGTGGAGAAACTCACTTCTAAGCGTCCATCGTAGGTGGACCAAGGACCATACCAAGCCTTGGTACCTACCTATCTTCTTTCAGAACTACCTCCTCTCGGGTGGTAGGAAGAGTTGGATTCTAGCACTGGTAGAAAACAGTCACCGCCTGCTCTAGAAATGTATGGTTTCCTACGCCCTGCCACGGATATCCACACCATTCAGACCCAGATGAGATACAGGTTGGGCTCCGCCCAGGGCCGGCTCATCCCCAAGGGCGCCCCGCTCAAAAATAAGTTGAACCGTAAGCTCTTCATTTCGTTCTCCATCTTACAATTTGAAAATTTTACAAACTTTCATGAGCAGCCGAGGTGGGAACTGGTACCTGACCATAGCACGGCAGGAGGGAATTGAAGGAGCGAGCGTACAGAGCTCTGCAAGCCGCAGTGAAATCTGCCTCCTGCACGTTGTCCAGGCTGGCACGGCACAGCCCAGCACCGTGGTTTTAAAGACCAAACCCAATGTATGGCTCGTGAATTTGGGTCCAAGAGCTGGCTGAAGTTTCAGGCAGACCAGGGTCTGTCTCTGCAGAGTCCCTGCAGCCGCTTTTAAGATCTGGCCCGTCTTCAAAACTGGAACTGCTACTGGTGGTTGTGTTCCCAACCTATTAGAGGGAGAGGGTCTTGGCTTTTGCCCAGGCTTGCTGAGAACCTCTTATCACAAGAATCTAAATTAGAAAACTAGGACAAGACTTCAAAGTTATTGATAAAAGGAAGCCAGTGACCTAATGTCATTTGAGTTTTCGGGCTATGCATTTCCACAGTAAGAATATTTCTTTTGTATATTTTGGAAAAAAAATTGTTCTTTTTCTAAGTAAACTTCTCAGAAGAATAGTAACACTTCACTTCTCAAAATATTCTCATCTCTTCAGCATAATTTAAAATCTTCAGTGAAGTTTTACAGAGTTTCACATCAGGCTGGAGTTACCAACCACTGAAGTCAATGGAAGTGTCCTCCTGGGGCAGCTGGCACAAGGAACTCTGGCAACACCGTATTTCATTTCCCCCTGAGGGATGGAAAAGTAGCTTTAATTCTCTTGATTCACCCTCCTGCCTCATTCTGTGTGTATGGGCTGTACTGTACCTCCAAGATGCAACAGAGACGAGATATGAACCAAGCCAAACTTCTCTCAATTCCCTTTAGGAGTCTACTGTCCCCTTTCCCTACACTGTCATCCACCTTCCCAGCCTTTAAAAGCTTTGCCTGCTTCCTGAGAGACTAAATATGCTTTGTAGCTTGACTTTCACTCATCAAATATGGGTTCTAGCAGACTTGTGAGGGCACGCACAGAGAAAACCACACGGCAGATTGCCTTTCCACGTGGACTGGCACGGACACCAGGCAGTGATACCCCTGCTCAGTGAGAGAGAGAGAGAGACTGACCTACAAAGACAGAAACCAAGATAATACACCAACATCAAACCTGCACCAAAGCTTTGGGTGAAGGTGAAGTTGTAGCTGCGGTCATTGAGCCACCGGAGCATTACCCTGGCTTTGGGGAGTAAAGAGGGCACAGAGTGGTAGTGGGGCAGGACTCGGCTGGGACGGGAGCACTACAAGCTCGCAGGTCACTCTGAAGTGTGTCCCACTGGGTCTTTACTGCAGTTATGATCTATAGAATGGATGTCAGTGGCTGGTATTGACTTGCCTTTGCCTCTCTTAGTAAATTCATTCTTAGATACACTTTTATCTAAGGATATATTAAAGATCCTTATTTATATCCCAGTTCTCACACAGAAGGTTTCGGGGCCATTACTCTAAAGATATAGATGGCTCGGATTCATGCATAAATAAAGTCTCTTTTTTCTCTTTACAGGTCTTTTCACAAACCATCCAGCTCGAACCGACCACTGCGGCAGTCAGGAGACAGCGATTAGCCATTAGCAGTCACAATGTCAGACTTGCCTCCTTGACCAAACGGAGACGTCAAGGTTTTCCAAGCTACCTCAGGCTGTGTAATTCTCACCCCTTTGGAAAAGAGCAGTCCCATGTCTCCGAGTCACAAACTGAAAACTGTTGCTTCACCTGAATTAAGCCAGAAACGATTAGAGCTAACAGACACATCGTAAGGGCGCTGCGCTCAGTGTCTGCTATGCTAAATATCCCACAGGAACATCCTCTCCCAATGACCTTACAAAGTATTTTAAAAGCAGAGAGCACAACGCAAGGTAACTTGAAATTATTGAGCCTTAGAGGCGTTGGGACAAGGATGTGGGAGTTTCCTGTTGGTTTCTGATATAAACTAAGCGAAGTCGTGCATTGCTCCTGCTCTGCTCCTTTCTCTAAGCCCGCAGATTATTTAATATCAAAGGGGAAGGCTTCAACCTGGCTGAGAAACTGCAGGAATTCAGAGTGACCTGGAGGGAATTACAAGAATGCTGCTTGCTGATCAGATTAAAGGGAGAAGTGGCGGGGCTCCCAAGGGTCTTCTTATTCAACCTTCGCTGCCTACAATACTGTGCTTTGTCTCTGATTTCTGCTCTTTAAAATGATTCAGGTTACTGCGCTGGAAACGTGGCTGCCGGGGGAGGTTTGTCTCCATCCCCGTTTCACCGGGGCAGCAGGAACACCTGGCAGAAGCGAGACCGAGGGGGGGTACTCAAGTGCCAGCCCTAGCACACACTTTTGCTTCCCACTGTCCTTGATATGACCAAAACTCTGGTGTGCCCTTTTCTAAAAGAGTGGTAGCATTTAAAATTACTCGCTCGTCCTCCTCACAGCCAAAGTTGCAAGTCACGCTGCAAAGAAGGAAAATATCTCCAATGTTTTTTGCAACCCTGCAATGTTTTTGAACCAGCAACCTGGGCTGGCTTCGAGGGCATATTTTAGCAAGAGCAGGGATGCACAGCACTCTCCTCGTTTGGGTATTTCCCCTCCTTCTTTAGGGCCAAAGCATAATCTGATACCTCTACACTGCTGAGCCTCTCCAAAGGAGAAAGCAGTCCTCCTTGAGAACCACCTCCCAAAAGACTTCACCAAAAACACGTAACACAATTAGAAAGTCAAAGACAAGCGTGGTCGGTTACGTTCTTGCTGAATTAAGCTGGCTCAGTAGACAGGAGGGCAGAAGAGGAGCACTTCACCAAACAGTCAAACCGAAAGAGGAGACAGGCTGCTAACGCAGTTGTTGTTCGTACGCTAGAAGCTATGGGAAGAGCCCAGAACGGCAGAGGTTGGCGTGACAGATAGTTACACACGTCTCACAGTTTGAACAATTCCCTCTGGCTCTCTCCAAACTCCAAACTGCAGGTTTTTTTCCTCCCAAGAATCCTTTTTAACACTAAGGGCCATTTAACACGTTTGACAGGACCAAATACTGATGGCCAGCAGTTCAACCTTCATAGCAACTTCAATCAAGCAGTTCCACTCTGCATCCCCAGGTCAACGCCTCTTGCTCATCTCCCCAATGAAATAATTATTTTAAAAGGCAACTGTATGGTTCTGCTTATTTTCCTACTCGAAAGCCAATCCCAGGACCCAAATGTGCCCCAATTTAGGGAAACTCATCAAATTCTACCGGATGTCACAACCGGCCATGACTCACTGCTGCTCCCTAAGCATCTCTCAAAGGCAGGGCATGTTAAGCCAAATCCATCCCTCAACTCCAACAATGCTACTTCAGCAGGAGAAATCTGACTCACTGAGCCGGTTGCCGAAGGCCACGTGAATTTGGTGCACTTCCTCCTCGTCCACGCTTCGCTCTCTCATTCTACCCAACGCATTTAGGTAGCAACTTTTGGTGGAGAAGCCTTTGATCTCTGAAATTTCTGCTCCGTTTCCGTGGCGACAAGCGTAACCCGCGTGATCGTGAATGAACCCTATTGTGTTCTTCCCCTGGCCTTCTTCCCCAAATTACTTCTACCTGCTCGTGTTCGCAAAGCGAGGCCATCTGCACGGCTTCCACCCACCTTGAGAGAAAGATTAACTGTAGAAATTTGCCTTCCCCCCCCCTTAACTCCTGGAAAATGAAATAACTTAATGACTCGGAACGCTCCCCTGAAGGAGGGCAGGTAATTCTAGGGTTCATCACCGGGATGAGGACGCTCTGGTTTACCAGCCACCCCCTCACCTCTGCCTCTTTCAAATGAACAAACAGAATATTTCCCTTGTTTCTGTTTTGATCCCCGCGTCTGCGTCGTTCTGGTTTCCACCATTAGTCTAATGAGCAAAATCAGCCTCGCTCCATCCCTCTCTGCTGCCGAGGAGAGCTTTTCAAGGGGGATAAATTGGCATTGCAGCAGGGTGTAAATGGGTTCAGAAAGCACGGAGATGAGAACTTGGCTGAACATGAGCTGCAGGGCTCGGGGCGTTCGGCATCTGCAGGGCTCGGGGCGTTCGGCACGCCGCCCACCTCGGTGCCTGACCGGGGAAAGTGGGACGCCGGGTGAGCAGCACAGCAGGGCTTCATCATTACCCGCCGTGAAACTCAAGAGGGGGGAAAAGCTAAAATCAAAGGAGAGCGGGAGGTGAAAAAAAGGCAAAAGGGTGCCTTCAGGGCTCCTTTCATGCAGCTCGCTTCACGATCCACCAGTCAAGGCTCCTAAGCAGGAACAGAGACGCCATTCAGGACAAATCTGGATGTTATCCCAGGGCACCAGGGACACCACTAAAGGGAAAGTTTTGACAGGTGAAATGACCTTAATATAATTAGCCCTGCCAGCCCCTCCTTCCTCTGCCTCCTTCACCTTGCCATGAAAACGGTAGTCTTTTAATGAGATCCTTTTTCCCCCTGTAACGCAATACGGCCCGTTCTCCAATCTTTTGCTCGCGCATTTCAAACGGGACATACATGATCTCCTCCATCTTCGCTCCCCCCTCCCCACGCCCGCCTAGATGGACATCCAGAGATATTGCCATTGATTCTTCTGCTGCTGACTGGGGTGGGTGTTTTTTTTTTGTTAGAGAAAAGGCTGAAAGGAACCCCGGTAATAGAATGATTTGGCCTGCAAGTCAAATCCCCCTTGATGAACAATCAGACACAAATGTCAATAACAATTAGATTGGCCGAGGGCTCCAGTCACTTAGGACTTTCAGTTTTCCGTCTACAGTGCTCAAAACGAAACCCTCAGTACCGTGATCTCCAAATCAGGTTTGGCATCAGGAATGAAAAGACATCAACAATAATATTATTAAAAGGCTGATGGCAGAATAAGAGCAAAAGACAGACAATGCGTGTGTGTGCGTGTGTGTGTGTGTGTGTGTGCACGCACACATGCGCACACAGGAGAAGGGAAAAAAAAAAAAAAAAAGAAGTGAGAGCTGATGTAAAAATCCATCAAGATATGAAATCACTCCTGCCTAAAGAATAATCTAAACCGCCACAGATTCTCCTCCCAGACAAGTTCTGTTCCTCTGGGCTTTAAAATTTCCACCTCCTGCTGTCCAACCTATCAAGCACGGGAAGCAAACGAAGGGAAGAAGGCCCTTAAGTGTAGGCTGTATTTTTTCCTGTTCCTAAATTGTAAATATACAGTGGAGGCAAGAAATGCCCAATCTAATTAAGAGCAGTTGAGAAGTATGGAGACAGGGTCCTCCCAACGGGAATGCTGCAGGTTAAAAAGGTTAAAAAGAGGAATGTTCTGCCTAATGAGGGAAGTTTAACATTATGAGCACACTTCCCACTGCTGAGGCAGGCTGGGAAGAAGAGGCTTAAAGACGTAGAAGACGCGGCTCCATGGCAAGAGCAGGTGTGTGCTTGGCTTCAGCGATGACTGGAGTGAGGACGAGGTGTTTTAAGGTTTGCGACTCAGGGTAGCAGCTCAAAACACGCTCCTGAAGGGATCCTACATTGAAGCTATTATCCTAAATTAAAAGCCTGCTTGCCTTGCTTCCCTCCTCTCTGCAAGCGTGGGGCTCAGAGGTGGCTGTGCCAGACTGGCCACCACCTTGCTGCCTCTACTGGGGGGGGGGACAGCAAACTGGGAATTAAACCAGCTAACACCTGGTCACAGAGCGCTAACTCCACCAGCGGGGGTACTGCTCCTAAGGAGAGGTGATACCAACACTACTTCAGTTCTCGGTTCGCTGCACACAACCTGCAGTACCCAGCAGCTAAGCCTGGCCTGACCCACAGCCCTGTGTGCCCCAGCTGTGGGGATGCTCTGGCTTCCACCCCAAATGCCCCCTCTTCTTTCCACCGCGTACGCAGGCGGGGAGGGAACCAGCAGGTCCCGAACGGCCGGGGCAGCGGGACGGCGGCACGCTCCGCAGACTCCGTCTGTCCGCTCCGCAGACACAGCCCCCGGGGCCGGGCTGCAGCAGGGGAGGGAAGGAGACGGCGAGATCTCGTGGGGTGAATGGAGAAGAAATCACACTGCGCAGGGGAAACGAGCATCAGGCAAGGACACAAACCCCGAGGACTGGAGATGCTATCCGAGGGGATTTGAGAAGATGAAAGCCATCTCCACAGAGAGGCCTGCAGGCTCTCATGCAAAGCGTATAAGCCATTTCCTATAATGCGGTTCTTACAATGATGTATATTTGGCCCCACTATTTGGTGACTTCTGACAGCACATTCAATACCACAAAGCGAGCCCGCACCTGCACGGAGCATGTGGCTGCTGTGCTACAGTAGGACCTTCCACCTGCTACTGGCACCAGGAAAGCAAAGGTCTCCCACTCCCTCGGCCATGCTTTGGCCATAAATACACACTAAACAAACCAGGAAGGCTGCAAGGTGCAGTCCTTAACTTATGCAGCATCAGTCCCTGATAAAGCACTCGTCAAATGTTTTCTAGCTGAAAGAACCACCTCTTTTGGGTGGAAAACACAATCCATGTGCAGGCTGTAGGCTCAGTATTTTTAGACGGCTGCAGGACATACACAGAGAGAAGGCTGAATAAAGTATCTAAGAATGTTTTTTTCTTTTCTAGAGTCATTCTCCTGTGACTGCACTAAGCTTTTTAACTAGGCCCAGTGACTGGGAGAAGGGTGGATGTGCCCTGTTTAGCTGTCCAGGTCTGCACCTAAGCCCCGTGCTGGGGAAGTCACCTGAAGGCAGCGTAGCAAGAGGACAAAAGGTTGAGCCCCACTAGTGCAATCATTTACCTGCTTTGCTTCAGTGTACCTGAACGGGCTTCGCTATTAATTCTTCCAAAACGCGAAGCATGTTAGCCTATACTGCAGCTAGTTAAAAGCACAGAAACCACCACTTATATTTGTTTACTTATTACTGGAATTAAAACTTTCTCAATAGGTTCTTTGAAGGACATTCACCTTCTTCGCAAGGCATTGGGAGCATCCGTCATTTGCCTGCTTGTTGATTTTATTTCCAAAGGGTGAGGAAGAAGGGCAGACAGCTGGCATTTTTTTCAGTTGTATAGTCACTAAGCTAAATAAAAAAAAAAAAGAAAAGCTTCCTCCCCCCCCAACTCAGCTTCTTGGAGATACCAAATCCCAGCTCCCATTTCACACTCTTTCCTTGAGCTGATGGAAATCCTTCATCCCCAAACTACCTGTACATGAAATGGGCTGAGGGTCCAGCAGCTATCCTGGCCATGGCCCCGCATCTTCAGCCCCACGCCGAGGGGCAGGATCCCTACTGCAACCGGCTGCGTCTACTGTAGCTGTCCTGCTCCCCTACGCCATCCTGGTCCGGTCACCCTCACAGCCCCTGCGATGGAGGCTCTGCCATTAGCCCTGTTTTAGAGACCAGACATGCAAAGAGCATCAACTAAGTATTTTTTTGGATCCTCATCTTAGGGTTAGATATTTACTTCCCATGGACTTCAACTGTAAGTGTGCCTGAATCCCTGAGCCCGATGCCTTCCCTACATGGCTGCAGGAGCCGGTGGCAGTGCGCAGACCTCAGTGTCCCTCTCCCTAAGCTATCAAAGTGCTTTGGCATCTCCTATGGTTTCAGCAGATTAAAGATGGAAGAGAGGTGCATGAATCCCAACAGAAGAAAGCTGGTTCCCTGGAGCCCAAGGAAGGAATTAAACACACAACGAAAAACCCTAAAAAACCCAGAAAACATGAACTTGTGCAGAGTAAACCCTTCGGCAGCAGCCCTGGGGAGAAGACAGGATCTCCCACCCCCACGATGCCACCACCCCACCAAACCCATCTCCATGCCAGGCAAGTGCCGGCCACGTGGGGACAGTGGTGGCCAGCCCGGGTCCCCAGCCCCAAGAGGGCCCCTGAGCAGAAGGCAGATGGCCCGCAGACTGCTTGACGACACGTCTCCTTCCCCGTTTTCTCGGTTTTGGCCGAGCGTCCCCGCTCACGTGGCAGCGGAGGGGAGGGAGAGCGGCGGGTCCTCGCGTGCACACGCTTTGGGATCACAGCAGCCGGGGACAGGAGAGCCACCGGCCCACGCACGGACTCTGCCTCCTCCCCGGCATCACCGCCCGGCACAGGGCTCGCTGGTCCTTACCAGCCCCTCGGCCCACCACGGATTACGGCGTCTCCATTTAAAAAAGACAGCGCTTTTCCCCCGCGTCCCTTCCCCAGGAGAATGGCTGCGGCCCAAGAAAGTTAGCAATGAATTCTTGGGAAGTGGCTGTTGCTGCAAAAATAAAGTATCCATTATTGCTAAAAAACTTTTTTCATCTTTGAGGGGAAAACACATACCACATGACTTCCAAAAAGGAGCTGGTCTGGTTTACAAATACAGTACATTAATAGCTTTGTAAACATTTATTCAGTATGACAGCTGACTGCAACATGTGGCATTAATTAGAAGACTCAGCAATGTAGCATATTAAGAGCTAAGTTAAATCTGAATTAGCTGGGTTTGTTGAGACTAAACACCCGTGGGGGAAGTCCTCGGATCTAATACATTATGACTCACTTGACACGGGAGACCCACAGGCCCGATTCCCAATACACTGGGGGGCCCTTATTCATACTCCATCTCCACACAAGAGCTGCAAACTCTCAAGATACCATAGATCAGAGGGTGTTGATGTTGGGATGTTGCGACAGAATGGGGCGCGCGAGTCCCTGGCTCCCAGCTCCCCTAACCTTCCTAAGGAGGTAGGGAACGGAGGCGGCGTGAGCTCGCTTCTCCTTTCCAGACACGTAAAAAAGAGCACAGACAGGGAGGGAAAGCGTTTTACATTCCCCTGGGCTTAAGGATCTTGCTCAACACTCCCACGCGGTCACCTTCCCGGGCATGGGTGACACAGCTTCTGCGGTGTACGCCGTCGAGAGCTTTCGGTTGACGGTGCAGCCGCCCCGGGGTGCTCTGCGTCACCGGTGCCACGAGGCGCTGGCTGGCGGCACTACGCACGCCGCCGCTGCGCGCGCTCCAACCTGCAACCCCAGTTCCCTGCTCTGAAGTCAGCCAACGGCTTGCGTTGTCGCTCAGGGGATCGAGACGCCTTTTGGCACTCTGCTGCCTTGGCAGGGTTTCAGGACAGCGTGTTTAGGAGCTGCAGCTGAGGCTCAAGGAGTTGGGGAAACCCATGTTTGCAGTTCCTCCTCTCACCTGTCCTGTGGCTTGTGGCACCACTGACCTCCTGCCCCTCACTTGCTTCATCTGCAAAAGCAGTGAGAAATACTTGCGCTTTGCTGTCCTCGCAAAGTTGTCACCAGGACTATTACAACTGGCAAAGCACAGCAAAATGCACGAAACGTGCCAGGTGAGCATGCCAGCCTTGGTGGATTGTCACTGCAGCTGAGCCGAGGCCAGCCAGCTCGCGGCAGCCACATTGGCCGAACACCATCCATCAGGCTCTTTCTACCTTTCAGACCCACCTCTTATGTTGTTTTCATGACATCAAACCAGGGCAGCTCGCTGACAGCCAGTGAACTCACATCAGATCGGAACTCTCTGAATTCCAGGAAGACCACAAGCAAGTTGTCCCTCTCAGATCAAAGCAAGACCAAGCTGAGATTACGCAGTTGGGTAAAGAAGATGGACCAGCATAGCCCGGTGCTGTCATAGAATCACAGAATGGTTTAGGTTGGAAGGGACCTTGAAGATCATCCAGTTCCAACCCCCCTGCCCTGGGCAGGGACACCTCCCACCAGACCAGGTTGCTCAAAGCCCCATCCAACCTGGCCTTGAACACCTCCAGGGATGGGCCTCAACAACTTCTCTGGGCAACCTGCGCCAGGGGCTCACCACCCACACAGTGAAAAATTTCTTCCTAATATTTAATTTAAACCTGCCCTCTTCCAGTTTGAAGCCATTCCCCCTCGTCCTATCACTCCATGCCCTTGTAAAAAGTCCCTCCCCAGCTCTCCTGTAGGCCGTCTTTAGGTACTGGAAGGAGTTGTGAGCTGCCATGTCTCAGCTGACCCATGGTAACAAATATACCCAGCCCTGTCTGCATGAAACCCTGGTGTAAATATACAGGCTATCGTGTCCAGTGATAGACATTTAGGACAGATGCAAGACAAACCACTTTGATCTGCATATTCAAGCTGTTGAAGGATGATGCTTTAAGTGATTTTGGACACTGTAGCCCCTCAGTAGTCCTCTTCCCTCTCATGAGGGTTTGGCAGAACAAGCCGCAAAGTCATACATCAGCCCTTCCAGCACGCAGGCAGAGTCTGAACTTTGAACCCGAGCTGGGAATTGAAGCAAGAGAAGCAGTGGGGTCCCTTCCACCAACCCCATACAAATCAGGCCAGCAAGCATGGACTGCGAAATGAGCAGCTCTCTTCACTGCTAAGGGTTTTTTAGTCCATGAGCAATGCCTAGACAACTGAGCCCAAAAGCAAAAATAGGGTCTGCTCACAACTGGCTGGTGCCACACGATCCCACCCCAACTACTGGTTCACAGAGGAAGGTAACAAGCAATGACAGACAAGTTGGTATTTCATCAGCACCACGTGATTTGATTTGGCAGTCCCACCTGGGCACAGACACGTTGAGCAATGCAGCTACGAAACATTCAGGGCAGGTCTGTTTTCACCTTACAGCATTAAAGCAAACTTTTCTTGCCCTGTGCTCCTTACGCTGGAAATCTAAAAGTTTACTTGATTAGAAGCACATATGAGAGCACCTCCAGAGGTGCTGAGTCCCCACAGCCCCCATTGACTCAAGCCCATGTTATTAGAGCTGGATAAACCATCTCAAAAGCAATAACATTATTATCCGTGGCAGTTCCAGCTTCCCAGATACAATATTACTAATGCTAATTGCCAAAAGCAAATAAAATAAATCTCTGCACGGATCTGTCTTCTTCATTATCCTGGATCAGATACTACCACTCTTATCCAAGTCTCTCCCCCTTCATCCCTTCACACACAATTTTATCCACCATAGATCTGCCAAATGGAGAGTAAAACTACTGATGTGTGACATAGACAGCTATTTCTATAATTTAAGCCTCTTTGTTCTTATTAATGTTGCATCAAGGTATGCTCTCCATTGGCCTGCAACAGTTGTTTTTGAAACGGGTCACCAATAAAAGTGAAAAGAACAAGACAAGAAAACAAGAGATACATTTATTACCAAATAAATTGTATCATGGTGTTTCTATCATAACCTTTATTTTAACCTGAAAAAATAGAAAGGGCTGGTCAAAAGCTGAATACTTGTATGGCAAAAATTTCCGAGATACCAACATTTCAAATAACTGGCTTGGTTTCAAATTGGCATGAAAAGCCCAAACCCTCAGACTTCGGGGGAGGTGAAACCTAATGAAAATAGTTTGTTGTGATCCCTCCATACTTCTTTTCAATAAGAACTGACGGTCTAATTTCCACTCCAGCATTTCAAATGGGGCTCAGCTCTTTCATCCTTTATATTATAAATAACGTCTACTATAATGGAAGGCAGAATTAAGTCAAGAGGAAGCTTTTCAACTTTGCCAAAAAGAAACATCCTGATACGTTCCAAGTTTTTCCTAGGAAATAAAAAAAAAATCTCAACTGCTGTTCTAACAGTTATTAGTAGAACTAACAAACACCAATGATAATTCTCTTTGTATGGCAATTTCAAAGCTGTCTAGGTCTTGTACACAAATAAAGTCTTCTCTAAGGTAAAATAAAACAGAATTGCCAACTCACAACTTTAATACAAATCTCTGGATATTTGATATTTACTTAAAGGCCCCAACTCCAGGAAGCAAGCAATTACATGAGAGTCTCAGCTCTCATTAAAAGAAAAAAAAATAAAAATTAAAAGAAGCAAGTTTCCTTGTTGCAAGGAAAATCTTGAAAGTATGACCCAAGTACATCCCAAACACACAAAATCCAGAAGCCAAATAGACTTCTTACATATTAAATCTTAGCAGCTTTTGATGCCTATCTCCTGATTCTGGAGGGTTTCACGTTAGCAGAAATGACCACTGAATCTTAGTAGGACCCTTTAGATCATTTTCCTGCTCCTTCCCTTACCCTTTGCCAGTACTTCTACAGAAATTGAGGTCTAAAGTGCAGTTCCCTTTGGAAAGTATGTTTGGCAATCCAGTAATTTCCCCACAATTTTCTGAAACAAAGAAAATAAATTTAAGAGTATCAGGAGGATGAAGCTGATTTCAATGCACCGTCAAACTTGTCATCCCTAAGTTTGAAGAATAAAATCTTACTCAGCAGCTTAGCTACGGTGCCAAAGAACAAACCTCCCAGTGGCAATTACGTGTCTAATAACGCTCTTCTGCACAAGCCTTCTCCATCAGGATCCGCAATCAAGGCCCGCACGTCCGACAGGGTAACGACCACACGGGACCACTAACTCCCCTCACAAAGCAGCAAGCAGCTCTAGTGACACACGCTAAGAACGGGGTGACACAGCAGCACGCTGTAGGTACCTCCTTTTATGCCAGTAGATCGACTCCATTTGCAGTCAGAGGAGACAGGCGGTGCAGCCGGGCGATTCTCCTCACCCCAATTAAGCTATCCGAAATAAATCAGGCCGTAAGAGTAACCATTTCCCTTGACCACAAAAGACAGGCTAAAATGTAGATCTCTACATCTCTGAGCAGATATAGAGCATATTTAAGGGGTAATCTCAGTGCTCGTGTACACGGAGAGGAAGTCTCCTGTGATGCCCAAAGTTAGGGATGATGAATCCTGCAGTCCCTTGAGATACGCGCGAGTCCATCGCTCTGATAAGTCTGGAAATTGATATCTACACCCTGGTGCTGAACCTGGATGAAATTGAAGATCTCAAAGTGACTACAAGTTTCATATAAACTGACGAGTAGGAAAAGGAAAACACACGATATGAGCACTCACATTTTTCCAGGCTAATAATACTCAATATATCCAAAGCTCAAGTGAGTCCCACTGAAACAGACAAGCAGTAGAGAGTTGTGTATGGAAAACAAAGGAAAATTTAGAGTATATATATGGCTGTGCATACACGAATTATCACTTGCCTTATTATCAGGTCATTCCAGATGCTGAGACTTCAAACAAAGCAATAACATTGCAAGGTTTCCAGCAACACTTACAGCGAGATCCTCTCTTTATTGAGCGATACCAAGGGTGGTATTTGCCAAGCCTGCTTTAGTTTTACTCTTTCAGTCACGAAGAGCGTGTCAATGCTTTAGAGCACTGCCAGTACAACCAGAGCCTCATTCAAGTTCGCCCTCTTTCACCAGGACCGCTGCGCTAAGAACATTCCCGCGGCGCGAGCACTGTCGTGCCAGCACTAAGAGGACTTGGGACAAGTTCACATGCGTGTGCGCCGCCCCATTCATTCAATATATCCATGTCCTGGGAGGGGAGCAAGTTCCGGGCGCGGAGCTGTTCTAACAACTCCTACATGTGGGAGTGAATATTCTCCACTTAAATATCCCCATATGCCCACACAGCCCTCTCTCTTCCCGTTGAGGAAGGGACTTCAACACAGCCTGACGCGACGCCTTCACCAGCCACCCACCCCACTCCAGTACTGGTCCATCGCCCTGGTTCATATGAAATGCAGTAACCTCAGAGGTTAACCAGTTTCCCAGACTTCCCAACCTCTCTCCGTGTGCCGGTCACGCTAAGTCCAAACCAACAACCAGCATAACGTGTGGGCTTCCTATAGAAGCATAGCTGCCCATCATAAACGCAGCTCCCACTCCTCTGCTCCGAGGGGTAATAGATTCAATATTTTCTATTTTGATGGTCTTTAACACTGCAGCGCGAATCTAAAGATAGGAGCCAGAACAACGTTACAATTGCAGAAGACTCGAAACCTAGAGAGTCAGGAGGTCTGGTTCTAATCTTCAATTTAACACCAGGGTGTAACTTCAGGCAAGCCTGGGTTTCTTTTTCATTCTTTGATTGTTTTCACTGTAAGCTCTTTGGGGCAGGAACTGTGTCCCATTGTGTTGTTACAGGGTGTAGAACAATGGGCCCCTGACCTCAGCTGGGGAATCAAGAGATTACGAGAATTATTTAGAGGAAATCTGCGGTTAAACAAGGAATTGGAATCAGACCTCAAGTCCCCGTCAAGTGCCAGTACCAGATGACTATCCTTTTTTACCCTTCGCTTAAAAAAAAAAAAAAAAAGTCATAATCCGCATTTATTGTTGTCCAACATTCGCCATTTTTCACACGTCTGCTCGCCTGCCCAACATCTAAGAGCCTCCGCCTTCCCCCGGCTCTGCCGCCACGCTGGGTCAGAGCCTCTCGCCTCGACAGCGTCTGCGGTGGCACTGCAGCTCGTTCTGCTTCTGATAAAAAGGGTATCTGGGGAAGGAAGCCCGAGAAGGAAATCAAAAGGAAACGCAAGGGCTCGCTGTGTTTGTGTGTGCGCATGGGATTCTTCAGCTGTACATCGGAAATTAATTCCAGCCAGGGTGAGCTCTGTGTGGTCTCACTAGCCATCCAAGTCAAACTTCAGTTCACCCCAGCTGCCAAGCGGAGTTGTGGAGGAGAAAAAGGTTCAAGACAACGTGGAAAAGGAACAAAGAAGCCAAGAAGAGTGAGCTGGTGGTATTTTCCTCCAAGGGTTTTTTTCCTCCCTCCCCTCTCCCTTTTTTTTTTTTAAACAAACCACCTGGATTTTAAGATCTCCAGAATCCCATTAAAGGGCTTTTACTCCTTCATGAATTGGAGGCGTTTGATGAAAAGGGGTAAGGGGAGAGAAGTGTGTCTGCTTGTGGGAGGGGGAAGAGGGGGAGATAATGGGGCATGGGAGCCCTTAATTTCTCCTGTCTCCCCTGCCGGTAATAGGGCTGGATGTAAACACTGCTCTGGTGAATGTTGGAGAGTGATTACAGGATAGCTGGGGAAGGAGGAAGCATTTTGAAACCACAAGTAGGAAAGCAGCTCTTTGATGGAGGGTTAGTAATTTCTTTTTTCTCCGTGCCCTCCTCCCTCGCGCAGCAGCCCCCCTTTCCCTCCGTCCTCCACCTTCTGTAAACACGGCGGCAGAAATTAGATGTGGGCCAATCTGTTAAACATTTGAAGGCAAAGTGGGCTCGGCAGTCGCTCTCACTCCGTAGGATACAAAAGAAGAGGCTAATAATGCTGTAATGGGCCTTTCTGGTCTCGGCTGTGGAGCCAGCTGTCCTGGGTGGCGCGCAAGGACCCAGAGATGATGGAAGGTACAAACCGCTTTGATAGACAACCATCATGGAGAAGGATGAAAGTTCAGAAAACGAAGACTGCAAACATCTCGGCAGGCATCGCCCAGGCACCACAGTGCTGATGGCTGAGCGAAAAGCAGCTCCAGAGTGTCCACCTACATGGAAGATCCAGAGATGACCTTACCAGAGCAGGCCTGAGGTTCGTCCAAGCTAGGAGGTGCTTACGGGGAACATTACCCTACCCTAACCCCCTGATGGGCTCTGAAGCCTGATCTTCACTTCTGGCCTGGGTAAATCCACTACTTTGCTCTACTTTGGTTTCCCTTACAGGGAAAAATGGAGGTATTTACTCCTCTGGAAAGAACCCGCATCCGGTGGCTGGGAAGAGCTGGGCTTTACTGATCAGGCTCTGCGTGGATGTGCAGTTCTAGAATAAGCCACCCATGGGGGAAATCCCTCTGCTTACACAAGTTAATCATCTGTCCTCACACACAAGGTTTCCGTGTTCCTAAATACGGGAGATGTTTTTGCAATTCCCGTCTATACTCACGGGGAAGGGCAGAGAGAACGGGATACAGTCTGTCTTTTCAAGAGCTTTACAAGATTCGGGGGAAAATTCCCCACCTCAGCCCTGTTAGCCCTGCGAGGGCTGCTCGTTGCTGCTCTCTGTGCCGCACTCCTCCAGAGCTCAGTTTGCATCCCAAATTCAGCGTTTGCTTTCTAGTACACCTCAGAGAGCAGTTTCAACTCCCTGAGACAAGTCCGCTCCTGGCAAAGAGCAGTGATTTTACAAGATCAGGGATGAATTCAGCCTTCAGGTTGTTCCTAACCACTCCAGAGAGTTAATGGGAGTTAAATACCCCTGTTCTCTAAAATCCCATGGGTACTGGGTATCTAACTATCCGAGCCTCCACCCAAAACTTTTTCACGGATCTCAGATGGTGATTCAGCTCTAATCAGTTTTTAACTGAATATGTTCTTTAGCTAGAAGGTATCATGATGGTCCTTTAATTAAATCTCCTGCTTAATACATCCACCCCCCCCAACACCTAATACTTTTTGCCCCAGGCTCGTAGCGTTTCCTTGCACGACAGCACCACCACAAAAGCCTCCATTTAAACAAATGTAAATGATGAAGAGTACACATCCTGTACTAAATCGGCATGGTTTTCAAGCTGGAATAAATACACCCGACAGCTCTGTTGCACGCACAGAGCAATATCTCATAAAAAGGTTGTTATATCGCTATTGTTTATTCACGTAAGTTTGCTTAACCAATATATATAAGGCAGTCCAAAAGCTATTTATAGCTCTATGCAGGCCCGGCTCATCCTCCACACTGTTTGCCCTCTCGAGCACTCTTGTGAAGCTCCTCGGTCCATACATCTGCAACAGTTGAGATTCCAGGATATAATTAGAGACTTTCAACTCCAGTGCAGCTAAACCCCTCTGTTGTGATCATCACAGCTACGGAGCTCGTTGCTGCTTTTGGGTGTCTGCCATCCTGTGAACAAATTAGCTACCATAAAAAAATAATAAAGTTCTCATATAGCTTCTGAGACTTTGTTTCAGTTTTTATTTCTACAAAGGTCTCTTATCTGTTGCAGGCTCAGCAACGACCTGAGACCAAGTGATGAAGAAGCATAGTTCTACACTGACAGTTCCCACCCTTCTTTCCTTTCCTTCCTGTCCTTTACCCCTTTGCTCCTCTCCCTAAACCACATATCTCCATTTCTTTGAATAGGATAGAAATGAAAGGGATGGGCAGGTAGGAAGCTACTTCCCCCCGCTGGGTCTGCCTATTTCTGGTACCTGAATAACCCTCTGGAAGGTGGGGAAGGCTAATAAGTCTTACATTTAGCTATTCTTTTCTCCCTACAGCCCAAATTGACCATTTTTTAAGGGAGCAAACTCCCTCTGTCAGATACAACTGAGGGCAGGTGAGCCCACAAGCCAATATAACAGGCAAAAAAGGTAGGCAGAGACTTGCAGCAGCCTCAAGCAGGACAGGCAGCACTTCCTAGTCATCCCCAGATCTTGTCTACCGCACTCTTGCTGCTCTAAGCATCTTCTCAGTCTACCTGGGACCAAGACTCAGGTCCTGAAGGCTGCAAGTGTCATCTGAACCTTTCCCATCACCAATACCAGAAGAACCCCGTCCCAGGGATTAACCATGACAGGATCCTCTTCTGGACAGTGAACCAGATGGGTCACGGCTGTCCGTGACCAGACATTCTCCCATCAATCTGATCTCACAAGAAGGGCTGGAACTAGTTTCAAGAAGTTCAACCCTCTAATGGAGACTAGGACCTTCTTTTTCCCATCCCTATCCCTTGAAAATGTCATTTCCCACCCCGGGAACCACCAACCCCATATGCAAGTCCTCCTCACAGCCTGGGCAGGCAGAGCAAAGGTGGCGTGGTGGAGGGGAGCACCACTCTAGCAGGAGGCAAATAATAAGATAGATACACAAATGAAGCAACGGAAAGCAGACTGCAAAGGGTGACGCACACCAAAGGACAAAAATCACTGCAGTATCAGAGCATAATAATTTGGGAGTTGCTTAATACCAAGGCCCTTTAAAACCACAGCATGCTGTGGCTCTGGCGCTTCATCGCTCCCAAGACGAGAGGCCAGTGCCGCAGAGAGATGCTCTCCCTCCGCTCAAAGCTTCTCCACAGCAGCAGCTGCCCAGAACCGGCCCAGGAGCCAGCAGGAAGTTTGCCGTCTTTGCTACCATAGGTACCACGCTCCGATTACCCTCCGTCATGCCACTTCGCTTTGCCTTTTCCTCTGTCCAAAGTTGGCACACGGTCTAATGCTACTTTTGTTAATGAACAATCGTGATTTAGCCATAAAACAATAAATGGCGCCATGAGCTCATTAGACATTAACAACACACTGAAGTTCAAGCATGTTATCTCCACCAGAATATTACAGGGAGCGCTTATCATTTGGGGAAAGCTGAGCTGTGGGCTCCCGGGAGGGTTCAAATGTCATCTGTGGAAGAGGAGGGCGGGAGGCAGAGTAACTGGAGATGATCAATCTCAAAAAGGCAATAACTGAAAACTTCAGATATGAAAGCGCATTAGTTCCCACAAACGGCTAAGGATTAAACCCAAGCACAGTTATAGCCAGGAGCATGCAGCCAGCCAAGGTGCTATAAAGGCGTGATGTTATTACTTCCAAGGGATGCCATTAAAACTCTGTTTACAAACCTAATGTGCCACGGAATGGGTCAAGGAAAGAATTATTAGCAACAAAGCTATTTGATCTCTTTTATGATCCAATGAGTCATATCGCTTCATACACTAGAAGGTGAATAATGAAAACCTCAAGCCTGTTGATTTATACATGTGTCCAGAACCCTGTGTTCTTTAACCCCAGATGCCCTCTTAAGTGTGATTCATCCTAAATCAAATGGAAGATCGGGTGCTATCATCCACACTCTCTCCTCCCACTCACTAATTGAAATGCTGATTGACATCCTGGTAGAATAAAATACCAGTGCCCAGTGATGGATGGCCGGGGCAGAGGATGGGGTCAAGATACAGGACTTGCAGATATAACTCTATCCTCCTCTCCATATGGGATGGTCCTAGTTTCACCTAACACTCCCTCTGGAATGCTAGAGACAGAGTCACTGAATAATTTAGGCTGCAAGGGACCTCTGGAGGTCATCTGTCCATCTGGACGTACTTTAGTGGGGCAGATCTTAGTGGATACAAGATCCTTTCTTTTCGTGATGCTCTCATTGCTACAGCTTCACCAAAGGCATGTAACCATGATCCAAACCGGTCCAGAAATTGCATCAGAAAACTGCAGAGTTCGAACATGTCAAATACTGAGATGTTCCTTAGAGGTATGATGGTCTCAACAAAACCCTAACATAAATCACATGGGTTTCCAATGGAAATCTGCTGCATCATCAGCCAACTTGTTCTCCCAGCTTCTTAGTAGTCCACTGCTGAGCAAGCCCGGTGTTCAGGTTCCCACATCCCAGCAGGCTTTAGGACCGTCTGAAAGGTAGATTGCTCTGCAACCAGAGTATCCTGGGTCCCCAGGGTAAGTCCAGAGCAGTCATCACAGAGAGCTTCACAGCCCCAACTCATTCCTAGAGCTCTTCAATGGCCCAGCTTCTTCCGTGATGAACTGTCTTGACTCAAGGCAACGTTGGAAGTGGATATAGAGCTGTGGGGAGCATCTGAAGAAGTTCAGAATACAACTACATTTCAGCAACAAAAAAAATAATAATCAGAAAACCAAGGGAAAAGAATCTGCTTTGTAGCTTTTTGTTTGTGTGTTCATTTTAGATGTTTGATACACATTCCAAAATTCAAGCAAAATATCTCTTGCTCTGTAAAGCCCATCTTTGGGCTCTGCCCAGTAAATACTGCCCAGAACCACGGGCCATGGTCTCACTAAACTTCCCAGCTGCTCCTGCTGCTGCACACAGTTCAGAATTAGCACTTTGCACACACAGTCTATTAATGCCCAACTAGTCTGAAAAGGTAATTTTCCCAGGAAAATTATTTCCCAGGAAATACCGTGAACTTCACGTGTTTGGAATAAAGACATCAAAGAAATTTTTCCTGGTCATTCCCCTGGCCATGCAAATAATTACAGAGGAGATGTTTCCAAGTTTTGTGAAACCACTTAGGTCAAATGTCTCCTCTTCTTCAGAGCACATTCAATAAGAAGGCAGCCTTCACTCAGAGCCATGGGAAAAACGTGGCAGGTGTAAGAAGCTGTTGCTGCTGTTGAAAAAAAATAACTCAAAAGTGGCTTGAGGCTACAAAAAGGAGCAAGCCGACTTCTTTGCATAATCTCATTTTCTACCAATACCCACTTTTAAGAAGCTAAATATTCCTGAAATAAGTTTTGCAAGTTTTCTTCTTCTCCACTCATCCCTAAGATATCCAGGACAATTCAAGAAAAGACCACTGAAACAATCTGAGGGGAACCAAAGACCTTACATTTTCCAGCACATACGTACTTCCATTCTTCCTCGCTTTCTAATAGTTTCACGAATACCTGTAGGCATGTCCAACCCTGGAGGTTTTGAAGGGTTTCCAAGGTGCACGGCATAACGTATCCCTGGGCCTCGATCAACCGCTTTTGCTGCCCAGCAGAGAAATAGCTGTAGGTCATTCATGGTTTTCTGGCTTGTCCCGCATTATCGTGTCCTTTCTGTCCATTTGCCACAGCGCTTACAGCTTAACGATGGGTGCGAAGCAGTTTCTGAGGCACTGAGAACATTTCCTTTTTGCAGACTCGAGTTCTTTGCATGAGACACCAACAAAAATCCTCAAACAGCCCCATAGGGTTTGCCGATATCCAAGCGCTGGAGCCTATCCAAGATCTAGACCACGGTCATGTTTTTCTTGTGATGGGTGAATGCAACGAGTCCTGACACTGTGAACATTACATTCTGCATTACAATACAAAGTTTTATTGTTATTTTTTCCACAGCTGAAGCCAGGGAGAAAGAGGAGTTGGGCTGAAGGAGCAAAGCCATGTTTAAATGTCAGCAGTTTGTTAAGTAAGCAGAGCAACCAACCCGAGAGATCTCTTTTGCCTTGCCAGTGCTTTTGGTTTCCTTTTTCAAACCTACATAGAGTCTTTGAAATTTTTCCTTTTGATAGAAACTCTCACAAATGCAGAACAGAACCAAAAATGTGGATGACGAGAGCTGTACTAAACACCACTTTTAAAGAAGGTGCTGACACAGTGGGATTAAATAATCTGAGTCTACCAATAGATCAGTAACAATGCTCCGCCTTCTACACTAGACGCGTTTTTTCAGGATTGGAACAAATCTGATCTTTTCACTTTTAAAGTTTTGATCAGGATCCAAAGCATATGTCTCCTTGGGCTCATCCCCGCAATGCTCCACCAAAAGCTCAAGCCAATATATTCCAATTCAGATTCTAAATAAATTAAATTACATTTTAGACACCGAGTTTGAAAATGGGCTGATCTGCATAAATATATTCCCTACCCGTGAAACCATTTTACCAAGCTGGCCAAGTGCTGCCCACAACCTTCACAGCTGCAGTTGCTGCAGTCAGAAATGTATCTCCAGCAGAACTTTAGGAAACATTGAATATGGGATCTCGGATAATTTTCAATGAGAACTTACTCATTGATCACTTCTGGACAGGAATCCTATATTACAATTTAGACTGGACTTAGCTGTCAGGAACAGCCAATCTTGTTCTGGTGCCTCTAGAGAAAAGTTTTCCCTAGTATCTTGAAAATGAGGCCTATTAGTTCTTGTCTATCCTCAGACCTGGAAAATTAATGACTACTCTCTTTGTAATACCCTTTAGAAGCTGGAAAGCCCTCACAATGCACAGCGCAACCCAGGAATTCCCACGTTCAGTTAGAACCAAAAGCCATGTAGTTCCAGTTAAGAGCGTTGGACACCGGCCTGCTATCTCCGTTCTGCTTGGCAGGACCACACATAAACGGCATTTAAATATTTATTTTCACTTCTTCGCCATCTAACGTCAAACATAACAGCCACATGTAGTAGTTAACAACCGCGTTGTAAGATACGAGCAAAACCATTGAAAACTGGGGTTTAGGTTTAACCCGCATACAGCACCATTGATCACTGCAAGTCACAAATTATGTCATTTCAGCAGTGGAGCTACTGCCAGCAGAAGGATTAGCAACATCAGTCGTAACGAGCCACTTCATTTTCAAATAACATTTAGAAATTTACAGTGCCTGGAATTGCCATGATTAAGCGGATAAAAGAGTTGAATATACCGGATATGGATCACTTCTAATTTTCCACTTATATCCAGTAACCCATCATAAACTATCCAAAGCCCTTTGGTCTTCATTTCTCTCACACCAGAATATTTAAACAAAAAAAGATGATCCGTCATTGAAGTTGTAGTAGTGGAAAACCAATGAGAGATAAGAAGCTGGCCACAAATTCCCAGACTCAGATGTCCTGTTTCCAATTCTGGCTATGTTGGGGAGAATTAAGAGAAATGCCAATGAAGTGACACAAAAGTGAAAAATTAAACCAGACCTACAAAACATGAATCCATGACTTTTTCTGATTTAGAGAGTCCATGCTCACGTATCCAGTTTCACAAAATTCATTATTTCCTATTCCCACGAGTAAAGACTGGTCCCATATCTAAGGACCAAGACCTCAGACTGAGAGCACAGCTGCTTTAGAAGAGTTGAAACAGAGTAATTATCTTAAAAGAGCAGAGATCTAAAGAGAAGTATTGATTTTGATGACTTTTTTTTTTTTTCATGGAAACGTCAGAATGTTTGTTGCATTTCTGCATAATTTACCACAATAAAAAAAAAAATTCAAGTGACTAATTCCCCTGACAAAGAGTTTTGGTAATATTAAATCCATTTTTTAAGTTGGCCTGCAGGACACGGTAAGTTTGGCATTTTACTCCAAATGGGAACAATCCCTTCCTCCCTCTCAAACTACAGAATTTCGGAGCGCGCAGAAATTGCTCTTTGGTATCTTCTGTACTACATATGGCTACAAGGAGGTCTTTTAACATGAATTTCTAACATTTCCTTTGCAGTTTGAGCCACTTAAGCAATTACAATGCTATTGTCTCTTCTTCTTTCCTTTTTCAATTCCCCATCAAATCTGCAAAATGTAGAAATCTCCCAGAATGGAAGTCAGCAATTCAGCTACCATACCCTTCCTCAAAGAGCTCTCCTCCTTCAGCTTTAGTCACACGAAAGTTTAGTTACCCTTAGTTTATTACCGACATAAGTGGTTTGGGTCAGTTTTAATCCAATCCACCTACCATAAGCCGTGACCTCCCCCCCAAACAGGCCAATCCACCTGGAAAAATTAATGCTTCTCTCTTTCTTTCCACATTAAAGTAATGACATAAAATAATCAGATGCCGGAATGTGTCTTGGCATGAACAACAAACACGGGCAGCTAGCTTTATTAGCTGTTTCTCTGGAAGAAAGCTCCAAAGGCCCTACACATATTTACTAATGTGCACTGGGAATGACCTCAGATCTTCCAGGCCAGGCCAGGGCAAAAGCTCCTTTAAACATCTTTATAACTCGCTTTATGCTTTTACTTCATTCCTAGCAGGGAAGGATGGAAAAAAACATTCCCATCGCCTGGGAAACTTGTGGAAAGGGGGGATGATGTATTGCAAATGGGGACTTGGCATAGCGGTGCCTCCCAAACCGCCTGCCATGCTGCGTGGGGTTTTTTTTTCAGCTGGTAGCGTTTAACGGGGCATGCTATTTCAGGGACAGGGAACCACTTGGGATCCGTGCAAATGCCTCGGCAGAACCAGAGGGTTTCACAGAATCATAGAATGGTTTAGGTTGGAAAGGACCTTGAAGATCATCGAGTTCCAACCCCCCTGCCATAGGCAGGGACACCTCCCACTAGACCAGGTTGCCCAAGGCCACGTCCAGCCTGGCCTTGAACACCTCCAGGGATGGGGCCTCAACAACCTCTCTGGGCAACCTGTTCCAGTGCCTCACCACCCTCACAGTGAAAAACTTCTTCCTAATGTTCAATCTAAACCTGCCCTCTTCCAGTTTGAAGCCATTCCCCCTCGTCCTATCACTACATGCCCTAGTAAAAAGTCCTTCCCCAGCTCTCCTGTAGGCCCCCTTTAGGGACTGGAAGGCCGCAATAAGATCTCCCCGGAGCCTTCTCTTCTCCAGGCTGAACAGCCCCAACTCTTTCAGCCTCTCCTCATAGGAGAGGTGCTCCAGCCCTCGCATCATCCTCGTGGCTCTCCTCTGGACGTGCTCCAGCAGGTCCATGTCCTTCTTATGTTGGGGACTCCAGAGCTGGATGCAGTGCTCCAGGTGGGGTCTCATGAGAGTGGAGTAGAGGGGCAGAATCACCTCCTTTGATCTGCTGGCCACACTTCTTTTGATGCAACCCAGGATGCGGTTGGCCTTCTGGGCCAAGTCATGGTTGCTTCTTGATCTCGGAAGCGGCAGCTTTTGCTGGAGGGGGGAGTACTGACATACCCTGCTCTTGGGATGACAGGTACGCCCTGGGGGTGAGGCGCTCAGCAGCAATTCAGGAAGGGCATCTTGATATTCCGGCAGTAGAATGCTATTGTCCAACTGTCTCTGGCAATAGCTTGGTGGTCTGGTTGAGCAGACCCTGGCTGCATCGCAGAAGGGATCGTACGCGGGAAGTTAACCGGAGTTACTAAAGAGCAAGCACAGAATGAGGGGGGTATCGGAATTGGCAGCTCTTGTGGGAACTACACCAGCTCCGCTCTCCTTGTGTCCTGAAGCGGCGTGTTGAGAAGCTACCAGGGATCTACACCATCAGATTCAGGAGCAAAACCTGTTTTGTTCTGGGGCAGGAAAATCCCAAATGGGGGGAATCTGCTTCAATCAGCCACACGCTTGTACAGTATCTGAGCAGAGAGAACTCTATCGTAAACTAGGGCAAGCTCACAGGAGAAAGGGATGCAGAAACATAAAAGAAGGAGAGAAAGATATTAAATTTGCATACGGTTCATGCAAGAGGGAAGAAAAAAACTGGCCCAAAGGTAAACAGAAGAGCTGGGTCACGGGAGACACAAAGCAGAGCAACGCATAGACAGAGACGCAGATGAAAGAAAGAGGCGTAAAGCAGAGTCAGCTTTTCTTTGAGGAGCTGGGGTCAGCTGAACTCGGTGTTCATCTAAATCAATCTCCCTGACCAGGGAGGGCAGATGCCAGCCAGTGCTGAAGAGTCCTGCAAGAGCAACCCTTGTTGTGCAGAAGGGCCATCTGAGACAGGACCTGCTCCTACAACGGCCATCAGAAACCACTGGAAATCGCTGCGTCCTCTGCTACAGGGAATCCAAATAGGGGTTATGGCCCAACGAAGACTTTAACAATAATAGACAAGAAGCTGCACTGCTTCTCAAGCCATTCATCAAACAAGTTTCTGTCACTTAGGCCCTGCTCTCTGGCTGACCTGGGATTACTCCTCTGCCAAGACTGGTCCCCGATGCCACTGATACAACCTATCCACAGGACCAAGGAAGTTTTCTGCTGGCCACTGCAATAGCAGACAGCTATCGGCTATCTGGAGATGTTTCCAAGCCTACAGCATTCTGTACCACCAGATCTCCAAAATGCTTTGCAAAAGCAGTCAAAATTCCTGTTTACGCTACAGATTGACAAGCCTCTGCCCCGGTTTCTCCAAGTTCACCCCACAGACCTAAGTCCAAGTCCCAATCCTATGCTATGACCAAAAGGAGACACCACCTTTATTTTCTGTATGAGACAGTCTGCTCTTATCACAGCATACGCTGGACCACAGATGGCAACTCTGGGGTCCTGGAGTAAGGGGTCGCTTAAAGCAATTCACTGAAAGATGAAGCCCGATGAGGGATTCTGACATTTCAGATGCGCGTAAAACCTTGAAAGCAAAACATTGTGTAGCCTGAACCTTGAAAGCTTCTCCCACAGCAACACCACTGCCAGGGCCTGATGGACTGAGCGCCTTACAAAAGCCTTATAAACCCAGTAACTCCATTTGTTCAACGGCATGGCTCCCCATGATGTCAGTACAAATAAGAGTAATGACAAGTCTCTCAGTCTCTGGAGGGAGGTTTAGAAGTCTTCGCTTTGAAGACTCCTCATAAACGAAGCCTCAAAGTTCCATTTTCTCCCCAATTCTCAGTCTGCCGCATACACAATATTTCAAAAAAATCCAACACTTGCATAAATAAAAATATAAATGGCATCCTGTGTTCTCTCCCACACCCCATTCTTCCTCCCTCCTCTTCCCTCATTGTTTGTTCAACAGGATGTTGGCTTCGCTGCGAGGTACACCAAGCCATCTGTCAAAAACATGGAAACAGTTAACAACGCGCGCGCACACACACAGAGGCTGGAACGACATGTTACGGAGCCTATTTAAGGTCAGATTCAGAGACCGTGCTTTCGGAGAGCAATCCAAGCCCCAAAGCTGCGTTTGCTTAAACCAAATTATAGCTTTTCCCTTTTTACAAAGGGAATGGCACTTAATGCTTAAGTGGTAGCTCATCTGGGATACACAAGAGCTGACAGTACAGCATTCTGGGAAAAGCAGAGTCTTCACGGGAAGATCTGGCACATACAAGAGCAACTGAAGTAGCGCGGTCTACTGGAACTCAGAAATAGTGTCCTTCTCGTACGTATATGACGGTACAAGGGAATGGGAGTGACATAGGAACATTGTTGGAAGTGTTTCTACTGGAAATAAAGGATACAAACGAATTATTAGAGATTTGTAAACTTCATTGACCTTTTTAAAACCTCCCTCCTGAAGTTAGACCAGCTCTTCATACCGTATCGCTCCAGGCCAATTGTTCAGCTGTTGCCTGTGAACATTAGGGACAGATCTTTGGTCTCAAGATGGGGAAGACGGATCTGCCCGATTTTGAAATGAGTGATTTGAAGCCACATCTTGATTCACTACACCCTCCAGAGGAGGGGGGAAGGGAAAAATATCCGATTCCGAACTGGAATCACGCATTAGGTTGATTTGCTTGGCAGAACTTCCAGCAACTTAGTACATCTCAGTCCCAGGCTGAAATACCCTATCTAGAAAGGGACCAGTAGGTCACTCTACAGTTTTTCAGTCCTTGACCCTGCTGAGGCCATCCAACAGAGCTGCCAAGTAGCAACGGTTGCAGAACCATTTGTTGTTCTCTCTTTTCAGAAAAAAAAAAAAGTGACACCCCCACTTGTTCAGTGGTGGGAGAGAAGAGCCAGATGGCTGGACCCGCACAACGCACGTGACACAGGAGGTGGAGATCTAGAGGTGAAAGGTTCCATAAACCGATTACCGGGAAAACACACAACTGGAAACAAATGCTAATAAAAATTGCAACATTCAGAGATCAAACGCCTTAAATCGTCACATTTCTTTAATTTAAAAATGTGGGATAAAAGAAACTAAAACGGCTCTGCAGCACATTTAAGCCAATCCAGTATTTTCCAGGCGTGTCCCTAATTTATTTCACAGCACAGGTCTAAGAAAGAAGTTATAAATTATCACTAAACACAGATGGAAGACTTGTTTTTATACGAGCACACCTAAAAAGTTATTCTCTCTTTCAAAAACACCATCAACAAAAACCTTGTAGCATTAGAAAAATGTACTTTATCCCAAAGCTTAAGTTAAAGGTATTCCAGTCGGAATATTTCCATTTACTTTCAGCAGATTTCTGTTGGCTTCAAACCTAGACATCACCGAGAACCATGGTAACCGTTACTCAAAGGGTCTTCTTGTAAGGAGCAGGCCAAGAAACACCAGAGATAAGACCTAGTGCTGTTCTCCAGGTCAGGTTTTTTGCCTCTATTAGAGTCAAAACTGTGTTAAAGGAAGGAGTTAGGCCTTTCTAGCCCGAGTTCCCTGGGTTTGGGGGCTTCGTAGGGATGCCCGTACTCTCCTTCGTACCCTCAGCGTGTAACGATCATAAACAAAAGCCAGGGAATGCTCTAAATGCTAGCACTGCATTTCGTTGAAACAAAGTTCAACAAACAAAAATACAACCAAAATGCACAACAGCATGTGGGGACTCGGGGCTAATGAGAACCAGCTCCCCTGTACTTCCGGCTCCCACTCAGTTTTCAACCACCGAAAATGAAAACCTTTCCGTTTTTAAGAAGCTACAATATTCTGACAACAATTTGACTAAAGTCAGAGTGTTTGTTTTTGTTGATTATTTCCCCCAAGAAATACTAGACCGGTTTACAGAGCACTTCTGTGTTTGCAGAAAGAAAAAGGCCCACGTAAAACTAGATCCTAACGGCATCTCTGGTACCTGGCCAGGAAGTAGGGTTGAGCACTACCTGATTCAAGCTCTATGCACTCACGTTTCTACGTGTGGATTGACACCTAAAGCCCAACACAGGCTCCTGCAGAACCTTCCGGCCCTCCCAGGAAGAGACCTGCATGCTCCTTTAGCATCCTGGAAATATCTGATAGTATCTAGGTAATGGTAGATTTACCCAGAACTTGAGAAGCCAGATAGACCACATCCAAAATATCTATTCTGCAGAAACGTACACATTTGGGTCACTGTTGAGGAAGAGCGTGGCTCATTTCTCTTCTCTGGCGTTTCCCAAGGACCACACCAAGCTTAGCCTGGGCACGGCCTTACATCAACACAAGTCAACATGAAACAAGGTCAGACTCCAACTAGTGCTCAGGTCGGCACTCAGAATACGTTGTAGATGTAGCTCATACCCTGCTCATCACCTAAACCTACATCTGAGCGTTGCCTCTTCCCCTCTTCCCCAGCAATAGCATTAATGCCATAGGAAAGGTCACAGTTAGTTTCAATACGATTGGAATGGAGGCGGCTTTGCGTAACTGTGCCCCAAACAGCTCAGTTCTGGTAGCTGCCTGGCCTTATCTCGCCCACTGGCCTTTGTTTGCAGATGGAGATGATACTTGAAGACTTCCAACATACCATTTGCCAAACCAGTAAATTACGCTCTTTTTCACGTATCCTTCCAGGCCCTTCCACATGCCCCAGGAGGATGGCAGAAGTTACAGGACCCTCATTTGTCATTTTTGTCATTTGTTTTTTTCCTCGAATGGCTCCCCTGCCTCTATCTAATCAGGGGGACGTTTCCTGTCTTTGTTCTCAACCATTCATCCTGCGGGAATGATTATTATCATCAAACAGCATTAAAATAGAAAGCCTGGAGCCAGCACCCAATTAGCATGGAGTTAGGCAGTCCTGGAAGGGAGCAACTGAAGAGACCACGGACGGTGCAAACAGCAAAAACCGACTTACATACCATTCAACCACAGCATCGCCCCATCTTCAAAACTAAACCCAGGCTGCAAACCCAGCGTGGGCCAAGCTCGGAACCAATAAATGTCACCTACGCTTGGTATGTCACCAGTAGGCCTAGAGAAGGATGCAAGTGCCAGGCCGTCCACCAATTTATACCTTACACGGACCAGGAGACAACCGCTCCAGATCTCACAACGTGGGAAATTCTTCAGATTTCCTTTGTGCATCAGATCTCTGCTGCCAGGAAGCAATAGCAATGCCCTCCTGAACGAACAACGAGATAACGGAGAGGTCCTCAGGGTGTACAGATTACTTTAAGCCTTGGATCCATGTTAGAAAAAACCCCACCCTATTTCTGATGTTGCCTACGCAAATTCCCCATATATATCCCACCCTTGTTAGAGCTGGAAGAAGGTCATACCTGTACTTAGTTCACAAATATGAGTGAAGGATCAGTGACAAACTGGAAGATTCTTCCAGATTGTAGGGAACTGTGGATATGATATGACCAAAACTTTGTCTGGTCAATTTTTTCCTCCAAAACCGTCTCTTTCAGGTAATTTTTTTCCCCCTTCCTAAGAGAATAAAACTCAACATTACAACTTTGCATTTTATTTTTTGCGGAAAGACCCGTCAGCTTACCAAAACCCCCTCCCTTTGCCTTGATTTTCAACTGGAAATCAGATTCACTGAGTTAAAGTTGTTGTAATGTCTTTGTTAGTGTTTTCGGCACTGAAAATGTTAATCATCTGAGGTGAGAAATAAATATTCTTAAACAAGACCAGTCTTTAACCCTTGAGATACTAGAATTTGTCTAATCTTACGCCAATCAATTTTCATCTAAGCCACCTAGGACAGTGCTAAGGAAGAGCAAGGAAGTCCATGCCTCCCCGTGGTCAGGTCACTCCATCGTCCTGCAGGCACTAAATTAGGAGCACGGCTGATGGGACACAATGTCCTGCTGTCCCCCTTTGCATCAGCCCAACCCAACCGGCAGCCCAGTCGAGACACGCTCCCGGTCACGTACACAGGGACAGGCACGAGGTCGTGCCACCCCTCCTCTTCCTCCAAAGCGTCTCTGGTTTAACCTCACCTCCTCCAGTTCCTCACCTGTTACATACAGAAGATATTTCTTTATACGCTATAAAAGAAGGGAATTTCTTATAAGCGTGGCTGTGGTGTCCCAGAAGACAACTAGAAGTATCAGCCTGATGGAAAGAGCAGAAGCAGCAGCGTGAAAGTGGCTGGAGAGTAACAGCTCTGAGCTGGGATCCTGCTCTGGCTTTCTTCATGGCTTTGGGTAGATGATGACTTTCCTCCTCAGAGACCCTGTCTGTAAACCTAAAAACCACTTTATATCGAGAACTTTTGAGGGGATGCTGCTGGTTGAGAGCCTTGAAAATGCAAAGTGCTGTTTATGACAGAGTCGGCTTGGCCGCCCCGAGGACTTGCCTCCAATCGTAAAATCACAATCATTTACTGCAGAGATCCCAGGAGCTGTGGATCACAACGGAATCTTCAGAATAACCTCAGCAGAGACTGAAGCTGAGGAAAAGCTCCTAAAATCTCGTATGACAAAGCCAGTACAATCTGCATAACCCCCCGCATCACTGGCTATTGGACTTGAATCCCGGGTATCGTTTCAGCACATTTTAGGAGGCAAATTCCAAGTGTTGACCTCTAAGAAGTGGGGAAATTCAGCCCCAGTTGTTGGGCCCATCGCTTTGCCGCTGGCTGAAAAGAAACCTGAGTCAGGTTTAAAAACATAAATACGTTCAGAATTGGAAAGTTTGCTCTTGTGATTATGCGCAGCTTAGTTGTTTTCTTTTCTCCCAATCATTTTTTCCACTTTCTAATTGGAGGATAATAAGAAGCGCTCGCAGGCTTGAAAAGTACAAGTCTGCAAAACCGAATTTTTTTTTTCTTGCTCATCTTTATACACCCTGGCGCCAAACCCTGCGCTGGTGTAAATCATGTACTGGAGGGGAACTTTGCTCATTTCTATCCAATGCGAATCCGGTCTCCAGTGTCTCCAGATAATGATCTTGTTGTGTTTAATACTGCATAAACACATAGGATGATGCGTTCCCTGTCTTTAAAAAGTTTGTTTAACTTTTTATGTCTCATCTTCAGTCAGAATAGCAAACAACGGGAGGGAAGGGTGGAGAAAGAGTGAGATACCAGCAATGAGATCATGCAGCACAGGGGCCGGTAAACTCGAGGGTGAGAAGTTTTTCAAACACAAGTCTATCTCTGCAAAATCAATGGGAGGAAAATAAAAGAGGCTAAATTTAACCCTTATTCTATTTAAAACCCAGATGCAGCATCTCACATAATTGCATTATACAAACACAATTGTGTTATATTTACAGTTCAAAACAAAACACAAAACCCTCAGTCGCAAGACTGACTGTCCCACCCTGCTACGGCATCTGCACGCTGGAAGAGCCGTAAACAGGGAGCAGTCCTGAAGGGCAGCGCCGTGCCGGACCCCCATCTCGGCTGTGCTGGCCGCCCGCCTTGGCCACAAAGCAAATCCAACCTCAGCTCCCAGTTTGCTGCACGTTCCCAGTCCGAGTCCTGCCACCCTCTCTTGGGACCCCCACCCCGCCGCAGGTGCAGCGAGCCCATGGCAACTAACACAAGCTGCTTTGGTGGTGCCAAAAAATCCCACCACCGGCAAAGGTGGCACGGGGGGAGCACAAAATGAAAGCAAGGCACCAGCCTGCAACCAAACCACTGGATACAACCCTCATTCAAGCAGAATTTCCAGCCCTTCCACAACCAGCGCTGGAGGTTTCTACAGGAAAAACACCAACCACCCCCCCCACCCCTCCCAAATTCTTAGCTGCCTACTGAAACATCTGCTTGCCAGAGATGTCCAACCCCGCGTGTGTCACCACTTTCTGACTCACACGAGAAGCCCGTACCAGTTTCTCTGCATGAGTTGCATAGAATTAAAGTGTACAATAGGGTGGGAACATCCCAGAGCCAACAGGCCGGAGATGCAGAACTACAGCCATCGCAAGGCCCTTGCCCTACGCCAGGCAAGGGCTTCCCAAGGTGGCCGAAATGTTAGTTCGGCCGTTGTGCAACACGTGACGCCCTCCGCGGTTGTATCAAAATAAACCTTGACCAATATGACGCAACAGTCCTGGCACAGAGATGTCGGCGTAAACGCTTGCCCGCAGGCCACAGAAACATCACCCAAATGAAGGAGGACCTCTTCGGGAGAGGTGTACCAGGAAAGCCACAAAGCCCTATTTCTCCATACCGCTTGTCCTGGTTTCCCCACTCCAATTAACTCACAGATCAGGTTGGATTTATAGAGGACTTTCATATTCTGACTCTTGCACAGGACAGAGGAGTTCCTCTCTCTGGATCACTGGCACATGGACAATGAGCTCCTTGTCCTCACTCCTGCTTCTACGAAGCTCTGCTGCAGCTTCAGTCACATTGTTGGGTTGTTTTGTTTTTTTTTTTTAAACTTAAATACTTAAAAGCAACCTTAATTTTGCAAGCACTATTCATTGCAAGCAGCATTTTGGCTTCCCAGTGGCTCCAAAAAAATCAGGCTTTGTTTTCCTTCTCAGGGGTTCCACACTGTGTAATCCCAGTCCTCTCGCTTTTTTTTTTTTTTGCGGTGGATGGGACCCAAAAGCACAACAGTTGTGTTCATTTCTTTTCAGTTTGCCTCTGCAGTTTCTACTTGAACGAGGTATTTTGCAGCTGATGCTTAGCTCCGCTCCAGCTGTTTCTAAGCGAAAGAAGTGGCTAATGGGATCAGGGACCCGACCTTGGCACTCCAGGCATGTAAGCATTTAATTCTGCCACCCGATTTATAACCTACCAGCCACTCCTGTGGTGATACCGCTTTGCAGCGGCACCGCAGCCACCGACACGGAGGTGATAGACGCTGCTTTTTAAAAAGACATCAGCTCTTCAGGGAGAAGCGGGAAATCCAATTAGAAAGAAAATTAATTTCTTTTTTTGCCATCGTTAGCCTCAATCTGAAAGAAATCTCAGACAGAATGACTAATCAGGCTCCAGCCAGCGCAACCTCAGCTGCTGGCAGCAGGGAGGCAGCCCGGGAGGGGTGAACGCAAAGCGAAATGGGGAGGGATGCCCCACGCCAAGCAGGGAGATGCTGCCAGAGCAGCAGGAGGAAAGGGGGGAGCGCCGAGTCCCCCCCCAGAACACATTAAAGCCGAATAAAAGCTGCTCCCTGCCAGTGGAAAAATCAAAAGAAGGGGGTTCCTCGTAGCTACGCCACCTTCGAAATACGTTCTCAGAACGGTCCCGCAACATCGGCTGGTGGAAGATGGTGTGAACTCCAGCTAGAAACACCAGCAAGAGGAACCGGGCTGAGAGCGGGGAGGACAGACAGACGGACAGCCAGCTAGAATCTGCGGGTGTTTACACATGCACACGCCAAGGCAGCGAGAGCTTCCCGAAACGCCGCTCTCTCCTTGACTTTAGGCTCCGGCTAAATAATGCTGCATTGTTTTGTATCAGGTTCTGCTCGCGCAGCCCCGCTGTGGCTGAGAAACAAAGGGGGCTTCATGCAGGACAAAAGGGGACTGTTCTACCTAATGAGGACCAGTTGAGAGGTATGGAGACAGCACCCTCTCCCCATCGGATCGAGGGCTGCGAACAAGCCCTATCCTCCGGCTAATGAAGAGCAGTTGAGAGGTGCGAGCGGGAGACGAACAGGAACGTCTCTTAGCAAAGAGGGGGCCGGTCTCGAGAGACGCCAGCGCTGCCGCTCAGCGAGGGAGAGCCCGGGAGAAGGGAACACGGTTAAGGTTCATCTGTCACCGTGATGGCTCCTGACCCGCCAAGCTCCCAGGCCTTGCTCTCTGACCTCCGCATCTGACCCCTCCAAAGAGGTGCTGGTGCTCAGCCAGAAGTCCTCTATTGACTACCTGTCAGAGGGCACCTGCTTAAGGAACCCCATAGAAATTAAAGTCACAAAATGAGTCACGAGGGACTGTTTGAGCTGGGAAGCCAGCATTAGTCCCTGGCTGGTAAACCAATCTCCCTAATTATCTGTCAGAAGAACCTCTCTTCTTTCTATTTTCTTTTCTTTCCCCCTTCCCCCCCGCCGCCCCCTTCCCAGTCCTCTCTTCTCTTTGACTCATTATCTTAATTTCACATTAACCAAAAGGATTAAAAGCACCTTGGGAGGGGGAGGGGGAGGCGGAGAGGCAGGGGCTGAAGAAAGAAAGAGACTTGGAGGCTTCCACGTTGGGTCCTTGCAGGAGCTCAGGCAAGCGGACCAGCAACGCCGTGAGCCCCAGAGCTGCCGCGCTGCGTTGTGTTTTCACGTACAGCCCCCATTGCCGCGCTCCGGTCTACTATAAAAGAAAACAAACCCGCAGCGGAGCAGTGTAAACCAAGCCCTGTCCGAGGGAGGATGTATGGCTGTTCTTCATTTCCCCACCCTCCTCCCCTGCAGTGTAATTTTATACAGCTGCACTGGAGTGTCTTTGCTGTTTGCTGGTGTTTCTCGTCTTGGGCACATTGCAAAGGGCTGTCGTGGCGCCCGGGGCACGGCCGCGCTCGAGGAGCTGCTCTCTGCTCCCAGGGCTGGGCAGGACTCGCTCGCACCAGGGCATTGCACGGGGGATGGCACCATCCCCTCCATCGCGGAGGCTGCAGCCCTACGGCTGAGGTTGACTCCCAATGAAGATTTGCGACCCACAACTGTTCATCAGTTTTGTTTCTCTGAGATAACGCTAAGGCACAGGAACGAGATGATTCACCAGGTCTGGGTTCCTTTTTCTTTTTGCAACATTAACGCCGCTCGCAGCCCGATCTGCGCAGAAAGGGACCGGCTGATCCCCCGTCGCTCTGACGGGCCGTAGGTGGGAGCGCCGCTCTTCCCCACCCTACAGCAGGGCCGCAGATGGCAGAAAGCGAGCCAAAAGGTGGACTTATTTTCTCCAATTGCCTCCTACACTTTTTGGTCCATTGACACACAGAAAAGCACATCAGCTGGACACAACCAAGTATCTGTCGCAAACTGCACCCTCGTTTTTCTAAGGTCTAACCTGGGGGGGGGTTCCTTCCCCCAAAACTCCTGATCCAGTACTCCAAGTCTCAATTAGTGTCACATCTGAAGTTCACGAAGCACCACATTACCGAGATACTGTTGAGACCAATGACAAAACTGCCACTTTTCTTTTTCAAACTTTTTTTTTCCTTCTTCATGTGGGAAAATGAGGTTAATGGTACTCACCCACCCTCCAAGGAAGCCAAACTCCAGTCTGCACATCACTTCAGCTTCAGAAAACTCCAGCAAAACCCCCTTAGAATTTGAGCGGAGACCTGAGCAAGGCTCTCCTACAAATAAACAGCATCACCATCAGATCCAAAATCCCTTCCTGGAAAGTGGGATTGCATCTCCCAACAGCCCGTGGTACTCGGTAGGAGGCAGAACGCCCTGACGCATCCAGTGTTAAAAAGCTATTACTCTGGAAAGACACTTATTTATTATGCTCTGAAACATCTTAATTACAACAATAGTGAACAAATGGAAACAAAAAAAAAAATACCATGACAGAAACGCCAACCTGGGATGGAGTTTGTCCCCGACTCCAGCGGTCGCTCTGAGAAGCGAGGCCAGGTGGGCCCGACCGCCTCTTCCCCGAGGATCGCATCCCAGGGTTTCCAACGAAGCCGGCGAGCAGGGAATTTTCACATGGGTCTAGGTTTCATCATGAAAAATTTTGCCCTGTACTACTCCTAACCCCTCGGAAAGCCAGGACCGCATTTCAGTTCTGTTCACAAATCTGGCTGTAACCCATTACTCTGTTAAAAGGCCAAAGATTTAATAGTATATAACTCCACAGTTAGTCCCATTGGATTCCACAGGATTACTTTTGCGGCCAAGTACTAGCATTAAGTGTGAATAAAGACATCAAACTATGGCCTTAAGTGTCGATGATTCATCGGCAGAATTCCTAGAAGAGAGGGAATCCACACAACAGCCTCATAGCTGTGAAGTGACCTAACTAATACGTTGTTACGCGGATAGGAAAGCTGCATCCACCGGGAGAACCGGGGAAAATATATTGCCTAGTGGGGAAGTCACTGAAAGCGAGAACGTTTCTCGCCCTGTTTCTGTGCAAGATAGTTACGGGCTGTCAAGCAGCCCCTTATTCCTTTGCGGGGCTGCTCATACTGGGAGCCCCAGCGCGGGCGAGGAGAGGTGAGACTTGCTGCTCCTTCCCGGCCAAGCGATGGAGGGAAGGAGGAGCTCAGCAAGGCGCTGGCTGCTCCTCTCGTTTACCTGCCAGCAGAGCTGAGCTCACCCCACAGCAAGCAAGCTCAGCCCAGCATAGCTGGTTTAAGCAGGAGAAATGTGTGTCTCTCTCTCCCTGCCCCAAAACATCACTGGCAAGCAAATAAATGCCGGACTAAAGCACAGGTCCCGGAGCTGACGCTCCTCTCGCGCTCAAGATCAGGTATCTCCGGTCACACCAGTCCCCCCTTAATGAACCCATGAGGGTTTGGCCTCTGTTTTATTGGGTGAAAACATTTTCTCATGGTCAAATGATAAGGAAGCTTGATGCAATGGGCGACAAAGGACAAAAAAAAAACCTCAACAGTGGTGAAAAGACATTTTTCACATATTTTTTCCCTGTCATCTTCCAGGAAACTGATAAAACTGGTTTCAGATGTAGTTTTCATTCAAAATGCAACCATATATCTTTGGATTGGGTAAAACCAACCCTCTAAGCGCAGGCAGCGAGGTAAGGCAGCATGCCCTGGTTAATGGCCCACAGCCGTGAGAAAAGATTGCAACCAAAGCCAGGAAAGAAAGCAGCAGAGGTCCCTTTTCCCTTCCCCGCCGGCACCGACATGGGAGATAAAGCGTCTCCAAAGAACTGTCTGTGCACTCACAGGTCTGTGGTTTTACTAGCGGTACCTGCTGAGAAACGTTGTTAGCTTAGAAGCAAACAAATGGAATGAATTTAGGAAGGCAGACAAGCAATTCAGCCTCACAAATAGGAAAAATCATCCTCTGGGCTTTAGTTTGAAACACCAATGGGCCCCAAAACCAAACTGTGAGCAACGATAACTCATCCCACCTTAACATAAGAACCCTTCACCTCTTCTTCACAGCTTAGTCTGCCTTTTTTCCCCCCATCAGGGACACAGGGAAAGGATCTTTCTTTCTCTTCCCAGGGAAACTTCATGCATTTAAAACTGTATCATTTAAAATAAACCCCTTGAAGCAGAGCGTTAGGATGAAAAAAATGGATCATCAGCATTACCCACGGGACACACTCAACAGCCCCAAAGCCGGGGGAGCCGTGCTCCTCAAAGCCTTGAAAGTATCTTTGTTTCAAACACTTCTCTATGGATTAAAACCCAAACAAACACCATTTGCTGTAGTCCAAGGCAGCTTTCCCGAGGCGCATGTCAGGGTTTTCAACACCGGCTCCTCTCAGGCGCTGCAGCTGGGCAGAAAGCAACGTCCCCCTATCTGTCACAACTTCCCGTGTGACAAAACTCACTCAGATTCCCATTTGGAGAAAAACGGCCAAGATTTTGAAGTCTTCTACAAAGTAAAAAGTCCCAGAGTTTTCCATTAGGAAGAAAACCACATCTTTTCTGTTCTGGTAAAACCAAAGCCATCCCACGGGTAAGAACAACTCGGCTACAGTTTGGGGCTGAATACTGAAGGCCGTGAAGGCAACCGGCTCCTCCTCCTCCCCGCTGCCTCTCTGTACATCACTGTGGTGGGAAGTCCTACCTTACCTCCAGTCACTCTACAAAGCCACATTCTCCAAGTCCCTTTTGGAAGAGGTATACGGGCATCATCCATTCCCTTTAAAGGTCGGTTACGCCTTATGTGGGGTCACCAACCCCCTCGCTCAACGTAACTCCAAGAAGTTTATTTACTATACTAGAGAAACCAAGATGAAGTGAAATGCTAGTGCTGAAATGACAAGATCCTGGTCCATTGAAACGAGAGCCTTTTGAAGTTATCCAAACAAAACATGAAAGCTAAAGGAAGTCATGCCAACTTCATCTGCTGGGAAATTTAGTTGAAGCTGACAGTCTTGGAAAACATTTTGATTTTAGCCAAAATCTGTTGTTTCTTTTCAGTGTAACCTGTTACACAGGGTAGGGAGGGAAGAAAGGTTGGACCAGTTTTACTGGGAACATGCTCAACAGAGACCCATGATACTGTGGACTGTGCTGAATTTTTCCACAGAAACATGGATACACCTTGGAGGGTACCCCCAAAAGAAGATGGGGTGCAAAGACTCAAGTTCCCTCTGCCCATGCCCAAGCTGGCCCCCATCCGAGCAGTCTGGACTGGGCCAGTGCCACCTTTTGTCTTCTTGTACCAGCCTGCACGGAGATATTTTGCTTATACACAATAGTAATGAAATCAGTAGGAATTTTGGTATTTCCAACAGTCAGACAGACTGGGAGAATAATTCAAACTCATCTGTTGATGCTGACAGTAACACACCTTGAAACTCATTAGGAAGGGCAATCCTGCACATTTTTAAACCCAAGCATTCGTGCACTTCCTTCGCCTCCAACACCCTGGAAGTGAGACAATACGAAAGATAAAGAAGGAACCAGCAGCAATATCTCTTCCCTGAATGTACAGTGACGATAGACATATCCCCAACGTCTAAGTTAAGGGTAAGAAATCACGCTAAGGTGGACAATTCCACAAACTCACGTTTCTACCAAAGCGTCCACTCAGCCAAACCGTGTACGTCTGGAGCAGGTTGGGTCTCAAGTTTGGTACAGATCAAAAGTCAGAAATAGCAAAGTGTCAAGTTTTACACGTAACAAGGAAAACAAGTGTAGTTAATACCACGGGCAAGCAAAGCAGCTGAATTAATGATGCCTCGGCCTGCTTACAATGAGAAGCTTCCAGGCTATGCGGGTTGGGTTTCCTGGCCTTAATGTTGCATTTAAACTACTTTTGCAAATGTAACAGGTCAGAACCATCCCCTGCGCTCAGAGGACATACGTCCAACTCGGATTTGGCTGCGCAGCCTGAGCTGTTAGTTCAAGTTGCAGAGAGAGATGCGATCAGGGAAATCCCTGACACGGGGCACCGTGCGAGGAGGAATTAATTCACTGGAGAACTGAATTGCTGAGGGGTTCTGAGGCTTAAGGATGACCCTTGTCTTCTGTCCAGGACCATGCAACTCAATGCTCAGTACCCTCAAGAGTCCCAGTATTTTAGGAAAGTCTTTTGCAGAAGAGACACTTTTCCTTCCCCAGCCATACGCTTGCACATGTGGGGCTCCAGAGCCTCTTGACCCAGGTTCAGCTGTGTGACCAAAGGGACAACTACCACGTTAACTCTACACTGGGACCTTCCTAAACCCTGTTCAGAGGGCTACAAAAGCAGTGCGCTCTGCTTCTGGTACCCCAAATAAATACAAAATTCCTGGGAATTCCTCCTCCCGGGACACCACATCCCTCCCAGCCGAGAGCTGCTGCAGATGTGGAGCCGGCTCCACACAGGGGAGCCGTGGCTCAGCTCAGAAGCAAAGCCCCGGGTTATCGACACAGGCCCTTTCTGCCAGCCACAGAGATACGACGACACGCTAACGCAAGGAGAAAACCAGCCCAGAACCCTGCGTTTCTTAATCAAGGCAAAAAGCAACCCTCCTGCTTCGGCACCCGAAGGATGTGAAGGATGCCTCCAAGCTGCTGAAGCCCTTGAGTCCAAGCCCCCCACTCGCATCCCTTTACATGTTCCCCTGCAGCACTCCTCTTTTTTTTTTTTTACTTCTTAGCCCCCCCCTTCATCCCCATAGTGGAATGACTGA
>VUYV01000004.1:11231373-11241933 GCA_008711295.1 Anarhynchus alexandrinus
TTTTTACCTCTCAGACTCCTCAGTCATCTCACTAGTGGAATGAATGATTCATGTTAAAACACTGAAGCGAGTTTAAAGCTAACTTGCAATGTAATGGATCCTCTTTCCCTGCTGGCTCCCCGCGCGGCGCTGGCTGAGGCTCCCGTGCTGCTGCTGAACAGCTGCTGTGCTCCATCTCCGGGGCAGCGCCGCCACCGCCTCGGCCGAAGCCATCCTTGCCGCGTCCATCGCTTGGCAAGGCGATTTTAGCTTCAGGCATGCCTTTAAAGTCCACCAAAGACCTGCTGAATCGAGGCCACCCAGGGTCCCTCGCCCATCCCCAACCCATACGCAGTGGCTAAGTGCTGAAAAGGTAAATGGTTAAATGAAATCTTGGGATTATTTTTTTTTTATTATTATTTTTCCTGCACTCAGTGCCAAATGATTGCCGAGCTGCTTAGCAAAAAAATAACACAAAACCCACAACAGGACGTGTTCCAAATCAACCGCACAGCACAGCAAATAAATTCAAACACACAGGATTACTCTCCCCACCACTATAAATAATAAAAACAATATACCTGGACTACAGAAACAAAACCAAGTCAGAAACAAACACGCCTTGAGCCATAGATTGATCTATACATCTGAGTATCTATCATCCCTCTGTTTCTCTCTCTGTCTACTTTGGCATGTGGCATTAACCAGATTTTGAGAGACGACCTTTAATTTGCTCACTCTAAAGCAAGTCTGTCGTGCCAGAGACTTAACAGATGATATACTCTGGCTCCAAGGAGTCAGCGCTCCCGAGTCTTTGAGCGTCCCACTCCAGATCCGGGAGAGAGCAGGACTAAGCGCAAGCACGTAATACTTCTATCACTCCCCTTCGATCTTTTGGACTTGTGCGGTTATTTACTACCTGGTCTGGCTGCTGGGAAATCTGGGGAGGACTTGGAGCCTCCTGCGAGGACCCTCCGGAGTTGTGGTATGCCCCAGGCTATCTCCTGGATTATGGAGTTTCCATTGTGTTTTCTAGGGGAGATGATGGGGGAGATTAACAGGAAAAACATCGTCACAAACCCCAGCCGCTGTCATGACTCACTGCTTGGCCCCGGCCAGCCCCTGCGTCCCCCACCGCGGCGATGGCCCAGAGGCTCAGCTGTGAGTTCTTTGCTGCAGCGCTTTGAGATCCCGGGACGCACGCCGCACTCAGCCGCGGGGCTGTGGGGAAGGCTCGGGGCTTGCACCCCCTCCTCCAGCACCCACCTGAGCCAGGCACGACAGCGGGGCTTCCCAAAGCCCTCTCCTCCCTTCCTTCCCACCCCACTTGCAGCCCCTCTCTTCCCCCAAGCCTGCCTCGGAGGCTTTGTTCTGCTCGCTAGGTAGGAGGGGAACTCTTCGATCCGTACGCGGAGATGGAGGGAAAGAACATGACGTCCACCCTAAAACCCAAACCCTGGGAGTCATCTGCTCTGGCCGGGGATCAAAGGCGCCGTTCCATTTTTAACCACTGCCCTGCCCCACCTTACTACTGCAGTGCATCCAAGCATGTTTTCCCATCATTTCATTGTGTGCCAGAGGATAAACAAAAGCCACCCCCTCAGTCCGAGGGAAGGATGCATTCTTGAGAACTGCTAACCCTCCTCTACAGATAAGTGCCTTTCCCACTGCGGGCTGCGACAGCTACTGTAAACCTTGACCGAGCCAGTTTTCCTGAGCTTACATGACAGAACAGGCGGCCAAAGGAGATGGATGGCTTTATTTTTGTTGAGGACAAATCTACAGATGTTGGTTTTAACTGAAAGGGAAGAAAAAAAAAAAAGGAAAAAAAAAAAGAAAAAGCTCTGCGGGTGATTGAGAGGCAGTGGGAGGGGGAGAAAGAACAGTCCAGAGATACATACAGACAAGTAATATATACAAAGTGCTTAAAAATAACGCCAGTGGGAGCTGACATCATGTGTTTACTAATGGCCTGCTTGTGCCTGGCTCTGTATAACCGTGGAAAGGCCAACGGGGCACGGGGAGCCTCACCCCACTGCCGCTTTGGTCCAGAGATGCTCACAGCGGGTGGTGTACGCCGGACTGTAACTGCTCCCCGCAGGCAGGGCCCCTCCTGCTCGAGAGGGGGTGAGAAATCCCCGGGGGGGTGGTACTGAGGGATGCTTGGTCTCGCATGTCCCACTGGGGGGACTGGCATCCTCCGTGGATCGCTGCCCGGTGGCGAGGGAGTCTCTCCTGGGGACCACAACCAGCCCCACGGCTCACTCATCTCTGTAACCAGTTCATTACGTCACCATCACTTTGAGCAGAACCAACAAAGTCTACGCTTGGACAACTTCATTAGGAGTCACCTTGTTCCAAACTCCGTCCTAACTATGAGATTTCTGGAGCACAAGAGGGTGAAAGCACACATCCCCCAAGCAACAACCTTTTCCTTAGGCTTCATCTGAGGAGCTGCTCTCAGGTCCATGACGGAAAGGACAAGGGCAGAGGTTCTAACTGAGGGAGAAGCAGAGAGTATACCAATGGTCCAAATCCATTATCGGCCCTGGCACACGGCCAGCGCCCACAAACTCCTGAATTTTTTATTTTGGAGTATCTACTCCTTCATTTGGTTTCTCTCTACCTCAGTTTCCCCAGCTGGAAATGGGGATGACGGTGCAGCCCTGCGCTGGAGTCACATCAGAGAGGCATTAATAAACAAATGCTTGCATAAATGTGCCCCAGGTTCCACTTAGAAGCACTTTGGGGAGGGGGAGAAAAGCAGTGACATTATTTTAAACAGAAAGCCCTGTCCTCTCATACCTTTGCTTTGTTTGCAAAACATAGATCCCACATACATCGCAGCGTTGCTGAGGGGTGAGCACCCGGAGAGGAGGTCCTTGCAACAAAGCATTATTCCTTGTCGACTTCATTACAGATGGAGGATGTCTACATAAACCCCCCCAGCTCTAAATTGGCCCACTGCTTTCCCAACCTTACGAGTTTCTCACCCGCTGCGCATGCCAGGGTCCGACCCGATAAAGCTCCCAGCGAGAAGCAAACGGGATATTTCACTCTCGGACTCATCCAGTCATTGGCAGAGGCTGCCAACAAGGCTGGCGAGCGGCCAGGCGTTATGGTGTGTTTGTGTGCGTCAGCCGCAGATACCTGACTACCAGGAAATGGAGTGAGACCATCAACTCATTACACATAAGCCATCAGATGGTAACAACTTTCAGTCGCTGGTATTGACTTGAGCTGCAGTTGAAAAGGCACTGGTGAGATGAAAGGCTCTGTATCCCATTACTAATCCCCTGAGCTATCCAGTCCCCCAAATTTTGTGGAAGTTTTAAGTTTCACCATGAAATGTTCATAAAATGAAATGCACATTTGTTGCCAGCTCTACTTATTCCTATCCAAGCATTTCCTCAAATTCCCTCCCTGGAAGCATTAGCAGCAAAGACTCTCTGCTGCTGCTCGAGGCTGCTCCTCTGCTCCCACCTCCCGGGAACCTGGCGCTCCCCTGGTCTTCTCTCCAAAACCCTTGGGGTACCTGTCAGCCCATGATGACCCCCGTTAGCCATCTATACAGGAGCAAACATTTCTCAAGGGGCTGTCAAGAAGTCAAAGCCCTTTCTACAAACGCACTCAGGGCCACAGAAGGGTCTGGGTCCAACGTCCGCAGAAGCCCCAGGGTCCAACTCATGTTGCTGGTTAAGGCCGTGCTGCCCTCGGCACCCTCTTCTCCACCAGCAAACGTGTTCTACCACCCACAAGACGGCTGTCGCCTTGTCCACGCAAGCAGCACGTTGCGATCGCGTGCGTCATTCACCAGGGATTCTCACTCACATTTTGGAGGCCTGCGTCATACAGCTGGACTCCGGCAGAAGGCTGGGAACAATGTGGGAACGCAGGCAGAAAACATTCACGTCCCACTGGAAGGTCTTTATTTTTCCCCCCGCTTCTTTCCCCGAATCTATCCCACCCCCAAAGAGGAAGGCAAACACAATGCTCATTAGCAGCAGGGAAATCTCTCACACATTTTCTCCAGCTACAGACCAGGGGGCAAAGCCCATTTAACATCGCTCACATGGCGCAGAGCATCTTCACACCCATGCAAAGGCTGCTTCTAAATAAGAAACAGTCCCACTAAATATGGACGCTGCAGAAACCAAACTGGCTTTGGGATATTGTTGCTCAAGAGAACAACCTCTTCCCAGGGAGATAATGAGGAGCAAAACAGCCACAGGAAGAGCAACGGTTGTAACAGAACCGGATGAATATCATTACATCCGTCGGGAGTCTTTTTTGGAAGCACAGCATCCTCCCTCGAGGAAGGGTGAGAAACCTTCTGATAGTTGTTCAGCAAAGCGCTGTGGTCATTCGGGGGAATTCTGCACATGCCCCGGTAATGCGTCACTGCCCACATCCACACGCACATCCCCAGCTCTCCCGCTTCTCCCTGCGGACTCACAGCCGAGAGAACCAGAGAGCGAGCTCTCCTACACCAACCCCGGCCCCCCTCTCCAGGGAGAAAGCCCCTCAATAGCGCCCACGAATCAAAACAAATCCTTTTTTTCTGTCCACACCCCTCTGTTGAAAACCATCCTGTGGTCATGGTGTGCCTAGAGACACCGAGTTCACGGTTAAAAATACCACACCTACAAATTACAACATTTTGGGATGCCTGCAAAGAAGCGGGCAGAGCTGATGACAACGTCGAAGTGCAGTTGCCAGAAACCGAGCGTTGGCATGCTGACCGCTGGGCTGGTTGCTAGAAAAGGCCACACTCACCCTCCTTTGCTCACAGCACGCCCACGTAACCCGTCCCTGCTCGGGAAGAGCTCGCCGCTGCCCGCTCACCTTCCCGCTACCCTGCCGACGTCCCCCTTGCCCTCCCCGAGGTCAGAGCTGGCAGCGAGGGAGGCGCAGAATGGATCAGAGCAGCAAGTTGATCCGATGGGAAAATCATTCATCTTCGCTGGTGGGCTAATTTTCCACGGGATCGGCTGATGTAGTGGGATCGGCTGATGTAGGCGGTGTGAACAGCACGAGGGAGGCAGTGGGAGTGCACGGGGGGGGCAAGAGCAGGGCAGCTGGTGGGGGGGACCCCGCATTGGGTGGCATGGGAAACCAAATCCTTGGGGTGCCATCTCACAACCAGCCCAAACCAGTCTAAAATCTGTCCTTCCAACCCCTTGGCTCCTCCTCTCAGCACTGCTTTTTTTACCCTCTTTCTTCTGTTGGCACGAGCACCCAACAGACCAAGCATCTGTATGAACCCAGCAACGGATCCCACCACTGACAAGAACTTCTTTGAAGTCAATAGACTTGGTTTGGAGTAAAGTCCCAATTCCACAACACTTTAGGCGGGTATTTAACATAACTTTTCGACCTAACTCAGCATCAAAGCAGCACCTTTGATGTCAAAGATCTTTAGAGCAGCATCACCCTACAGACTTCAGCAGGACTTTTGTGTCTATTCCCGTTCAAAAGCGACCGCTCAGCACGTTAAGCTACGCGTACGCGCGTCTGCACGAGGTCAAAGCCAAAGACAACACTCTCGGAGCAATGATATCAGCCTCCGGCCCAGAGAGCGGAGTTTCACTCCTCCAGTGGTCGTAGCATTTCTCTGCTTCTCCGATAGACTTGTGGCTCCTTGTGGAAAAGCCGTGGTTCCACAAACATTTCTCTCGGTGGTAAGCCCAAGCTTATCCCATCACACTCCCCCCTCCTTTCTCAATCACCAGCCACTCACTCCCAAATCCCGTTCACCCCTCAATTATGCCAATCCAACTATTTATGGAGCCACGCGGTGAATCAGCCAAGGGAGCTGATCCTGCAAAATAATCAAATAACCTTGCAGAAAAGGAGAAGGAAGGAGAGGGAGAAAGAAAAGGCGTTCAGTAAGAAGGGGCTTTAACAAGAACTGTAAAAATCCGTGGGGCAAGCTGGATTTTTAAAGGGTAACTCAGTATTGCAACTACTGCCCTCACATCTGTTTACTGTTATCCCAGCGCAAGCGAGGTTCCGGATACCGGCACTACAGGGGCTGAGGCATAATAACGCGTGGCACTGGGCTTTTCTGCTCCTATTAGAGCTGATTACAACTGTCTGAATTTCAGTGTTGTTGATCATATTTGGGGGGAGGGAAGAGGGGGCTTTCAAACTGTTAAAAAAAGAAAAGACTTAGGAAAAGTTTTCACAAGGAGCTTTCAAACGTCTCGTTTTAAGTACCCTGCAGCTACGTTTTCCCACCCCGATGATCCAGGGGGTTTATCTTTAGGGAAAAAAACCTGGGTTCATAAAACCCTGACCCCCCCCCCAGTATTAATTTGTATAGGTAAAGGGAGACGTTTGGCACGGGAGCGGTGGGGGAAGCAGGAGGAGCGGAACGGAGCTTGGAGACAAATCGCCAAAACGGAGCCTTTCAAAACATACATTCTTCTTTGCATGGAAAAGCTTGATATAAACATAGCTCTGCCCCCCAACCCCTCCTCTCCACTTCCCTGACACAGACCTGACTCTTCTACCATAAAAATAATGGATTTACAGAGTCATAAGGCTGACAAAGGCATGAATTTGCATTTTAGATCTGAAAGTCTTCTACTACCGACGATACAGTTCTGCTCAGGTGATGGTCCATCACGACTGTCCCATCCCACGCAGCAGGAGCACCAGCAGCCCTCTTAGCAGTAAGCAAATCTCACTCCTGCTTGGAATTGGCAGGAGGAATCTGGTTGTGGAGAGACAAGAGTGGAAAGGCGGAAGAAGGGAATTTCTGTGTTGTGGGACACTTTCAATTTACTCAGTTTGATCTCCAAGTTTTCGTGGTCGTGCTGAACAAGATCATATTTGAGTTTCACAAATGACTAGAAAGGGAAAGCTTGTTTGCTCTTTTTTTCTGAGCTCAAAGGGTTTACCACGGAAATCTACGGCTACAATGCAAACATCAAGCAGCCAGAGCAAAGGAACAAGCCGAGAAACACCACCACATATTATCTCCCACAACAAACACTGGTTTGCAGGAAGCCACAACAACGGGAGGCAGAGCACAGTGGTGGTCTCCATGGCTACACGATAACCAAAAATCAGAACATGAAAACACAATGACCACAACAAACAAGCAGCCAAAAACACAACAAGCACAAGAACAAACCCCATCGCCGCACATCCCAGGCAGAAACGATGGCTACAGCTTGCAAGCATCTCCATCAGTGACAGGCACATCAAGTCCCTGTCAGCCAAATCTGCAGCACATCCCAGTACAAAACACTCCCAGTAACTCGTTTCATACGACCAGCCAAGAAATCATCCAATCTTAGGAATTAAAGCAAGGCTCTAAAACATTTACAACCATTTTCCTATAAAAGGGGAAAAACACATGGCCTATGATAACAAAACACTTCATACCATCCATCACGCTTCCTGCCAGTCCAGGAAATTAAGGACATGTCAGCCAGTAAAGGAGATGCTCCTTGTTTCCAGTCTACGTGCCTTTGGATTTTGAGGAGAGCTGGGTGACAGTCAGTTGGGAAAACTCCTGAAGAAAGGAAAAAAACCTGCCAGGGAAGTATGGGGACCACCTCCAGAAACACGGAAGGATGCCTAGATACAGCAAGGCTCACTGGTCACGCAAAAGACTTTCAATTAGCGTCAACTGGGACTGATGAAATAGGGTCACAGTGAACAACTGGGGAGAAGCTGGGAACGAAGAGAACGAAATACGGTTCCCTGCAAGAGGCCCACAAGAAGCAGGGGTTGAGCCAAAGCAGTGAGTCTGTCTGCTGAATATTTTAGGTGCCCGCACAGTCATAGAAATTTAAGGGTAATACACAGGGAAACAGGAAATCTTTGTGCACTGTTAAAATTATAACTTGAGGATCAACCGAAAAGGAAGAATGGAAATTAAGTGAAGATTTTTTTGCACCTACTGAGTCCTGGCGGTGGAAGAACAGGGCCGCACACGGTGCATGAGCGGTACCACCGAGGCATCCAGCGCTCACAAGAAAGCTTTTTCCCCCCACAGGGAGAACAACAACAACATATCAGAGAAGCTTTCGGAATTACAATTTACCAGTGCAGTTTTACTGCGTTCTGCAGATCGTATCCATCTGACCAGCCGTGCGAAGTCTTGCTGAGTCTGCTCCACGGCACGGCCCTGTGCTGCTGCGGGACGGAGGTGGCACTGCCCCAGTGGCTTGTGCTTAGGCACGGCATCAGGACCGCCCAAATTCAAAGCCTCCCTTTGCCACTGGCTAGCTGATGGAAATGGAAAAAGTCGCTCAAACTGGCTATTGAATGAGAAGAGCAATATGTACCCGAGCTGTCAAAATTAATTTACTGTTTTGGTTAGGACTTCGGCTTATATCAAAGCCATGAACACGTATGGCCAGTCAGTCTCTGGCCCCACATAAAATAAACTACCAAATCTTTTCTCTGGCCTTTGATAAAGCAGGCAAAAGGTCAAAATGGTCCAGTAACCCGTACAAACCTTTCCTCTGTGGGTTCAGTCAAAGAAAAGTCCTTGACATTAGAAACGAAGGGGCTCACCCTGTGCCAAGCCCGGCGAGGTTTGGGCAGCAGAGCAGAGTCTGCCTGCCTCAGTTCTTCCTCCCGGTGGGGCTGGGAGGGTTAACGCTACACAAAGGGCGGCAACGGTGGGTTGGTCTCCCCCTTTACACTCCAACACCGCATGTCCTTACTCTCCTTACTTGTATTTTCTAACTACACCCAAGTTTCCTTCTTTCCCTCCTCCTGCTGCAGATCCCCTGGCTGGAAGAAGGGATGTGCCTCATGTTGGCATCAAGAGAGACCAAGAAGAGGATTTCTTTAAAATGCTCAGTGTTTCACAAAGTTTACCGCACTGTTCACAAACCGATCCTGGGGTCCCAACCTGACCCTGGCGGCCAGGTCTCCAGCTCCACCACGACCAGGGCACTTGCTGGAAGTCCCCCTCCATCACCACAGGGCCGCTCCTCCACTGGAGATCATCAAGTGCAGCCCCAGCAGCTGAATCTGCTCTTCCCGTAGCAGGAGCTCATTCCCAATAAAGGAAAGGCCACGGCACGCTGCAGGTGGCTCCTTGTAGGGAAAGCGCTGACCCCATTCAACGGATGAGCTGGAAAAGTTCGGAGCTCCCTTGTTCTGCAGACAGTAGTTAACTCCCCAGAAGTCATGTGTAGTGTAAAGCAGGTGAATGACAGACCCGAAACGCAACCAAGAGACTTTTACAGCAGCCTCACGACTACAGCTGAACATTTGTTAAACATTTCCTTTATGACCTCTGGTTTTACAGGGGTTCCCAGCTATCGATGCCAGCCAAAGCTCCCGAACACATGCTGGAGGAGTCGGCGGCGCAGCCGTGGCAGGGACGGGAGATGAGATCACGCGACGGCAGCGCGGGCTCGGGATGCTCGTGTTCAGCTGCCGGCTTGGCAGCGGCATCTGCTGTAAGCGGAAGCCGCTCCTCGCACCGGGTCTCAGCTCTCGAGCTGTAAGGAACAGTTAATCTCATTTTCCTCTCATCTACACTGCCAGTATTTTAAAGGTAGGGCAAGCTGTCCGGGACAAAATCACAGCCCAGGCTTATCAACCAAGCGTGGCGATGTCTAGTCAGCCTCTCGATACCGCTTTATATGGCCATAACGAAGCTTGGCCCAGAAGGACTTTGGGATGCTGAAGTCCAGAACGAGAGACAAAAGGTCAAATTCTTTTCCTTCTGAATGAGATTTCCAGGTGGTAGAAGAGGCTCAGTTATTTAACTAGATTTGTGTAGATTTTGTAACAGACGTCATTCGCGTAAGGAAAACCAGGGCAGGTGGGTCGGGATTCAGACACATCTCCGCACCTCTCTGTAACCGGGTTGGGCCACGTTTCCCAAGAGCTTGGGAAGAGATCCCAGTGAATCGGGAACAAGCCCTCAAAGCCAGGCAAAACACGAAGTCTGGGGCCAAGTTTCAGTTTCAGGTCAGAGCTCATCCCACCTCCAAATTCCAGCAGGAATACCTGGATTACGAACCCTCAGAAACAAACCCATCAAAGGGCTGCTGTGGTCAACCACGGTGGCGTGTTCCTCCCCCAGGAGGAGATGCCAACAGCACAGACTGATACTTTTCCCTTTGTAATCAGGAAAAAGAAAGCTCCAGAGAAGAACAGTCCACCTGATCTGGGTCAGACACCCGCGGAAGGCTGCAGCGGTATTCCAGCACCCCGAGTATACCCAGTTTCACCCACCAGCACAAAGGGAGCCCGGAGCGATCCCTCCGAGATTCCCACAGCACGGATGTTTCTGCAGACCCGGACCGTTCACCCCCAAGCTGGCATGTGAGCAACTCACGTATTTTCGCAGATAAAACGCTGCCATCCCTATTTAACAGCAATTTGCCTGACAAGTCTTCCCACCCCAGCCCAGCACGGCCATGTAGGGAACCCGGCAGGATCCGGCCCAGTAACTTTTTGCGATTGATTAATTTGACACAAATGACAAGATTACAATATGTATAGCTGTATGCCACCTGACTTTCCCCGTTTCACCCATTTGTTTTTTTTTTTTCAGGTTAAATAACAATACAGAATATGAATAAGGGAAAAATCTCT
>VUYV01000004.1:11244732-11460335 GCA_008711295.1 Anarhynchus alexandrinus
TCTCATCTACACTGCCAGTATTTTAAAGGTAGGGCAAGCTGTCCGGGACAAAATCACAGCCCAGGCTTATCAACCAAGCGTGGCGATGTCTAGTCAGCCTCTCGATACCGCTTTATATGGCCATAACGAAGCTTGGCCCAGAAGGACTTTGGGATGCTGAAGTCCAGAACGAGAGACAAAAGGTCAAATTCTTTTCCTTCTGAATGAGATTTCCAGGTGGTAGAAGAGGCTCAGTTATTTAACTAGATTTGTGTAAATTTTGTAACAGACGTCATTCGCGTAAGGAAAACCAGGGCAGGTGGGTCGGGATTCAGACACATCTCCGCACCTCTCTGTAACCGGGTTGGGCCACGTTTCCCAAGAGCTTGGGAAGAGATCCCAGTGAATCGGGAACAAGCCCTCAAAGCCAGGCAAAACACGAAGTCTGGGGCCAAGTTTCAGTTTCAGGTCAGAGCTCATCCCACCTCCAAATTCCAGCAGGAATACCTGGATTACGAACCCTCAGAAACAAACCCATCAAAGGGCTGCTGTGGTCAACCACGGTGGCGTGTTCCTCCCCCCGGAGGAGATGCCAACAGCACAGACTGATACTTTTCCCTTTGTAATCAGGAAAAAGAAAGCTCCAGAGAAGAACAGTCCACCTGATCTGGGTCAGACACCCGCGGAAGGCTGCAGCGGTATTCCAGCACCCCGAGTATACCCAGTTTCACCCACCAGCACAAAGGGAGCCCGGAGCGATCCCTCCGAGATTCCCACAGCACGGATGTTTCTGCAGACCCGGACCGTTCACCCCCAAGCTGGCATGTGAGCAACTCACGTATTTTCGCAGATAAAACGCTGCCATCCCTATTTAACAGCAATTTGCCTGACAAGTCTTCCCACCCCAGCCCAGCACGGCCATGTAGGGAACCCGGCAGGATCCGGCCCAGTAACTTTTTGCGATTGATTAATTTGACACAAATGACAAGATTACAATATGTATAGCTGTATGCCACCTGACTTTCCCCGTTTCACCCATTTGTTTTTTTTTTTTTTCAGGTTAAATAACAATACAGAATATGAATAAGGGAAAAATCTCTCTTCCAGGATCCGTATCTGAGCTTTTGGAATGTGCTATTTTTAGATGTCCTCCTGCCACTTGCAGCTTTATAATATAAATGATTGCTCTGGGCATCTCGGAGTAAAACAAATTAATTTTGTTTAAAAAAAAAAAAAAAAAAAAAGAGTGATTTCCAGTGACTTAGTAACAGCGTCTGACAGTCAAATAACTCAGGGCTCGGAGTCCCCAAGTGCCCATTGACACAGAAGTCAGAGCTGGCTTCCAGCGCATGAGAACTCCGAAAGGCACAGAATAACGCCGTAAAAACATGTTTTTTCAAACTAAATAAATGACATCCTGTAATGCGAAAACCAGTTTTCAAACTCGCACACATCTGCCCCGTTACTCCCCTCGCTCTCACACTCACTCTCCCTTCCAGAAAATCTATTTATTTCTCCCACTGGGCTCAGGATGTTTTGTTTCTTGTTTATCTATAAGCATATCCACTAATAGCTTTGGGAGATCGTGTGATTAGACCTGTGTGAATTTTTTTCGCACTGTTTTTTGTGGGGGAAAAAAAAAAAAGTCTTTTAGGACTACGACATACCACAAATGCATATTGATATCGCTGACTTAGGGGTTTATATTTTTATTTACTGCTAAATCTAAATCCCAAACCATCAAAATTGGAAAATTTCAACACTTTCAGAAATAACTGCTATTTGAAAAGGCCCCTACTTTGTATTTTTTTTTCCTCGAAAAGCATTAAAATAGCATTAAATGGCATTAAAAAGTTAACGTTATTGCCACTGTACCAGACACAAAAGAAAATTCACTCCTTTTCAGATGTTTTTAAATGTTCATTCCAAATTAGATCACTGCTCAAGTTCTTTTAAACTGCCAACATATTTAATTATTTTGTACGAGGTTTTAATTTTGTCTTTAGTGCTGCCCACCACCAGTTACAAAACAGAAGCTGAACACATCAGTACCGAACTATTACTTTGAGGTTGTCAAAGAACAGGTAGAAAAATTCACGTTAATAAAGACCGTGGGGCAGAGTCCTGCCCTTTGTAAAGGAGTCGCGCTGCTGCGGGCACCGCAGCCCCAGCAGAAGGAAACCAGGCAGGCGGTCCTATCAGCAAGGGGAAAACTTAGCTGCCACCACCGAGACACGGGGTCATGGATTCAGCGTACAGAATTGCAGGAGGTAAAGCTCAACACCCCGGAACTGCCCCAAGCATCGGCGAGTAACAGCGCTGCTGAACGCGGGTTGCAGCGGACACCAGGCTGGATAGGAGCCGGCAGCACGCTCTCGTCACATACGAACCCTTTACTCAAAAAAACGTGGCCAGCAGATCAAAGAAAATTCTTCTTCACCTCTACTCAGCCCTAGTGAGACACTGTCTGGACTACAGCCTCCTTTTTTTGGGTCGCCCCATTCAGGGCGGGTAGTGAGATGCTGGAGGGGGTTCCGGCCACCCAACGTTTCTACCGTGTCATGATCCTTTCGGTTGGCCAAGCTCTGACCAGCATGGAGATACAGCACTGACACACAGCTCAGCAAATACAGTCCGGGACACCACAGAGGGACCGAGGCCAGGCTCCAAATGTGGAAAGCAGGGAGGAAAAGAAAAAAAAAAGCCAAAGAATGTACCATTGAAAACGATGTTTCAATTAGCACTGGTAACCAGCAACTGCATGACATGCACAGAGCACATGGGCTCCGCACGCAGCTGGGATCGCGGCACACGAGGGAAGATGAAAGTCCCAACAACCAGCGCGGCAAAGGGTGCTCGCCAGCGCGGCAGGTCGCTGACCACGACCTCCTCGGACGGGCAACCTTCCCCGCTCCCCTGCGGCTCCCCGCTCGCACGCGTTTCTGCGCATCCGACTCTGCTAACCGTACCAAATGACACGGAGAAGCTCCTGCCTTTGCTTCTACCGCAGCCTCTGCCTTGCCCCTTTCTAAAGGGGATCTGGAATTTTTGAAGCGAGAGGTTCTTGGTCTCCGAGGGCAATGCCTATCACCTCCTTTAACTCTTCCATACCTGTGGACTAATCCCAAATAAATACAAACCTTCCTAATTTAGATGCTGTTGGATCGGGGTGTTTTGAGATCTTCCATTGGACATGTTGCTGGGTAGAAAAAAAGAAAACGAAAAAGAGCCAGACACAATAGAGACAAATCATGAACTACTATTTTATTTTATTTTTTTTAATTCAAGATTGGGAAACTTCAACCATATCCCCAGCTGGCAGAAAAAAAAAGAGAAGTACATGTGTATTTTATCAGAGGTGTCTGTTTTCCCCTCGGCTTTCAAAATGTCATCAAAACAACCACCCCCCCTCAAACTCAAACCCTCCAGTTCCAGATGCCTTTGATGTAACTGTCCCTTCTGGCCTTACAAATCTGTGGATTGCTACCTCTTACTTCGCTGCCTATCGGTCTTGCTCCCGCATCCATATACATACAGATGTTATCTACGTGTCACATACGCAGCATGTGTCTAAATACACGCGCTATTCTTTCTTCTCTTTTTCACTGGGAAAGAGATAACAGGTAGGCAGACAGACGAACACATGTAGAATATTAGCTCTAGGTCCCCGTAAGCTTATCTTATCAGTTTAGTCTAAATCTCGACTCGGAGCCTTTTGCTCGGAATTGCGAGCGAGCTGAAGCTTTAATTTGGAAAATGTGGCATTGGGAAGAGAACCCTGACATTTGGCTTAAGAGCTCAAGAGCAGCGCTATCAGCTCCCCGCCGCCTCGCTGCTGAAACCACAGCCCAAGGCTGTCTGTCCCCCCCCCCGCCCCCGAAATCGAGAGGAGAAATAAAAAGGTTGAAAGGGAAAGAAACGGCTTGGGATAAAATGGGAAGTTTTAGATCTCGCAGGAGGAATGCTGCCGAAAATGAGAACCATTTGAAAGCTCTGGGGGTTATAAAGTGGAATTCCCACTCATACAGTACACAAGAGTTATTAAGTGTGTATATGAGACTCCTGTTTTACTTCATGTACATGATTATTTTATACAGGGAAGTTTGGAAAGAATTATAGACTGAGCCTGAGGCCAAGCCAAGAAGCAAGATGAGCAGCAGCAGCAGCTAAAGGAGAAAGGTTGAGCTGGCAGTGGAGAAGCAGCCGGCCAGACAAGGGTTATTTATAGTGCCTGGAGCATGGGAATGTTAATTGAAATCAATCAGTGGCCATGAGGACACTAAGTTGGAGTGTCAAGCTAGAGCAATTAAAAAGCCCATCTCAGGGGACCAGCATGTCCTGACTTTTTTTTTTTTTTTCCTTCATGGGATGGAGATTAAACAGCCATTCACTTCGGAGTGAGGAAGACACAAGACGGTTGCGCTGCACATATCTAAGCCAGGAACCGAGTCAAACTCTACTACTGTTTAAAATCACCCACTGGTAGCGCAAACGACTGTGCTTTCCTTTGTCAGGTATTTCTGTTGGGGAAAATGGTGCGTAGGAGACTCTGTGCTGCAGCATGTAGGAAAAGAGCCCATTAAATAAAAAAAAAAAAGGAAAAAAGAAAAAATTGCTTGAAATGATATTTAAGTCCCATCCCCTCCCCTGTTTGGCAACGCTGACATTTGGCAGCTCTGACATCTGACCTAGGGCAGACAAAGGACAGCCAAGCAATTTAAGGCATCCTTCGGTCTGCTGCTGTTGTAACCGAATTGTGTCATCATTAACTAAAACTTGTATTAAAATAAAAAGCGGGGACATCGGCAGTGCCCGGCATCAGAGGAAGGAGAGCAATATTTGGCCATTAGAGCAAAGGACCTTGAACGGAAAGCTATCGAGAAGAGAGCTGGCGCGTTAAGTGGCTGAACAGGGGGCTGGGTGGTAGCTCGGGTTTTGGCGGGTGCCAGGCGAAGGAAGCCACCGGGAAAATATAACGCTTTCAGAACCGACACCACCACCTTGGCTAAGCCGGGCGTCAAAACCGGCTTCGGCAGCAAACCGATGGGAAACTAGTGCAAGTGAAAACGGAATCGATGCGTATTTTAATTGCGCTTGTTTAAATTGTTGACAGAACGCTTCCCGTGTCTTCGCCTTCAGCGAGGGACGGCGAGCGCTCTGTTAGCTCTCCGATAAGGCCCGTGTGTGCTGTGTGTCCTTTTATTTATCAGGGAGATAAGCCCTGACTGACGAGGTTACAAATATTGGGAAATCCACAAACTGTATTTTAAGTGCTGCTGGAAGGGGGAGGCTGGATGGAGGCTCGGCAGCGCTGCAGGATGGTTGGAAAGAGCAGGATAGACTCTTTTCCTCTTTGGAGGCAAATCGACTGCAGGAGTCCTGAGGGAGGATCTCCTCAACACCAAGTTCACTCCATGCCCGAGAGAAAAATCTCCACACACTTCCGCCGAATACAATCCACCACTTATTCACTCACACTAAAAAAGTCCGACTGCTGTAAAGCCACCATCCATTCATACAAAAAAAAAAAAAAATCAACATATTTTTCTTTTTCCCCCCCAGGACTTTTTTTTTTTCTTTAATTTATTTTTAAAGAAAATGTCTGTAATGGCCGAAAACAGCACCTTCAACCCTAGAAAGGGGCTGAAAAAGAACCAGATTAAACCCAGAAGGGCTGCAGCTCCGTTCCTGGGAACGCTAATCCTCTACGCACTAACGTGATTTCCTTTGAACCGGGACCTTTTGCAGAAAGACGAGCCTCTTCCAGGGCCCGCCTGCTCTCCCCCTGCCTTCACCCACCCCGGACTAGGACCGCGACCGGCCCCGAGTCCCCAGGAACACGCAAACATTGGCCATGACAATCACCTCTGGATCATCTCTCCAGCACAGCTGGATCCCTGCGTGCCAGACCTCAGCACTGGCCAGCACTTTGTACATAATTAACCCTCCTGATGTTGCAACTTCAAGGAAGTTCAATCCGACTGCTGGCAGTAAAACACCCAGAATCTGCTGACACCGACAAATTACACGGCGAAGAAAGCTTCGGGATTTTAGGTTCAGCAACAAAGGGTGATTCTTTTCTTCCGCCCACACTTTTGGAATTTGGATGATGCTGTTGACTCAGTTGCGGTGCTCCTGCTCGTCCGAGGAGGCTCACGCAGGGAGTGTTTTCCGAGGTGCCTTCCCCAAGCAAGCAGGTGCACCGAGCGCTTCATGAAGCAAACGCAGCAAGAGGTAGAAAGTTGGGGCTCAGGTTCTCGGCTGTCTGCTAGAAAAGTGCCTCAATATAGATTTTTTTTCCAATACTCAGCAGCGACCAAATCAAGAGCAACACCAGAGTGCAATTTGGCATCGCTCACGCCAGGATTCCCAGGACTGAGTCAGCAAAATGGTTCGTGGCAACAAGAATAACTGGTGTGTTACAGCTAACCCGGCTCTTCTGATCCTTAAGAAAAGTCTGTTTGCAGGAGATAAGTGCACGCATGTACGTACGTGCGTGTGAGAAAAAAGAAAACCTCTTTGACAGAGGTTTCTGTAATTAAGTTGGGGTTTGTTTCACCAGGGCACCCCCACCTGCTACCCCTCGGCCACCCAAGTTGTAAGCTGTTTCGTTGACTTTAGGCGTTTCCACTTTTTTTTTTTTCATAAGCAGACTAAATTACAGAGGAATTTTCATATGAAAATCTTTCATTTGAAGAGATTTCCAGCACCGCAGGGACAGTGAAGTTCGGTGTCTATTAGCAGAACATGGGAACACACGTGATTTTGAGGGCATTTAAAATAAGAAGCGTGTTGTTCTGTGTATGTAAGTGGGGGCAATGGAGATTAAGGGGAGAAAAGCAACGCATGGCAAGAAAAAGGCAAAAAATTGCACGGCTCACTGGGAATAGTCAGACTGCAACTGTGTTAATTTCAGACCAACTTACTTTTCCAATTCTTTGAACCATATTAATTTTACATCCAAGACCCAGGAACTGGCACGGATGCAGAGGAGCGGCGCTGTCTCTGTGTTCGTTCCTCACGAGCATCCCTGAGGCATCACCATGGCACCCTTTAACAGCAGCACATTGAGCATTTCTCCCTGGCGTTATGGCACAACGAAAAGGACGGGCCAAAATCTCCCATCAGGGGTTCCTGGGATTATCTGATTAAAATTCTACTACCAAATGAGGGACTTTGCCCTGGCCTTCCTGATACTCCTCCAGCCCCGGATCGGGAGTTTAATTACGGTCACCGCACCGTAGATGTCCTTGCATGTCCCCTTTTTCACCAGAGATTAAAATCCATCTCAACAAAGAAAGAGATATCAGGACATTGGTTTGCGCAGCAGCTCTAAGCAGACACTGGGATATCTGGAAATATCCCAGTGCCATTGAGCAGATCCATCCTTTGGCACATGCCAGACCCAGAGCACGTGCTGCACTGCCAATCCACGCCTGCCGCCAGGGCATCTTAGTTGGATTTATTATACGCACACCCCTACACATCTGCGTATAGAATTCTGTCCAGGAAACCAAGGCAGAGATACCCAAGCGCTGGGGTTTATCACTGCCGTTCCCAACGACTTAGCGCAGATGGAGGAGGATATTTCAGGAAATTCTAACGCGGGAATTCACCTGCTGACAGCTGTCTTCCCAAACTCACTTTCAGGGAAGGATGTATCTTGCAAACAAACACACAGAGGCTCTTACAGACACACACTCCTGATTGCACAAGCTGAACTCTGCGCTACGCTGTCAATACGCTTTGTGTATTTTTCAGGAACAATGTATAAACATTTCCAGCAAAATAGCTTTCATTTAAGCTTGTTTACCAGGTGATGCTCCCTCCTTCCTTGCTTAGGCTTCTGAGAAAACTACGTTTAAACAGGAGGAGAAATGATCCGATACACTGCAGCCTCACTCCTTTGCCCATGCAACGCTCCAACGTGGGATTCAACAGCCCCTAAGAGACGGGAAAAAAAGTCCCTGTAAAAATCACGGGCTCAGAGAAGGGTGCCAGAGACAGTTGTTCTGCCTCTGTTTATGAGATGTACTTGTTCTGGGATGTCCTTCCTCTACCTCGGCACAAAAATAGGTCCTTTCAAAGCCTTTTTGATTACTGCAGTGATTCATTGCCATGTTTCTCCAGGTGCTTGGGTAAGCTCCACTATAACCATACTGGTTTATATCATTAGNGGTCTGCACACAATATAAACTCCAGGTATATCCAAAGAGTGACTGGACAGATTTATTTCTGTGACACACTCCCCAGAGACATTATTTCGTGCAGGTAAAGGGCCTGAACGCGGGCAGTAACTGCAAGGTGGATCCTTGCCCACCCTCACAGTTTCTTCAGATACACATCACGTGATATGCAGGACCAGACTTACACGGGTGTGCCTTCCACTTGAATCACTATGAAGAAGTATCTTGAAGCCTAAAACCAAAACCCACCTCCTGGTACCACCGTCTGCCCCGGCATGGACCTCTGTAGACAACTGCATCCACCTGAGCGAGGTGCAACCCCTGCCGTGACAGACACACAGTGCTCCTGCCCCGGCTCTCGGAGCAGAGCAACCGGTGCCGATGGCTGGAAGCAGAAGGCTCCCGAGAGCAGAAGCACAAACGGCGTAACCCAACGCCCACGGTGGCAGGCTGCCCGCATTCAGACCGTGCCTCTCCCCACACGCCATGCCAAAACCAGCAGGACCTCTCTCCTAAGCGCAGGGGACCACAGCGGAGCTATGCCAAAGAAACTCCTCTGCGTGCGTAAGACACTAAATAAAGTTAAACGGCTATCAACCCTCCAGACGGAGCTCTGGTGAAAATGGCACACCTCCCGCCATCAGAAACGGCAGGTTCCAGCTTCTGGATTTGCTCCTTTTGCTCAGGGAGCCCTGGAAGGACAAACAGCAGCTGACCACAAACCCAGCTAACTTGCTCGCACCACCAGCGCACCAAAGGTTTCCCTTTCCCATAAGGATACGTACCGCAGCATAAGGCTTTGGAAAGAGGCAATGCCAGAGAAAAAGTGGCAGAAGGTGAACAGACTGCTTTAATGCAATCCTTCTCTTGGGAAACTCCATCCCTTCAGCACGGAGGGACTGGAAGCTGATAGACACTGCCGCAGACTTGTTCCTACAGGGACCCCGAGGTCTGCCCAAGCCCCAGAGCAATGAAATGCCCAAGAACAGCACCAAGACTTATTGCAGAATTCGGTTTACTATTTCTCAAGCTATGAGCCTCTCCAGTTGTTCCCAACCCAGGGATCCCTGCAGTTGTCAGCTTGGCCACGAGAGCCAAGCACCAGCCAGCCCAGTCCGGCATGTACGCTGGCACTTATTAGTATTATTACGCTATGGGCTGCCTGTAACCGAGGATCTGAGGTTGCTAAAACCCCTTTCTTTCTTCTGCAGATGGGGCACAGAGGGAGAAAAACAAACACACAACAAAACATCTCAGCAAGCTGAAATCCATGATTGCCTTGGGTTTATTTTGCTCAAAGCCAGGCCCAGCAGCGTCCAAGACACTGCCCAACATACTTGCTCTCTCAGAGGTCCGCAGGATGGACCTAGAAGCTCCCTATAAGCAAGGTGGCTTCAAGAACATGCTACTCGACAGGCTGTCCTCATGAGCAGCGTTCAACACCAGAAATACTCAACAGCGAGCATGAAAAGCTCCCCTGTGGTCCAGGGCTGCTCCTCCATGAGGGACAGTGGGGTCCAACACCAGAACTGCTGTGAAGGTCGTTCACCGAGAGTTATTTTCCTCCCGGGCTCCACGCAGACTGGTGGGTAGTGGAGAGAGCCAGCACAAAGCCCCACACCACCGGCAGAGGACATGCACTGCACCTTCCTGGGGAGATCCCCAACGGGTAAAACCCTTCAAGCCACCCCTGGGTAAAGGCTCAGAGAAAGAGAACGTGAAGATGAGCAGGAGAAGAGGGGCATGGAAAGAGCAACCAATGCGAGGGCTGATGCTAGAGTAAGCCTGGCGGATCAGCAGCCCCCGGCGTAAGGCTTAGCTCTAGTGACAGGATGGGCAGGGGGAGAGTTAGGTTCACCCCTTCAAGAACTTTTTAAGCCTCTGACTTTTTCTGAGGCTTATTTCCCTCCTGTGGTCAGGGAGGAGGACGCACACGCAGCGTGCAGAGCAGGGCAGTACAGCACACCGCCCTCGCACAGTACCCAGCAGCACAGCAGGATCCTCACCTAGTGAAGAGCATCACGTCCCCGGACTGAATTATCTGCCAAGCGTGACCAGGCAAAACGCTGCAAACCTTTCTCAGGGGGTAGATCAAAGGCAAAGTAGTTCTTCTGTCCTGGTTGGGGAACAACCCTGGACCTCTCAAGACTCCCAGAACATGTCACGGGTCTAATTCTGGAGTTTTACTTCATTCCAGAGATTTTTAGCTGAATAAGGATTTAAGTCAAAACGGTACAAAGGTTCCAAGTCTTTGCCTATGGACTGCACTGGGACTGCTCCAGCTTGGTCCAGTGGTGGAGCGGAGGCAGCAGAGCCAAGACCCACCCCTGCCCCAACCTTGTGGTCCCACCAGCATCTCCCACTTCTGTCCCCATGTTGGGAAACAGCCAAGTGACCCTTTTGAGGGATAAATCCCTGAATTTTATGCCTGAAGGACAATTTCTTTCTCTCTCCCTGCAGTTCCCTCCCACTTCCTCCCTCCTCCCCGAAAGAAAGATAAACGACTTTGCTGGAGGAAAGGGTGAAATTTCATCCCGGATCAAAACCCATGAGCAGAATACCCATGTGACGGTTCGCAGAATGTGTTTTGCATGCAAACATCATACATGCAAAGCGAAAATGAGTCATTTCGCAGCAGCTCTGGCTCTAGGCACCGAGTGACTTCTCCTCTGTGACTCCTACACTTGTCTGCTTCCCCTCATTCACCAGCTCCGTCCCTGTCAGCCCCAGCTCCTGTGGTTTCCTCGGCCTGTTTGCCTGCTTCGGCTCCACTCACTTCAGATAGGATATTAGCTCGGAAGGAAGGAGGGAGGGTTTGGGGTTTTTTTTGCTCTCAGATTTGTTTTACATTCTGGTTTTTACAGCTTTGAGGTTTTTGCTCACTGCTTTCGCCATCGGCTTCAGTCGCTGTGTGTTGGCTCCCAAAATCCAGAGAGGCCAACAGTTTCCAAAACACAGCAGCGGTATTTGTATTGGCTTCCGAACTTGCTTGGGCATGGACATGGCTTGGCTTGCTCTCTCCGCATACATGAGCTGTTTTCTTTCATTATGGCTGTTAATTGTTTGCTTTTGAGATCTACACACGGGGGCAAATGCATTTTACAGTAGGAGCGATCAAAAAAAAACGGGAGGAAAAAAAAAAGTGAAGTTCACCACCAGGTTTGTCTTGAGCCGATCACACGCGCTCGGAGATCAAGGGCAGAATGAACCCTCTGCACTCCCAGTCCGCGAGCGAGGGAGAGGGGAAGCCGGAGGTTTTGGCTGCCTGGATGGAAAAACAAATACCCTCCCACAAATGAGCTATTCTCACAGCCTTGACTGAGCGCTGGCAAAAGCCACCTAGGAGCAGCCTCACTGAAGGCAACGGGTCCGAAAAGATCAGAGCCAATCTCGGGGCCTTGAAGAAGATCCCTGCTGAAGGTTTGCAGCCACGGCCGGGACGAGCCGCACCAGAGCCACGGAGGACAGCGAAAAGCATGATGATGAAGAAAAGACGCTCCCCCCCCGCCTCTTCCCCGCCAAAACCCACAAACCAAACCCAAATCCCACTTCTCTTAAATCAAACAGTAGCTAAAACAGCAAAAGGCAACCCAGGTTTCACTGCGAAAGGCAGAGCTTTAATATTATCCGGCCGTTTTTCTGGCAGGGCCGCAAACCCCAAAGCCAGTAAATAGCAGAAAGAATAAAACCCGACTGTAAAAAGGAGCGAGAGGCCTCGGCTCTCACGCGGGCGTCCGGCCCGGCCCGGCCCAGCGCACCGAGCGCTTCAGCGCAGCCATCGCCTTCGACCGCGAAGCTGAAACTATTTGTCTGTTGTTTACCTCCCCAACCCCACAGCCTCCCCCCTCTTCCTCCGCACCGATTCCTCCCCACAACTGACCTCCTCCTCCTCCTCCTCCTCGCCGCCAATCAGCCAAGCCTGCCAGCATAGGGGTTACAGCATGACATAATTGCAACATGCATAAACAACATTTGCCATTAAGGGATACTTTTAATGAGAAACAGAGCTGCGAAGGGGAAGCATCAAAGTGGCTCACGGAAGGAAACCGCCTGGAACAAAATCCTACTTGATGCCCCAATTAATATGTTCCCTAATTCTATTTCCTGCACTTGTGGTCCCGCAGCCTCCTTGCTTTAATTTCTTTGGGAGGATGGAGAGGAAGGAACCTGGAAACGCAGCGTCTTCATGGCTGACTTGATGTGCAGGCAATGCGCATATTAGAACAAATTAGAGAATTAAAAAATAACCGACGACAGACTGAGGAAATGTCATCCCCGGGATAATAGTATTAATTGAGACCTGGGTTTTGCAGGCCAGGCCAGCTTTAGAAAAAAAACAAAGCTGAAAGCTGCAGTAATATGACTGGATTAATTACACCGGGAGGTTTTTTTTTTACTCCACCCCGTGTTCTGCCCAGCTTCGATCTCTAAACTCGGCGACGCTGTCGTGCGCATTAGCAGCGTCTTCCCGGCGCAGCAAAGGCAGATGTTTTATCGGCTCACAGGCATGGCAGCAGAGAGGTCCACAGGGTTTCTGCGCCGAAGGACGAGCGGGACAGCCGATCCATACTGGAGCCTACACAAACACAAGCGCATCCCAAGTGACTTGAAGACAACATCTCTTGCAGATCTGTCATGCTGTGAATGAAGCGCAGCTGAGCACCTTATGTTCTCCTGACCTTGAGTTTGACTCCAAAGAGAAGGGTAGAGTCTACTGTTTACATTAGTGTTTAACATATGTATGTTGTATACAGCTGACAGACTCTGCGTTCAGAAACTAACTCGGTCTACGCATCAGATGTCACTCTAGCAGGTATGTCCAATGATTCCCCGGACCCAGACGGAGTCCCAGGGATATATTCAGAGTAAAAGCCATGAAAACAGTTTCTATCGATTAAATACTCCAAAGCTGAGCACGGAAGAAGGAGCGAAAGAAACAAATACCCTTATGAAAGGAGAGATACTTGGGAAGATGAACCATCTGGTGAACATCTCTGTTTAACCTTCACCAACAACTTGAAGCTAAACAGAGGCAGAAGATTCAGAAATGATGTAAGCTTTTTTTTTTTTTGCCTGGATTCCTATGGAGACAAGGCTGGTGTGATCAGAGCCCGTCTGCCCACAGTTACCTCACCATCTTTGAGCCACAGATCTTTATTCAGTTGAAATACTAAATTTTTCAACAGAGTAAAGATCTCAGAGTTACATAGTTCCTACCAGCATCGTACTACAAGGAAGCCAGGTGGAAAAGAGTTCCTACAGTGGTCCAAAAGAGGAAAACCCCAAACTCTTAGCAGTCACCAGAGAATCCTACAAGGCAGAAAATCACAGCAATTCAGGCTTAATTTGCTCACTAAACAATTCCTTTTAGAAAAAACTTTCTCTGTGAGTCCAGGCTATTAATTAGATGAGAGCACCCAAAATTATCCCAAAGACAATCAAAGCCTTTGAAATGCTGGCAGAAAGGGGATGGAAAACTTCTGAGGGATCTCACAGAGAAACTTGCTTTTTTGCAAAACTTCACTCCTCACAAGAGGTTCAAACATGAATGATTCCAGTTAAAATCCCTCATTATGATTCACAGAAATAAAGACGACCTTCTTCCACCTGTGAAGCACTGCCCGAGTGATAACCAGCTTACGGGATCTCCGCAAATCTATCAGACAGAATAAAGAGTAATCTGACACAGCCATCTGTACCTGGGCAGCGCAGGCCAGAGGAGCGAGCGAGCCGCGTAAGCGCTACTCAAAATCCTCATCCACGTTTCCAGGGCTTTGGTGTCAGCACTGTACGCAAGAGGATATGGGGGGATACCGTCCCCCCCCATTCCAGGGACACCATGAGCTGGGGTTAGGACTTCTAAAGGCGGGGGGGGAGGAAGAAAAAAAGGAAGAAACTGGGACCGAAGAGATTGAGGAGCCAACCTCTCCTGGTTTCCAGCTGTTGAGAAGTTCCAACAAGATGTTAAAAACTCTGCTTACACATGTCGCTGCCCAGCCTCCTCCCCAGCGAGTGCTGCGGCACAGCTTTTGGTAAGTACATTGGTGGTTAGGTATGGTCCAACGCCCGCCAGCCCGGCTGCCCCCTCTGCGGCCGGTTCTCTCCAGGTCTAAAGCACCCATCATCGCTAAGCTGCACCTCCTCTCCTCCTGGATTTGATGTATGGGGTTTGACTTCTAGTCCCAGGTGCTCTCGCCAGAGGTGCGGGCATCGAGCCTTCGGCAGCTCTCCGTACGTGCTAGGGATTTCGCAGAAACAGCCCCAAATCCGTGTCAGACTCGCTGGCTGCTGGATGGCATATGCACTGCAGACAGACGGCCCTTACTTTTCCCATTCTCATTTTACTCATTTGAGATTCGTTAGGGAGACCAAAGCATTTGTTTATGGATACAAAAGACAATGACAGCTGGCTTAAATTCTTGGCACGAGAAGTGTTTTATGTTGAAACCAGTCTTTTTTCGTTTTCAAAAACAAAATTTTTAGCCAGAATTTTTCTTTACTGTCGGCATTTTCCAAAGTCTGTTGGATTCTTCTGGAATAATTTACGAATATTTTTACTGAACTCACCAAAATTGTTTGCAAAACAAGAACGTATTTTTTCCTCTTTACCACAGCCGCTGCTTTCAGAAAGCAAAGTTTGCTGTAATCAAAGATACGGTGGCTGATTTGTAAAATTAGTTTGCTAAAGAGATTAAAAATGGATCTAGCTCCTAGAGCATTTCAAACCTCGTAAAGCAGAAACAATCTGAAATGACAGCTTTTAAAATATTTTTGATAAAATCTGTCACCAGCTCACACGGGAATTTGTTTTGTTACCGAGGAAATCTTTCTCCTTGTGGAGTTTCACATTTTAATCTCTTCCACATTGAAATTGATGGAAATTAAATTTCAAAGTACATTTTACAATCTGGGCTCGAGTCTTTGCAGGGAATCTCAGAACATAACACTGAGCATTAGATGTAAAAAAAAAAAAAAAAAAAGCATTTTCTGAACATTTGCAGACTCTGCTATCCAGAAATCATTTCAAAACGGCTTTATTAAATATCAAGTTCACTAGAAACACTGGATTTCCCACTTACTGAGAAAATATTTAACATATGGGAAACCATTAAAATGGTACATGATGAAGCAAGAATCTGGGCAAGGTTTACCCTTGGTTTAGGTTGAGATTGGGACTATCAGCCTCCAGCCGGGCTCTGGATCACAGACAGCACCCCCCTTGCAGATGTATGATGCTCCCCAGCGAGATCATCTACGTGCAGGTTTGGGGCTGCAGAGCTTTCTACACCACCACGATCTCGGATGCTTCCAGTCCTGGTCACTCTGCTAGGACTGAAGTCAACTGCCTGAGGAGATTTAGAAAAGTCATCTCTTGCTGGCCTGGACACCGGCAAGGCCAGTTGACACAAAGTTAGGGTGGGTTTTGAATTGTACCGGACTCAATTTTCAAAGTCCCAGACCACCTAAGGACACCACTGTCAGTTTTCACTACGGTTTTCAGATAAACACAAAACTACAGACAGTTCAACTGTTTCTGTCATATCAAGACTCAAAGGAGGTGAAAACTGACTCCTTGGAAGCCACTTCTCCAAGTCTGGGGATTTGAAAACATCATTCACCTTAAGACAAGGGAAACATTAGAACACTTTTTAGACAAGCCCAGCTGCCATTCCGTCAGTCCCCAAACCCACCCATTGATCGAAGGAGAAACATCAGCATGTTAAAGGCTTTGGGGATAAAAAGTCAGGTCATGAAGGAGCATAGAAAAAAAAATAATAGATGCTTCCACCGCTACATCAGCATTTTCCTTCGGTGATTTTCCCCTACCTTGCCTATTGCTTGACACATCATTACCTGGTAATAGGTCTCTCAGCTCTGGGTGGGAATGGGAGTGGAAAGAGCTGCTGGGAACTTAAGGACCACAGCAAGCCGCGTGCTTAATAAAACCAGAGATGCATGTCTGGAAAAGGTAGAGCAGACATATAGAATTGCAAAAGAGGCCCTTGCTCACACGATCTGGGGCTCAGCCCTGCAAAACTGTCGAATACCTCCTGCAAGGAGTGGGAGTGAAAGGTGCTCACATGACGTTACTGGATCAGTCGCTCATTCATTACTTGACTCCTGGTTTTACTATTCTCCTTAATGGACTCCACTTCCTCTCTTTTCCCCGTATGTGTGCATTAAAAGGATCGGACCTCCACATGTGCTGACTCTCAGTTGAGAAACACCCCATATAATCACAGGGAACTTTATCTCATCTGCAGCCTGCGACACCTTCCCACAGAGGATGTGCTTTGTACTGTCCAGTCTGGATAAAAAAATATTGCAAAACACAACAAAAAAAGACAATCATTTTCCTTGTTTAGATTTCACTGGAGCTGCCAGAAAATCCAGCTGGTTGAAGCATACTAAATGTGTTTTGCAACTATTTTCCTTAAAGTTTTCTTTTGTAAAGACTTGTGAACATTTCTGTTGCCTTTTCACAAAAAAAGCCAACAATACTTAAGAGATTTTTTTTGCAGTTGTTTCTCTTTCTAAACCTGTTCTCAAGAAAGGAAAATTCAAAAGCTTAAAACAATTTATGGTTTGTTTTCTTACGCAGACTTATGTTTCAACTGAAGGTCAGGGCTTTTTTTAAAGGTTTTCATTCTTTAGGTGAACAAACTTTAAATGCCAACCTTCAACCAAGTGCGAACGAATGAAACTATTTTATCTGGGTTGCAATCTTCCGAGGCACCAAACTCTCAGCTGAAAAATTCATCTATGCTAAATTAGTTAGCCCACGGGTTTGGGCTAGTAACCCTGGTCGACTTGGTAGCTCACGGAGAGAAACGGGCAACTCAAGAGACACGCAGCGGAATCGCCCCCCCTGAGCTGCCCGCTTCTCTCCAGTGGCGCTCGCGGGAGACGGGATCGGCTGGGTGACACCGAGCTGCCTCCTGCTAGAGAAGCGAAGGCTGGCAACCCCATTCAATGTTCCTGGCACACAGACAACCCAATACTCAACAATTACAGAGCCTGCCTCGCTCTTTCTTTACCTCAAGGCCGAAATTAGCCACCTGAGTTTTCTTTATTGCTTTCCACAGCCTCCAAAAATCAGAAGGCAAATTTCCAACCTCCCAAGCCAGGCTTTGGGAGTCGCTCCCTAACCTCCCCCGTGTTATCAGCCACATGAGATGCCACCGTGGCCTGGTCTCACCCGGCCGGCAACCACACCACCAGCTGAGATGGCATGTTGTACCATTTCCAAGGAACAAGTCGATCCTCTAGAGTATGCAGCGAGGCTGTGCGATGGCCAGTTAATTTTTATAACTGGCTCACATCTAGTCCTCTCTACCTCTCCTCTCCAGCATGGGCTGACCCTCCAACAGCAGCAGAGCTGCACCTTCTCCCAGCGAAGCGCCGAGCGCTGCCTGCCTTCATGCTTACGGGGCTGAAGCAGGGATCCGTGCTCTCCTTCTCAGCCAGGGTTACTACGGCTTCATAGAAAGCATTAATATTACAAACACCGAACCCACAAAATACGGGCATTCAAGTCCGACCGGTTTAATTTGGAAAAGCATCAAGAAGATCCAGGTTATCAGATTCTACTACATCTGGAACACGGCAACGCCTATCGCACGAGCTCAGCATTTCTAAGCCAGCCCCAATGGCTTCCAGGAAACGTGGTGCCCCCTCCTCAGTTCCCCCTCACCCAACAGTTTGTTTATAGTCTATGTATAAGGCAAAACCTTACTTCAGATGTACATTTTTAGAAGCCGCTTCACCTGTAAGAGCTCAGCTGTTTTGCTAAGAGCTTCACGTGATCAGAGGACTACGGAGTTGGGTAGACTTGGCAAGTCAATGAGAGCTCATTTCTCGAAACAATGGCACAAGGCAGCCTCCTTCTGCACTTGAAAGTAACGTAACTCATACAAACTTCCTCCCCGTCAAAATCACTCCCAAGTAATAATGCCATGCCTGGAGATGCTAACAGCTCTTTGAATTTCCACCGTTTCAAACTTGATCCTCCTTTTGGGTGGCCCTCGTCGCTCACGTGCACTTCAACTGCCAGCTGTTGGAGGCAAAGAGCTGGAACGTGTCCACCACCTAAAAACCTGCAGGTGATCTAACCTCAGTCTGTGCATCTGTGCAGTTCTGTAGAGAAGCGAATCAGAAATAATAACGGGAAATGAAACGTCTCGGCCCTACATGACTCAGTTTTCCGATCTGAGTTCACTTTCTTCTTCCTTTGTCCTTTAACAGTTTATAATACTTTGCTGGGAAGAGGAAGGAGGGATTTGAAGAAGTGAGATTAAACATACACATACATTATCTTCCTTTACGGTCACTTGGGGTGTGACGGAGCTGGAAGACCCCCAAAGCGGTCACGGGAGCCACCAGGTGCCACGGGCCAGCGCCCTGCCACCACCCCGGGCGCCTGGCCGGGCCCTGCCGCCTCTCAGGAACTTGGCTCCCAACTGGGTTCATTAGATGGGAATGGCTTTTGCATTAGCAGAGATGAGGCCTGCTCCTCCACCCCCCTCGCCCCATGTACCACCCCTGTCACTTCCGCAGCACAACCCGCCTTTCAAACCCCCAATTTGTCTGTTTAGTGTCTTCATAAAGGAGGTAGAAAATGAAAGAAAGAGGCTGGGGGAAGGGGACGAGATGACTAAATCAGTAACTTGTCTCTTTAATTTCTCTGTTGCCCCCCCCTACCCCCCCATACCCCGGGGGACACAGGCTTCAAAGCGAGCTACAAATATTTACTAATTCTATTAACAGGATACAAATTGTTTTCAGGGGAGCATCAACCACACAAACTGGTGTCAGCCCCCCCCCCGCCCACACCCCCGGCCCCAGCGCAGCCACATGTACTANAGGCAACTATTCCTTCCCGCCCCCCCCCCCAATTTTTCCTAAGTTCAAGATGAGTTGAAGGGCCAAAAAGGCAAAGGGTGTTTCAGAAGTTTAGCAGACAGCATTTGGTAAGGGGAAGGCAGCGGGAGGGGGCGGGGGGAGAGAAGAGAGAAGGAATCTGGCATGCATTAGGCTGAACAGTTCCAAACATCCATCCTCCACAGACTTGTTACTTTCTTTCTTTCTCACAGGATTTTTTTTTCTGTAATTTGTGGTTTATTTAAGCTTTTTTTTTTTTCATATCAGCCAACAACTGTATTTTAATCTCCTTCCCCCCACCCTCCTGTGCTGCCTGCTTGCCTCCAAAAGCGTACGCTCACTTGCGCTACTCGGACATATCCCCCGTGCTTTGCCAAGGAGGTGCTGCAAGGAGTTGCGATACTTGCTGGAAACTTGAAAGGGGAATAAAATGCTCCATCGTGGACAAGGAGCGAGATGCAGCGAGATGCTCCGTTCCCACCAAGATGTGGCAGAGGAGGAAGGGTGCTCACTCGCGTGGGCTGGTGTCCCAACATGGACCCCACTACTCAAATGCAACAGTAACGGTGAGCACGGAGAGTAAGGTCTTAGTCAAAGGCCACAGTTGCTGCTGTACAGTTCGATGGAGCATAATTAGAGTTAATACCAGCTAAGCCTTCGGCTCCACAAAGTCTTCCAGGATGTAATTTTCCACAGGACTTAAATGTTGACCCATATCTCATTATGTTTTATGAGCCCAAACTAAGAACAGTACAGGCTACATATTTAAAAGCAATAATACTTCCCAAACGTCCAGCTACCTAAAGCAGATCCATCTGGCTGACTGGACAGATGACCAGAGCCCTCACAAATATGTCAAGATGACATCAGTTGGGACTGTGGCATAAAGTGGGCCAGACCTGACCTCCGGACACTACCTCCTCATCCTGGAGGGGAGTGGAAAACTCAGCCAGGCAACAAGAGCACGGGAAATGACTTGTGGCAGATGCGTCCCTTTGCTGTCACCAGACCATCAGGTGTGACCCGAAGAAGATTGTTCTCTTCACATCGAAGTGATATCATGGGGAGGAGAAGGCCGCGCACCACTTTATTTGTTAACCTTTTCTGGCATGCCAAATATTTTCACTTTTTGTTCTGGGTCAAGGAGTACTAAAGATGGAGTAGAGTGTTCAGCACATTGTGGAGGAGCTGTTGAAGAGGACCTGCCTTCTGCCAACCAGATGCGAGAGCTGAAAGTCGTGGTACGTGGAAATTAAAAGAGAACGAACAACCTGACCAAAGATGTCCTCAATCTTAACTACAAATCTTGTTCCTTTGCTTCTCATAGGATATGACCCTGCCGGTCCTACAGAATTTTTTCCACCAACAGGAAACAAGTAGATAAACCCCCGTATTTTAGTGGAAATCCCCCCACTTCAGAAAAACAAAACAAACCCCAAACCCAACTCCCCTAACTTTTGGGGGAGAGATGGAAGGGCAACATGAACACAAAAGCAGCAAGCAGAGCGGCCAGTTGAGAAAAAGTAGGGCGTTGCACCCTGTTGCATGCCACCCAACTTCAGGTAGTTCTCAGATGCACGTATTAGAAGTCACATTGCTGCTGTCTTATCAGCGAAAGAAATAGGTACCTCCAGAGGGCAATTTAAATCTCAGGTGGATTGAAGTGCCCTTTGGCACTAAGCAGTTCAATAGCGCCTGAAATTAGCCAGGATGAATCAGGGCCTTAATCAGCAAATGGACTTTTCATTCTGTGAAAAGTGTCAAGATTGCAAATTATTTTTCATTTCAAATGAGGACCAAAAAAACCCCACCAACATTTCATTTTCCCCATGATTTATTTTTAAATTCATTCGAGTTAATCAAAATATATATTTTCAGTCCCTTCAAAACATTCCCATTTAATTTTACACATCTTTAATTTGTCTAAATATAAACTGCATTTTAAAAATTAAAATTTTTTTCTCCCCTAAGGAGAAAGGATAAACTCCTTTGGTTTGCAACTACTGAAGTCAGACCTCTGACATTATTTCCCTCTTATGTTATTTAAAACCAGAATTCCTGAAAACGTGTCCATTTGCACACAGAAAAATAATCAGTTTTCATCAAGGCGATGACGTTTCCTTAGAAGAAAGCGGTACAGTGGCGTTTTCTGAACCACTTAGGGCTGGCATGACTTAACTACCCTACGGAGGAAGATAAGTCAAGGGCTGGACAGGGCTTTGGCGAGCGACAATTCATCCCAGTCCAGGATCCAGGGAAGCTGAACACTATTTGCTCTTTCTAGCAGCAGATGACAAGGTACTCATCTTCCTCCTAATAGGCGCTATCATGTTTGACTACCGCTCGAATAACGCGGCTCTGTTCGGAATATCAATCTGCAGCAAGAGGCTTCAAATACACAGTTCAAGAGGGAAGGGAAGGAGGAGAGGGGAAAAAAAAAATCCACCACCAAATTAGTTCTCTGATAGTTTTCAAATGTTCAAAATGTCAATCTCCTGGCAACACCTGCACATGGCACATAGACCTTGGCTTTCTGGAGTCCCTGCAGCATCTTTTCAAGTAATCTACGGGAGAATAGAAGGATGTGGCCTTGGAAAAAAACCTCTAAGTGCATAAACAGCTGTGGCCACATTTCCTATGTCTGACATCTCAAGGTTGCTGCAAGAGGGGAGAATGAGGACAAACAAGGCTCTATAACAGGCTCTCCAAAGAAAAGTATTTCCCATGTGTTAGTTATTCGTTAAAGAGTTCAGCAACCAAATTTGCAGATTTTCCTTGCTTTCTGGTAGCTGCTTTTTGCAATAGCAGTGGTGTAGAAGATTTCTGCGCTACCCGTCTATGAATACCCGTGGATATCCGAGTACACGCTATATGGATGTTTGACCAGATAAAGTTATAGATGCGGTACAATACAGTCAAACATCCTTATGCATATGACTGGATGTACAAGGATGATGAGCATTATACAAAGTGACCACAACAGTCAAAATCATTACTGAAGCACGGGCATTACGCTAATAGAAGATAATCCCGAGGATAATCTACAGCAGTTTCAGTTACTGTCACAGCTACACCAAGTATAACACTTGGTATTGCACCAGTATGACCGAGGCAGCAAATAATTTCCAAACTGGGAATGAAACGGTCCTCCTCCTGGGCAGATCTGATGACACCGAGCTCACCTACGAAACGGTGCAAGGAATCCAAGTGGCTGGTGTAGCCATTAGTGCCTTCTGGTTAGCTCATCACAACGCAGAAAGCCCTGAACATCGCTCGAAGAAGGGACGCCTGTGCAACGCACGCTAGTGCTGAACCAAGTCTGCCTGAGGGGCTGAGGGACTCATCCCAGACCAGGAGCGGTTTCCAAAACAAAAGCCGTAAGGCCAAGCAGAACACCCTCAGTCCGGAGGGAGCACAGGCACTGGCCAGCCTCTGCTGGAGCTCTAAGCTGCGCTTCCTCCGCGCCTGGCTGGAGAGGGGAAACGAGAACCATCCATCCACACATCCAACGGCCACAGGCACCAAGACCTCCACCCTCTTGCAGCCTTCGCTGCGGCCTCAGTCAGTCCCCAGGCAGCAGAGGCTGGAGAAGCACGGGGAAAACATCAGATGATGCTGTCGGTTCACAGCAGCCAGCAGTTGCTGCAGTGAAGCTTTAGCCCTTCTCGCAGGCTGCAGGGAAGGACAGCGGCAACCTGGCAGGGATGGCACCAGAAACACTGCCGTTAGCTGACACAGCAGCCATCTGCCTCCTGAAGGATGAGCTTGGACTGACCGCATACCAGCGAAATCGCTCTTAAAAATTTGTCTTGCTACACTCCGTAGAAATCCAAGCCCTGTTTTGCTCCTAGTATTCTGTTCGACTAAACCCCGCGCTCCTCACGCTATCAAACCCAGAGATAACGCTGAATCTAGGATGCATCTCGTAAGCACAAATGCAAATAAAGCCATTTAATCGAGGCAACTTTGAACACTGTTTGCGGAGCACTTCATCAGGGAGCCGAAGAGCTGCGGCAGGTGAAGCCAGCTGTTGTGGAAAATGAGCAGAGAGCAAGAGGCTGAGTCTCCATCTATTCCCCTCGCTGGGCTCAACTCTCCGTAATCCTTAAAAAGGGAGGAAACAAAACAAAACAAAGCCTCTCGGCATCAGCCTGTTTTGGCCATACATCCTCCCTACTGCAATGGCACTCAGACCATCACAGCAACCCAATGAAGTGTTGCTGTAATTAAGGTTTAATGGAGCTGCAAGACTGTGTCATAGCAAAGAGCCTTATAACAGAGGTGGAATGCAATTTACTACCCACCAGGTATAGAGTAATAAATCTGCAATATTTATTGGCAAGAGAGAGAAATGTGATCCAGAATTCCATATGCTGGGTTGGGGGAGGAGATGAACATCACTTCCAACGGGGAAAACTTCCTCGGCTGCTCTTACTGTTGTGTCCTGGAAGAGGGACAGTATTTATGTGTCGGTAGCCATTCCCAAGGACCCCAAAGCACCTTCCGAGCTGCTCGCAGACAGCACCAGGGAAGCCCGGCTGCTCCGAGGGCAGGGACTGGCAGCTGGTACCCTGTCCGTTAAGGAGGGGAGGGGGTACTGTAGCTAGCACATCTGGCCAACCCTGCATTCTTGCAATATGAGCCCCAGGATAATGCGAACACAAAACCTCGGGGCCAGCGCTACGGCTGGTGTAAGCTGGCCAAGGCATACTGATTTGCACCCAGAGCAGCTGGCCCCAGGGTTTTCTTTTTTTCCTCCCCTACCTCTTTCGCTCGAAACCTGCGGGCAGGCAGTAAACTGAATGTTATTCAATTTATTGCCCTCAGAAGGAGGGAAAGGCTGAGCAGCCCACGGAGCTGAGCCTGCTGTTCCCGAGGACGGAGGCATTCCTAGTCTGCTGCTCGAGACCATTAAACATATCCATTCTGCTGCTGAGACCGACTCCAGGGAAGCATCTGCTGCACTCCCAGTGCACCAACAAATTTGGGTCAACCCCCCCTCCAAAACAACCTAAAACCCCCCAAACAAATCACACTTCAGTGGCATATTGAGTGCAGTGACACTGTGGAAGTAGTGGTGAGAGGATGGCACTGACTGGTCCTTAAGGCGCAGAGATGCAGAAGTAGTAACTAGAGAAGATCCATGTTTCTGAAAGGTCTTAAACTGCGCAAACGTACCATCAGAAAGCATGGGTGCTCACATAAAGGAGACGTGCATCCAGCACATGCAATACAAGGCTTTCTCTATTAATTTTTAAGCTCCGAAGAAGGGATGCATGCATCCCATATTTTGGGATATGGGCACACCATATTTTTCACTGTCCTGAGGCAGATGGCCAAACGTCAACATCTGAGAAATACAACCATTACAGAAAAGCAAAATGCAAACCTACTGCCAGGTGGAGAAACAACCAGAGAAAAGGCACAGTGCCCCAGTCCCGGAAGGTGCTGAGTACCTGTGCTGGAGACTGTGGGAATGACGAACGGCTAGTCCCTCCCAGGGGACGGGATTAGTTGTTTCCTATGCGTCCAATAGCCATTTTCTCTTCGAGCAAAACAACTAGCAGGTGGCCAGTCCTGCCTTCCGAATGGGCTGTGGCAGATGCAGGGCTGTGCTGAAGGGGAGCTAGGGTTTCACATCCTTTAATTCCCTGCTAGCTAACTGGGTTGTCGGAGGGTCACCGAGATTTGTTTGTGTGCATGTGCGAGTGTCGGAGACCAAGCAACGAACAAGAGGGAGTTTTCCAGCAAGATTAATCCTCTACCAGACCTGGCTCTGTCCCAAGAGCGACTCTCGGAAATGCTGGCATAAATCTACAATTAATGCCGTTTGCTTCAATGGAGTTGCTTGGGAAGTAACTGACAGCGATGTTTGGCCCACTTGGTGCTGATCCCATGGCTTATGCTCTCATTTTTCCCCTCTCTGAATGAATTTCCCACATGAATTTCCTACTCCTTTCCACAGTTCAAGTATTTAGGGCCGAAGAACTACATCACTCTATAGGAGCGATTCCCATTGAAGACCTCAGAGAAGATGCATTGGCAGCGATACAACTTGTACCTGGTACCATCTGTCGTAACTTCGTGGTGACGTTAGCGCTCTGGCTCCTTTCAGCCAGGAGGAGGCTGAGGTGACAGGGCCACGGGGCCCTTCACGTGGTTTCAGCATTTCAGCACGCGCGTTGCGGACTCTGGCAGCGTTTCAAGACAGCGTCCCAGTTCACTGTAGATGTGCCAGGACGATAACCTTGGCCATATCTGCCGAGGCAAGCGTTTCAAAGGCTCCTCATGGGTCTGACTTCCAAGTTGAAAAAGTCCATCATTTATTGATTTAGGGAACGAGGTTGTTACCAGCTGGGAGTGCACTCAAGAGGCTCAACCTTCCAAGGAACCCTGAGAAGCTGTACATCTACCCAGAATGCAGACTCCTGTCCTAAAAGGTGCTGTGTTAGCAGGCAGCTTTGTAGTTCCCTAATGGAGCCAGACTCATTTTGTGGTTCCCAGTGACAGGACGAGGGGCAATGGGCACAAGTTGGAACATAAGAGGTTCCGTTCAAATATACGGAAAAACTTCTTTACAGTTAGGGTGGCAGAGCAGTGGCACAGGCTGCCCAGGGGGGTGGGGGAGTCCCCTTCTCTGGAGATTTTCAAGACCCTCCTGGATGCAGTCCTGAGTGATGTGCTCCGGGCAATCCTGCTTTGGCAGGGGAGTGGGACGAGATGATCTCTAGAGGTCCCTTCCAGCTCTGAAAATTCCGTGATTCCTCCCTTGGCATGGCAGCACGCCTCTGTGGCGTTGGTAGCAGCAGCAAAACCCAGCAGCTTTCCTCACGTGTTTCTTGAACAGCTCAGAGCAAGCATTTCCCCCGCAGTTTGCACGTCGAAAGGTTTCTTGGGGCACTAGTGCATTCGAGCACCATATGCACAGGGGACAGCGATAGCCTGTGTTGTACTGACACGGTTCAGAGGGCAAAATGAGGGGTGTTTTCCATCCTTAGGTTTAGACCATAATTCTAAGACAGTGCCAGGTCCCATCTGGACGCCCTGGTGTGCACCTCCAACTGCTGTTGCCTGAGCTACATAGTTTTGGGAAGCTCTGGGAAGGCTGAAGCGTTATTTCCTCAGCATAAAGGCAAGGAAAATATGAGGAAGGTAAGACCTACTGTTTCTGTAACATATTCTTTGCAAAAATCTCTTTGGTTGCCCCATGCTTTCCACCGTGATGAAGGCTCAGGTCACACTAAGGCGGGGGGTCACACTAAGGCAGAGGGAGGTACTCAGGGACCCCTCCTCAGCTCTCCAAGTACTGCAGTGTAGTAGTACTACATGAGTACATGACTACATGAGTAGTACTACAAGACATGGGGTTTTGCTTTGTCCCGTTACACTCCACTTGGCTTCCTCCACATACAGTGCAAAGTGCCAGAGGTCTCCTATGACTTCTTCCAGAAGCCAAGACCCTTTTTGGAAACAGCAACAGACACAAAGAGGCTGTTTGGGATCGTCCGTAGCCTCTTCCCACGACTGCCCTGAACTCTTGCACTGCACCATCCTCCCTGCCCTTCCCTTTCTGCCGGGGGCTGAGCCTGATTACCTTCACGACAGCCACTTTCAGCCCTCAACCCCCTGCGACTTCAAGGCTAATACCAGACTGCCCATATCGCTCAGCTCAAAGCCTCCATTTCCTTGGTCTAGATGATCTCCAGGGCTGCTCTCCTCCAAGTGAAACCTTCTCCATCCCCTGGAGCTCCCACACCAGGGCCTGGCTGTAAAGCACTGAGGGCTAATCATCCTGAAACGAGCCATTTCTGCTCCAAGAAAAGCTCTGTCTCTGGCCGAGGGCAGACACAGCTCCTCCTTCCTGAAGGCACTCTGAAGCGCTCTGTTTTCTGCCTAAACACAGCAAAGATTTTGTTATTGGGTTTGTTGGGTTTTTTCCCTCCCTCCTTCTCACTGCCTACAGAGCCAAAGGGCCTGTTTGTTTTCCTGTTACTTATCAGAAAGGTTTATTTGCGATTGCTTGAGAGGGCGGGGGGAGAAAAACCCCTCTGTAGCCACAGGCAGACAAGCTCAGTGCTCAGGAACATAATGGCTGGAGCCCGCGGACCCATATGCTCGCCATCCTGCGAGGTGGAAGGCCAGCTCTGATCACATCCAGCTGCTCAGGATACGACTGATCAGGTATGGCTGAATGTCAAAAAAAACCGGGGCCGGGTTGACTGGGGGTTGCGGCAGGGAGGAGAGCTATTTAAAGCGTGTTGCAGGACTGGGAATTTTCCTGTTTGGAGACGTCAGGGCTGCAAACACAGACACATATACAGTCCCCCCGAAGGGAGGGAGGGAAGGAGAGGGAGGTTATATTTTCCCTGTCAGCTGCTATAGCATCCTCTGAGCTTCATGAGAGAAAGAACTAAGCTTTCATACTGCACTGAATAATTCCTGCATTTTTAGGTTCCTATTTCCTCCTCCCCGATGAATTAAGACCTAGGAATTCAGCTTGTTTGTTGTTGCTTTTGTTACTGAATATCCATGAAAAGCTCAATGTCCCTGGGAACTAATTAGGTATTAACCCTGCATTATTGCTGCATATCAGCCATGGAAACACGCCATTTGGGTAAATCTCCTTGAAATATGGAAATATTGAAGGATCAGGTGGAAAGGCTAAAAAATAAGTTAAAAAATAGGAAGATTTCTCATACAGGGAAGAAGAGGAGGAAACATTTCAGGCAAAAGCTACTACATAGTATTCTTATCTACAATTTCTACCATGTTCTAAACAAAACTACCAGATAGGAACAAATCTGTAGAAGAATAAGGTCTCTACTACCACTAGGAATTGTGTCTGGGAGAGATGTGGGAGAGCTACACAGGGTCCTATTGTAGCTTAACTTTCATGTCTTCACTTGTTTTCTGCTTAGCACCTCACCACACACCTGCTGGTTTTGGGCAAGATACTTTTGGAAGACCACCTCAACCAGACCGTATCTTCAAAGACCTGGACCTTCAGTGACGTTAAGCAATACTATTGTATTTTGGAGTATCTTCTTACTTCTATGCATTGCAACATTTCACAGCACGCTATCGCCTGACACAGAAGCACAGAGCTCTAATGACATGATGTGAATAAGTGTGTACATATGTATATTTTATTACTCAAGCCATTTCATGAATTTGCAGATAATTAACTCTGAACACTTACTCATCTATTTTCCCCTCAAAAATTTGCCCATTTGACTTAAAACCCTTATTTGTGGTCCAAACAGCAGCACACTTAATCAGACTGAACAGGGCCATAGAGCAGCTTTGAAAAGGCCTTAAAATACCCAAAGACTCTAAAGCCAAGCCATCGGAAATGGGATTGCTCTCACCCAGCCTCCCCTTGCCACAATAAGCTACGCGTCCCTCTCCTACATCTTAGGAGAGACAGCGGAGATCCTGACCCCTCCAGTGACAGGGATACAGTACCCTCAAACCTGAATGTTTCTACAACACTGTGTCAGCGTAGACAAACACTGACTCAAGTCAACACACCGCTGAACCAAAATATTTTGATTTGATAAAACAAACTCAACAACTGTTTAGACTTTGGCTGACCAGACTCACAATGGAGGTTTCCTTTTCAACTTCCCTATTTATTCTCATCTCTGCCATCGTGCAGTTAGGTGACCACGGCCAAATCTACTCCTTCCTCCTTGCCCCCAAATCCCCTGCTCGCCCATTCAGATGGCCAGTTCCCCAGGATTGTCTCCCCCAGCACGCTTGCATGGAACCAGCACAGCAGGACTCTAGACTTCTTCAGGAAACCCCGCACATGGCTATAATGAAAAATCACTATTACCGTTCTTTGCTTTCAAGTTGTTGTACGAGCACTTCCCACAAAGCCAGTACGGAAGTGAAAAGCCTCATTTCAAATGTCAATGGGTTTACATAACTCCGTGGTCCTCCCAAAAACACCCTTGTCTCCCTATTACAATAAAATCACCCTGCCTCTGATCACAGCTACACCCAGCTTCCAACTCCCCTCGCACAAAACAGACTCTTGAGTGCTCACGGTGGGAGGTCTATTCTCACATCAAATTAAAGCCAGACAGAATCAATTAAAGCAAAAAGGATGGGGTCTGCTGAGATGACAGAAGGCATTTGGGGCAAAGTCTCACAGCTGAATGCAGGAGAGATGCCATTGCCCAGGCTTTCTTGTTCCTCCATGGAACCTGGGGCCCAACATCATCTCTCCAGAGAGGACTCAAGACTGTCAGTCTTATTGTTTTTTGCAGTGGCTCATGGTGCTGAACAGCAAGGGAGGCTGAAGGCAGAGACAGATTGAAGAGGATATGAACATAGGAAATTATCAGAGGAGGGACTTTTAGTAATTGGGAGAGAGACGAATAATGGCCACACTTCTCTCCGTTACTCAGAGATGACTAATTACTGTGGGGGCTCTGAGATAAGAAAACCAAACCCAGGTTTTGTACATTGGCAAAAACCCCACAGATGAATGTTTTAGTCCTCTTTCTTAAGGACTCATTCTCTACCGTATACCCCTCTGCAACTACCACCTCAGGATCTATTCTCTATATTTACAAGTATTCCTACAGCATCTCAGAAACGCCCACTGTGCCCATTCCTACCCTTGTCCTCCGGTGACTCAAGGCCATTCCCCTGTGCCTGCCTGCAGACAGCCCTGTTTGCCGCGGGGAATGGCAGAGCACTGTGGCCCGTACCCTCAGTAACAGATGTTGGCTTTGTAACTTTAACCCTGCTTCAAGCCATCCCCCTCCCTCCCTCCTCATCCGGCATCTTCAGCCTACATGCCATCCAATTTGTTACCTACAAGGAAGGTCAGGGTCCCGCTGGGTGCCGTACATCTCCTCTCAGCTTGGGGCACTTAAGTTTCACATTTTTTCTCCCACTAAACAAGATGTTGGAGCACAGAAAGAATAAGGTAAAGGAATTAGCTTGAGAGAGGGACTGATACAGGGCCTGTCTCATGGGGGAGAATTTTTCTTTGCTTTTTCCCCCTGATAAATTCTCCAATGTCCTGCTAACAGGCACAGATTTCCGGGGGGCAAATGCCTCTGCAAGCTCCCGAGATACTCAGTTTCCACTGGGAGCAGCATTAGCTCTTACGAGTTTTCCTTGCTGGGTTGATTTGTGGTGTGAACACACTCTAATTAGTCATTTAACTTAAGAACTAAGACTCCCAAGAGAAGATTTCAGAGGGGAATTCAGAGCTCTTCAGAGTGAAATTATCAACTGCCTAATGCAATTGTTCTGCATCTCCTTTTCATGATCTCTTCCCATCTCCCCCTCTGACTATCTATTAAAAACAGGTGGCATGAATACTCCCACATCTTTGGCAAACCATGGCTTGTGTGGCCTCCCCTGAAGCCACTTTGGTAAATTCACTTCACATTGTCTTCTGGATTTGGGCCGGGGAAAGGAAAGTGTCTCTGTTGAAGAGCATGGAGCCGGTCAGCAGCAAGTGCTGCTTCATGTCTGCCTGGTACAATGGAAAGAAACACCAAAACTGGTTAAAATCTCCGAGCCTCCAGCATGCAAAGGGATTCCTAGAGATGGATGCTCTAACAGTAGACTTGAACTGGACTGAGTTTTAAGTTTAAATCCTGATTGAAGCATCAAACCTGAGCCTGAATCTTAAAATGCAGGTTTTAGTTTTAGCTGAACATCCCCACTCCCCTGAGATTATTTGCAAGCTTCTGTAAGCAACCACGATGGAGTGCCACTGTTTGCTACTCTCCTAACGTACAGCCCGGAGACGGGAAGAGTTGGGTCTATGGTATTCCCAGCTTCAGTACTGCCATGCTGAGTAACCTTAGCACGGTAGTTTTCCCAGCTTGTACTCTTCCTGATAAGAGAGACAAGCAAGTGACTTTGTGCATGGTTTGGAACGTTCCCAGCTGGTTTAGCAAGGCTCTGTTAAGTGATTTAATCCTCTGAAAAGGTGTAGGCTGCGCAATTTTTGGCTTTGCATCAGATTGTTGTCCAACTTGCCGGCTGTAAAATAAAACCTACTCCTAGGCAGGTTAGCCTACTGGAGAAAGCACTGGCCCGGCACTTGGGAAACTTGCAGCAGGATTCAGATCACCTCATCAGGTACCTCAACTACAACACTGTTCAAGCACCCAGAACTTTTACTCTCACATGTTGCCTAATGCAGAAGGGACTCAAATCTCATCAGCACCTATTTCAGGCTGCAATAGTCTCCCCTGCACCTGTGCAGAAGCTCCTCTAGGTAGCTAAGCTACAGATACCATCCCACATTCTACTACCGAGAACCATCCACAGTTCCTGGGGCCAAACCAGCTAAAACACGCTCACCAGGTTCCCAGCTCAGCACAGAGGACACCACGATGCCCCTGGAGGCACCAGCTCTCAGTTAACTCCACAAAGTGCCCAGGATCCCCCATGCCATCCCCTTGCGTCAAGCATCTACTTCAGGCACCACAATGCCTAAACGGGGTATACCAAGTAGGTATTATGGTATGTGGGCCTGGATTGCCAACCCTGAAACTGCTATAGCTAGAGGATTTGAACAAGTTGCTTCACCTCTCAGTGCTGCAGTTTCCTTATCTCTAAGACGATAAGACTGATAACATTCAAAGCACACCACAAAATGAGATACCAATTAGTTCTAAGGTGTTTGTGAATAAAATATGCTTTACTCGCAAGACTGAAGGCTCCATATACGGCTTGCTAAATGAAACTGAAGACCTGTGAGACACTGAACAATCTGGCTAAATTGCATGCCAGTATTTGGAGGTAAAACCAAGCAGAAATCTTAGTCACTCCTGTGATTCTACAAAATTCTAAATTCTTGTTTCCAGTAAATGAAAGCCCTTCTACGCCCACAGCCCCCCACCAAGAGAACCTACCTAGCACAAAAAAGCCCCCAAAACACGAAAATCTTTTTGATGGTGCCACAAACGAAGTATGAAGAACCTGCCATGGGGTCAGCTCTCCCCATCTTCTCAGCCCAGCTCTGCAGACAGCCAATATCACATGCACTTATGTGTGATGGCAACACAGATCTGATTTGAGGACAAAACTTTATTTAGTCCTTGCACCGTGCACAGACACAGGGTTTGACTGGTCTAAAAAGCTCCAGGTACCACTACCTGGCTAGCCACAGCTGCACAAAAGGCAAAGGGGGAATCTGACTGATTCTACATACCACTCTTGGTATGTTTTCCCTATCCTGATGAACAACAGAATCAGTCTCCTTCCCAGGTCCTTTGCTAGAGGAGAGATGAGAATGCTGTAGTCCAATGACCTGAAAAGATCTCAATTTCCTTCCCAAACCTTTCTAACCATAGCAAAGTGATTATTTTATAGGTCTCTGGTTTCTTCTTCAGCAGAACCACTTCTAGAGGAGGTCTTGCAGAAATATAAAGTTGTAAAGTCCTTTTTGTTTTGCTTTAAATAGAGATTGTCTGACAAATTCTCCAGCTCTCTGGTTTCCCAAGACACATTTGAAACCTCATGTCACATCAGCATCTCTCGTAACTCTAAGCTGGAATCAAAGGCCAGAGAAAAGACTCTTCAGAGTGCAGTAAGCCAGCAGTTCACCTCAACCCGCTAGGTAATCTGTTATTCCTGTTCAATATAGTGCCTATAGGAGCTGAACCCTATAGGATTCTTCTGAAAAGAATCCATTAAGAGTTCTCCATGGGTTCTTCCCCCAGGCATGGCACTGCATTTAAGGGGAAGGGATAGCACCCACTCACAAAGAGAAATTAAATCCTCATATGTCCTTTGAAACATTCTAATGTCGTATTAATAATATATTTTATTCTGAGCCCTGGGTTCCCCAACATTGCAAGGAGCTACTAATATCAATTCAGACAAGGATAGAACACTTCATTTAGCTCCTCTCACATCATAGCTCTAGCCACCAGAAAGCAGCTTTGTTTTTCTGAGAAGCCTAGTGAGAAAAAAAATAAATCACCACCATGTGACAAAAGGAGTTCCAGCTGATAAGAGGATCAAATGCATCTACACACTGAAAAAGAGCAAGCTTTGCCTCAAACAAACATTTCGAGCGAGAATTCCTATGCTAGAAATACCTAAACTCAAAATTAGGCTGCAGGAGGTTTGTTAGTGAGGAATCCCATCTGTCACTGATAACAATGGTCCAGGTTTTCTCCTCCAAAGATTCAGATAACATTCAAAATATGACCCAATATATGAAAGTCCAGTTTCACTGGGCAAGAAGAGTCTTCACAAGGCTACAACAACCCTCTCAGCAGCAAACCATGGAAGGAAAGGGTTAGCGTGAGGCCCACGAGTACTAGCAGAGGCTCTTTACACCTCCGTAAAGAACAGTCGCTCCCCTATCCATGCAGGCTGGCAAACCCTGAGCTTGATTGACAGAAGCGACTCACATTGTTTTGCACGATGAAGAGCGCGAGGGAGCCGCAGCTTCCCCCCAGCCCCCCCTTTGTCAACCCCGGCCCTCCGCCGAGGGCCACCCAGCACCATGGACAGCACTCCCCACCGCCGCGCACCGCGCCGCCTCTCCAGCTCTCCCTTAACGCCACTCTCGCAGAAGTACAGAGCGGATCTCAGCAAGAGGCTTGGCTTTCTCAGGTACCCCGGACTACAAGTCCGAAACACTCCTGTAAAGTATCACGAAGCAATTCTGCTCATCCCGAGTGCTGGAGTTCTTCAGCGAGTGCACATTAGTCCAAGGAATGCCATTGTCTCTGCTGAGTTCTGGGGAACACCTTAGAACAGCGCAGAGGATTTTAAATCTCCCTGCTCTGTTGTAAAGAGAAGCCTGCTCCCCAGTCCACATCCTGATAATAACTAGGATGTAATGACAGCATTCAGAGGAACACCTGTGAACCTCTATTCAGCTTCCACTGTTCAGCTCCTCTGAGACACACTTAAAGGACTGCTGTGCAAAAGCCAAGTTGTTGCACACCCACGTACTCTATTTACTCCATATCTCCACTTACGCCATATGAATTCATTAAACAAGCAGGAGACAGCGTGATGCCATCTCATTATGAGACACCAATGCCATTTTACACAACTGAATTTACAACCATGCAACACTGGATGTATATACATCATTAGGTACATACATCCTTCGAGGAGGGAAGAAGAAACAGTACATTCACCTCTGCCACAGTACTGCTGCAAAGGATTTTTAAATACCAATGCCAGTATATCAAGAACTAATTATTAATTCTCTCACATTTCCAGTTCTACACAGTTGCCTCAAAAGAAGTGGACCGTCAGCCACGTTTAGCCAGTTATCAGCAGTCACTTTTACTTTGACAAGGAGCACATCGCTAAGATGCTACAAGACCAGTACTCCTATAAGGCGGCTTCATTCTCACTCAGCATCCAAAGTTCAACTTGGAGGATAAAGAAAATGAGAGAAATGGCTAGTGACAGCGAGCCTTGATAGGGTCATGGGCTTTGCAACAGCTTCAATGTGCAGGCGGGTGAAAACATCACTCTCAAAGTAAAGGGACAGAGAAAAGAAATAAAGAAGGGAGAGGGGGAGAAGAAGGAAAAAGGAAAGGTTGATGGACAGTTGGACTTGTTGAGGGTGAAATCAATTAAAGTGCATCAAATCCAGAATTCATGCTTTTTCAAAGTGACAAATATGTGCTGGAAACTGAGAAAGACGAGGGGAAAATAATGTCTTTGACCTCCCGGAGACCGGCTGTTCCTTCCGTCAGAGGAGCCAAAAGTGAAGTGAGATGCGTTCATGATAAATTGTAACAGCCAGGCAGCCACCTTAAAAAAGAACGAGGTGAAAAGGTTACAGAAGGGACCCAAAATGCGAAGAATTCAACCAAACATCAAGATAAATCAACTCAGGCCCTTGTGTATGCGTACCCTGCCTTCACAGAGCTGCTGCAGCTCATCTCAATTTGTTAGCCTTACTTAAAGTGTAAGAGACACACATGCTCACATCTTGTTTACAAAAGCTTTTGAAAACATCATTACAAGGGATGGACTCACTTCACCCATCCAAAGCTAAGGGTTGCAGCGACCATGCTACCCGCTATCCCATTTGTGGAATTTGTTAGACAATTAGAGCATTTCTTCAACGCACACAAATATCACCAGCAATCCTGCGTTCTGCTCAATTCAACCGTGTTTTAGGGGAAAGCTTTCAAAAAGCTATACACCTCCCTCCTACTAATGCAAATGTAAAATATTCACATTTCTGAAAGTTTCAGAGTCTTAGTATATCTTATTTTCTCTTGCACTTAAATGTAATTTTCTGGTTTTGATCTTCAAAGCACAGTACAAATATTTGTCTGGATGTTTCCACTAGCATGGCAACTTTGAATCTTTTCCCTCACTGACAACCAGAAAATATTAACTCTGATAATTACTCTCATGCAGAATAGTTGAATGCAAAGCTTAAATATCAGAAAAAAACAGTAGGCAAACAATATCTACTAAAAAAATACTCTTTGCGACATCCCTCTAAAAACTGTGCCACACTGGGAAACACAACTTCATAACAAAAGAACACCAACACATACATTTTCAACCCATTACATGCCCAAGCAAACATCTCAATCAAGGCAAAACATTAAAAAAAAGTACATACAAGTCCCTCAACAGTGGTGTTTTCCATGTAAGGAAAGACTTCACAACTTTACACACAGTCATTTTGGTCAAAGTTCTCCTCCTGGATCAATTCTAACAAAAGTCTTCCCCGGTGATCCCTCCAATGGTTTATGTGAACTGTAACAAGCCAAAGCAGCATTTTTAGGGAATATTTACTGCCGTTCTGCGCATTTGTGCGCTTAGGCAGGGTACACCCAATACACCTCCCATTCAAATGCCCACACTCTGACTCCCCACTTCAGCCCATCAGGTTTTCAAACACCACGTGTTCATGATACATGGACCTTAAACTATTAATACATAGCAACAGACATTACCCTGAGATCTTCAAGCAAGAGTTGCCGAAGTCTTTCTGACTACTTATGACACAACAGCAGATTGACCTTTGAAGAGGTTACTGAAAAAAGCATGTTTGCTCTCCTTTCCTGAGCTGTTGCCGGCACTGAAGGGACTACACAAAATAGTTTACAACAGTTCAGATGTGATCTGTTAAGCCTGTTCACACTGCTGACTGCCGTGCAGATGGTCACCTTAGGGTAGCCCTAAGCATGGGGGCTATAGGACATTCCCAAGTGCAGCATGGAATTTCTATGCCTGGGATCCCAGCTGGCATTGAGAGCTTATCGTTGCAAACGCTTGCACCGAGGGGAATGAAGTTCACATTGACATTGTTGCTGCGAGGAAGCTCAGCTATCAAGTCCTAGCTGGCATCCTCACAGCCCTGCCTTCAGAAAGCACTGGTGATCATCTCGCCAACTCCTCCTGCCGCAGACGCCCACCCCACTGTTGCATTCTTCTTCATGACAACCTTCTCTGGATGGTCCCTTCCCCGAAACAGCATGATTCTCTCAGGGAGACACGAGTTCACATCAACAAATTCTTCCCGACACTGCCCTGAAGCACTCTCGCTATGATCAGCTATTCAGAGTGATGGGACACACTAGTTAGATCTCTCTGTATGTTTATCAATCCCTTCTCAGCCATTTTCCTCTGTAAAGCCGTCAAATCTTTTTCTTCAAGCTCTGTGGGAACAGTTAGGAGCTATCTCCTCAGAGGTGCCTGCCCTGCCACTTGGATTTCATCCCCCTCCTGGAGAAGTTAGATGTCAGCAATCAGGGGACTGGCCTGCACAACGCAGACACAGCAGCAGCGGCGCTACTGCCACCGCCCTTGGAGTGAGGGGGTCCTTATGAAAGACCCTTCTAAGATCCCTTTGTCCAGGAGCAGGGGACTGGGAGGACTCCTCTTCACCTGGGACAGAGAAGGAAGAAGGGGAAAAGCACAGAGATGAAGTCAAAGGAGTAAAAAGGTCTGTAACACTCCAAACCAGACACAAACAACTTGTTCTGAGCTGAGCCAGGGTAGGAATCAAGCTGTGCCAGAGAACACAGGACCTTACAGGATTTTAAGGACACAGGACTCAAAAGTATACTGGACTTTACATGTATATCAGTATTTAAAGCATCTACTGCAAAGATCCTTAGCCGCCACAGTGCAAGACATTCAAATGGTACCAAAGGCAGAAAACCATCCGTTACAACCCTGTGAGGAATGTAAACGAAGCCACATACTGCCACTAATAAATTTGGATCTTACAAATTTCCTTTTATTTTTCCAAGGAATTTGCTGCCTGAAGAGTCATACGTCCTCCCTTTTAAATAGGGGGTATCAGACGGCCTGTTTGCCTTATAACGATGCTTGTAACCTTCACGGGCGGCAGTGAGTTGCCAGCCAGTCTAAATCTGCATAGATGCTGTCCTATGAAACTACGCTCTGCAGCTTATATGCAGTTTGATTGTGCAGATCTAGGTCAGCGTCCTGCATCCTGACAAACGTCAAATGAGAACGCTTACTTCTCCTTTCACACTTGTCATCAGCCGAGCTGGTTATCATCCCCATTTTGCGGTTGGGGGAATGAAGCACAAAGCAGTGAAGTGACTTGGCTGAGGCCACTTTGCAGGCCAGTGCCTGATTTGGGAATCAAGCCAAGCCCACAGAAGCAAGCTCCAGGTCCTCCACCCCACCAACCAGCGCAACCTCATGTTCCTAAGACATTCATAAGACTACCTTGCGATGCTTTTGGGAAGATATACTTGGTGGAGGGTTGACAAAATCTGTAGATATCACCAGTTACATTTTCTCAATCATCTACCTGATGAGTTTACCACAGAGTTTCAGGTGGCATGTACAGCATTCCCGCTAGGGACAGACCAAAATTTAGGAGAAACCCTAACGTCTCCCAGCAAGCTACCTAATTCCTTGCTTGCTCACCAGCCAGAATAGGAACTCAGGGTTTTGGATCCTTTCTTTTAAGCCCTGCAGAATGGGGCAGGAATCTCAAAGAACAACCCTTCGTGCTCTATTTCATCAAACGCGCTGGATGCGAGCACAGAGACAAACATGAGATTATATACACAAAGCCAACAGAACATTTTACCATCCCAAAGAAGGGGTTCTGTCACTATGATTGAATAGCTTCTGCTCCCGTTTCTGATGTCTCATGTCAGAAGGGGCAGATGAGAAAGGACCACGAGGCAGAAGCAAACAGCTTTGCTAAAAAGAGTCTGGTAACTAGCAACCAGACAGCTCTGTATTAGACATATCCATGAGGGGGGGAAAAAAAAAGGTTCCCAAGAGCCAGACAGCAATTGTTATTCTTTTAGGACTGAAATTTGTTTGTTTGTCCAAAAATATTTGCTATCTGAACATCAGCATTATTTTTTGTTTTGGTTTCTGAGTTTTTGTTGACTTTCACTAAATTGCTTTCATTCACTGCATGAAATCTTCCATCTATGCAGTGTTTCCATCTGGTCCATTTATTTTTTCCATCTATTCTACATTCTTTTTCTGGTTTTGTGGATTTCCAAGTAATTTGGTACTGAAATATTTTGCGTGAGTTTGGAATGGAGATGAAGTTTTTAATTTTTTAAGGAAGAAAAAGAAATCTTTTTTCAAGCTACTGTTTCATTACTGTTCATTATAAAAATGAACACAATTTTGCCTTTTTTTTTTTTAAATAAAAAGGAAAACCATCAGTAAAGCGTGACTAAACGAAAGCTTTTCTTTGCTGATCCTTGACATTTGCTTCACCACAACTGCTGCCATACAAAGCCAGGCTGCAGCTCCGGGATTTAGGCCAGGTAAATGGTAAAGTTTTTTTTTTTTAGAGGGACAGTACAACTGAAAGAAAAAAAAACCCCACACAAATCCACAACCAACCCTTTTCCTCTTTAAAGGACTGCCTCTAGAGAAGCAGAGACACTTCATGTTCAGAGTCCAGCCATAGCATGCCACTAACACACACCGCTTGCCTCCACGCACGGTGGGTGGACAACCAGGGCTGGGGAGCCTCGCTGCTCAGAGTCCATCTCTTCCCTGGGAGGTCCTATCCCAGAGCCCCATCCTTCCCCCACAAGCTGCTCGGCGCACTCACCAAGCAGTACCAAGTCATCGCCTCTCCCGCCTGACCTGAAGGAGGCTCCTGGCCAGCACACCTCAAGATGACTTGCTGCAGAAGTTGCTGCATTGCTCTAGACGCAAAGAGATTTAAGACTTTCTAAGACACCCTTAAGCTCTCATCTTCCTCCACCCTGTGCGACCCCTGCCTCATACCTTGCTTCAGGACAGAACAGCGATTTGCGTCGGGTTACAAGCCATGCCAGGGTGCCTACACAGTCCTGCGACTGTACTGTGCTACTGATACAACACCGTACGCGTGACACTTGCTGCATCTGCTGCCTGTTGAGCACCGGCTAGCTAGAGGATCACATCATATCTTCATCCGTGCCCTTGGCCCCTTCCCCTGCAAGGAGCAGCTTGAGCACAGCATTCATCTTTGAGGGAGTGGGAGATCTCCGTATCTCTTTTTTCAGTGGTGCCCAGTGATAGGACCAGAGGCAATGGGCACAAACTTGAATATAGGAAGTTCCATCTTAACATGAGGAGGAACTTCTTTCCTGTGAGGGTGGCAGAGCACTGGCACAGGCTGCCCAGAGAGGTGGGGGAGTCTCCCACTCTGGAGCCATTCCAAACCCGCCTGGACGCCGTCCTGTGCCACTGCTGGAGGTGCCCCTGCTCTGGCAGAGGGTTGGACTGGATGGTCTCCAGAGGTCCCTTCCAACCCTGACCAGTCTGGGATTCTGTTTGTTGTCAGCCCAACACAAAGAACAGGCTTTCATCCGATGCACTGTATAGCAGGGTCAAATCCAACCCCCCCGAAAAATCCCAATATGCAATGTTTGCTGTTGATACTAAGACCTAATCCTAAAGCGTGACCCCGAAGCAATACAGGGGAATAGATGACAGATTTTAGCATGGGATTCCCGCTCCTGAGCCCCAAGCGTTCCGTGTTGTTAAGTGAAATCCATCACCAACTGAAACAAGGCTATTTCCTCCAAACGTAAATCCTAGAATTACTGGTGGGGAAGGGAATTCGGTAAAAGTGCTATAACACTGTGCCATGCATGTAATTCAGCTGGATTAATTCACAGCTTTCCAACCTTTGGCAACCTTGACTCACACAGATTTGTGAAGGACCTGAAGCTTTAACCCCCGCCTTCTTCCCTCTGGTACAACTTCCTACACTAACCCTCTGGGATATTAAATCTTCCACTTGCCATTTTCTCCTAGGCGGAGAGGATATGAATTTCATAACTCCTCAGCTGAGCTGCCACCGAGAGCCATGAAATACAACAGGAAACCAACAGCATGGACTTGCGAGCGCTCCACGCACAGCCACAGGAGCTGCGGGACTGGACAAGCTATTAGCACCAGCCCACGGCGCAGCTGCCTGGAGCACCGAGGGCCACGGGGGTGGGTAAGGAAGGGCACGCTTATATGGGATCACACCACAAAAGGATCGAGTCAGAGCAAGACAGAGCCAACGCCTGGGTCAAGGTTGGACGTGTACAAGAAAACCTGTGCTTAGCAAGGAGTTACTCTTTACATTTGTCTGACTTCAGGGGTTATGAAGGTACTGGACTGATGGAGGGAAACAAACCCTTAATTTACACATATAAGAGATACAGGAATACACTACTGCATATTTCCTACCTGAACTTACACCTCTCTGCTATAACCAAGGTGATGTGAACTGGTGAAGGAATAAGGAGTTAGCTGGGCTTGAAGCATTCTCACCTCCCTCACCAAGAGCTCTGCCAGTGCAGATGTTTTCCCAGAAACTCACAGGTCCCAAAGCCCAGTGTGGATCACAACAGCGACAAAATGTTTCCAGTGAAAACAATCCGGCTGCGGAACAGCCTTCCAGAGGAGACCAGCACAGCAATGCAGCACCTCACCAGCCTGAGGGCATGCTGCAAAGCTTTTCTCCTAAAGACTATTTTATGATCAGCAAGGATCTTATAAAGATACCCCCTCCTACCCTGAAGGACTGCATTTAGCCCCTCTTTTCTGTATATTCAACATAAAATAAAAACCCAAGCATTTTGAATAAGCTTAACCAATATCATACTTTACCCTAACCACTGTTTTTACCCCCAAAAATAAAAGAGCTGAATAGTTAAGGAAATCCCCAAAGCAACTCAATACTGCTGTCAGACAGCACACTTCTGTAGATGATATAAAGCCCCAAGATGGACAGTATAGCATAGTGTTTTCCCTGTATAGTCGGATATTGAGAAGAGGAGGAGATACTCTGCAGGGGGTTGCAGGGTTTATACCACTAATGCATCCAACTACTGTGGCCTACTAGACTTTAGCCATCCAAGGCACGCCACCCCAGCTGGAATAACCACACGCTGGGGAAGCCCCTTAGTGCTTGTGGAGAAACCTGGGTCATGCAGAAGGGAGAAGCCAGCACGAGGTCTCCTGCCACACAGAGTGCGTTAGTAAGAAGACAAGTATACATGAAAGGTGTGGGGGGAAAAAGGTGTTAAGGAACAGCTACATGAGGTCTTACACAACATATAGGGATGATGTTCATGATACACTAAAAATCAACTGCTGCAAAACATCTAGAAAGCCCTTAGCAACACAGACACAGCTTCTCTTCCAAATCAAGGTTCACCTGCACAAAGGACACTCAGTAGTGCTGCAGCAATCCCCATGTTCATGCCACACAACAAAGAAAGGTAACATACATGAAACAACCCATATCAAAAGCTTTTGGCTGCTACGACAACAGTGAAATTTTTGTTGTCATAAAGATCCTAGCACTAAAACTGATATGCTGGCTTAGTTAAGGAGAAAGAACTAGGAAAAAAAGAGAAAGAGAGGTTCACTGTACCACAGCCTTTAGCCCAGTTATTGCTATTCAGTCAGTCTGAGCAAAATCATAATCAGTTCTCCACCTGAGCATGATCTGGTGAACAACCAAAAGAATCTCACCATATTAAAGGAATTTTTGAGAATTCAAGTATAACATACAGGCATTAGCATACCTAACCTCTCTTCAGCCAAGAAAACACTTGACCCACACTCCACGTTTGTCCAAAAAAACAACCACCAACTTCAAAACAACAGAAATAAGAGCTCAAAGTAGACAAAACAACTCGTCGTGCACCTTCTCTTCAGCTATACTCCAACCAGAACCAGGTACACATCTTTCAGTTCTTACAAGCTACCAAGCTTTGACATTTTTCCCGAAAAGCAGTTTCTCCAAAGAGCCAGCTGGCTCTTAACACATCCACCGCCCAGTCCACCTGGGAAACTCCACCACCTCTCTGACGAGGCACCATTCTGCAATCCTGCTACCCACTGCATACCATATTCCCAACTCTGCATACCATATTCCCAACCGCACATAAAGTTCGCTTACTCACGGTCAGGAGCAGGCAGCGCCTTTCCTTCCATCTCTTCTGGTGGCTCCTGTTCCCCCGAGGTCCTTGGCAGCCAAGGCGGCTTTGAAGCAGGCAGTTTATTTCAGCCAAGGAATTAGTAGACTTCCATAAAAGCAACCTCACCCCACAGTGAGTTTTCCTCGCAACACAGTAAGCACTTCTCTCATCCTTTAAGGAGAGTCTGCAGTCACTTGTATGCTTCCCACTTGCAGTATTACAATAGACAGAGAACAATAAAGAGTTGACTTTTCACTTATCAGCACAGGTTGGCTCCTTTTCCTCTTCTCAGAACAGCGCAGGCACCAGCTAACACCCCCCAGCTGCAGAACGACAGGGTTTGAGTCCCAACATACAACTACTGAACTCAAATCCTCCACGTGAGCCATAAAGGGACACTCCAAAGGCAGCCTCAGGCTCACAAAAGAGAGCTGTGGTGCAGGACTGAGCTTAAATGCAGCTCCTGGACGGAGGAGGCGAGGCGGTGGTGAGGCGGTGGTGAGGCCCAGGTGAGGCTCGTCAGGGCAATTAGGCCCCACTGGTGCACACAGGCCCTGGCAATTTTTACTGAATTGCTGCCAAGAGAAGACACCTGGACATGCCCAGGGAACTTCTGCCTAGAGAAATGTCTAGACTTCTGCAAGGGGATTTCCCTCTTGGAACACCAGAGTGCAAGAGATGGATGGCCTGTCGCCCCACAGCCAGAGTAGCCGCCTTTCTAGAGCACGGGCTCCTGTCAGCCCTCACTGCTAGCCAACAGCTCAAACCGGTAGCTACGCGGAGTTTAAATGGGATGAAGCCTATGAACTGGCACAGCTGCTGAGGACACAACATAATTCTGCCCCTGAAAAATCCTGACTGCTTTTCCTGACAGTCAGAGTGTCCTTTGACACTTTGCAGAGGCAAAACGGACCCAAAGTGGAGCTGGCAAAACCACCGGACAGACGGCACTTGTGTGAAACCCTCCCAGATCACAGCATAAAACCAAAGGGGAGCCGAGTCCAGAAGGAGATGGAGCACAAGAGCCAGTGACCCACGTTCCTCACCGAGGCGACAGCTCTCCAAACCCACCCTCAAATGGCTCAGCCCGGCGGGGATACCATGCCCCATCTGGGCTGTCACCTCTCTGTTTTTTCACTCGCTGTTTGCTTTTTCTCAGCTTTCTCGAGTCTCTCGAGTTCAGGAGATGAGTTAAGCACATGAGTAAAAGGAACTGCCTTTTTACGACAGTCTCTTCCTTTCCTTCGCACCCTCCTTCCCCGTTCCTGCCCCCTGCCACCAGCTGGCCCCAGACAATTCCTCGCCACTTTGTACTTCTCCTCGCTTTCTCTTCCAAGTCCCCAGTAGCATCCTCCTCCCCACGCCTGCTGCCTGCTGTGGCAGCGTTTCTGCACCAAGTAGGATAATAAATACATCAAGCCTGTCAAAGTCGCACTGTTTTGGCTGGAAAGAGGTGCCCCCCTGCTGGGTGAGATTACTTCCCACCGTGAGGTATGGCTTTCCCCTTACTGACAGCTCTCCAACGGGGAGTAATCGGTGTCCAACCGCGAGGAGCAGGCAGCTAACGTTGCTAAATGGCACTTAGGACTAAGGAGGGCAAAGAGGAGGAAAAAGGAGCTTAGCCCCGCTTGCACATCGCCCTTCTCTTGCGGCTGTGGTGTGCTGACAGAGAGACAAACTGGATCTCCTTGCTGGTCCTGCCTGGGATCTCCCTGGTGGGGGGGCAGCAATGAGAAATGGGAAACTAATATTCCTCCTTGAGTCTCAGGGCAAGTGTCAGCCTTAATCCTACACAAGCACGACACCTGGAACCAGTAGCTCTCGGTGCCTAAATGTATTAGTGAATGTGAAATTAAGACCGGAAAGACACACAGAAGGACGGAGCAGAATCTCTCTCTTTGCCCTCGGGTACCGGGGCCCTTCACACCCCCGCGGCAAGCGCTCTGGCAAAGACTCGCCCCGAGCTGCGCTCCCGGCACAGGATGGATTTCTGGGACAAGAGCTAGCAGGGAAATGACATCCTCTGGGGAAACAGATTTCCCATGGAAAAATTCAGAAAGAAAGAGTTTGGCTTGTTTGCGTTTCGCAGATGTCTGGGAGTTTCAGCACTCTCTGAGACAGCCAGGTAAACTGAAGGGCAGCCGTTTTCTCACCTGCAGGTCATCAGCTCACCTCAGAAACCTGTCATCGTTGTGCTGTTGTTTCTGATTATGCCACAAGAATTAGCTTTGTATTCTTGGCTTTTTAAATTAAAGGAATAGAAAAGAGTAAAATGATCACTGAGACACTGTGATGAGACTGAGCGGTATTACAATGAGTCATCCGGAGTTTCTCCACCTCTAGACCGGCCTCTTCAAAGACACTTAGGGGAATCAATTGCCCGTATCCCGCTAAAATCCTCTCTGCGTGTGGTTCATGAAGCTTTAGGCCCCTTTCCCACCCCCACAACCTCCATCCCTCACCTCTGAAGTCTCTCCAGTCCATTATTCTTGAGGCTGATTTGTGAACAATGTGTTCACTTTCCGTACTGCCTAATGAAGATGTTCCTGTCCCTGAATATTGTATCTGCTGCACGCTTAATGGAAAAAAATAGCTATTATTATCATTGGTGGTTCAGATGAGTTTCTTGGCAGCGAGGGTGGTGCAGTTATGTGGACAATCAAACAAGCCAGTGATTATTGCCAATGCATTTTTGAGGAAATCATTGCTGTTTAAACTCCAATCACAACAATACCTCATTTAAAAGCATAAAAGCTTTCACTCAGCAGACCTACCTTTTTTTTTAATAGCTAGACAATTAAATAAATCTCCTGACACTTAACCATCATTTACCCAACAGTCAGAAAATGGATTCAATGCCTTTGCATTAGTTAGATTACGATATTAAAGCAAAAACTGAACAAGTACAAGCAGGTGAAGGAAGATCTTTGAGGAGCGTGTGCTGCACTGCAAGTACAGTGTGGTATCGTTTGCAGGGGGATTTTTTTTTTGTCTTCCCTTATTCAGACACCAAGATAGTTCTTAGCATTATTGTGTTTCATAGATTTTAACATTCTTTGGCTGGAAACTGAAGATTTTAACATTCTTAGGCTGGAAACTGAAGTACAGCACAGACAAATCCACCCTGAAATTCTGCGTCTGAACCAGGAATTGAGTCTGAATGTGGTGAACTGTTCAAAAAGTCACCTTTCTACACTTAACCCTGACCCAAGCTCTATTTCGTTAGCATTTCCATTAAAACTGATACCTGGAAACTTCAGTGCGAGTGTGGACTAAAGCTCATCAGGCAAAAAGTCTGGGATCTAGTGCATTTTTGCTGGCATCTTAGGAAAGGCTGCATTATCTTAAAACACAGCCCCCAAATTAACATTGAAGCAACTACGACTGACCCTGCACTGGTACAAACATCAGCCACTGACAGCTGATAGACCTTTTCTACCCGTGATCCCCACGGTACTCTTAATTCCTGGCTCTAGCACTTCTCGCTCATTAGGTTCCTCATGTGAAGAGCTTGTTCTTCTGATACCATTATTCAGAAGCTGATGCTAAATAACTCCTGAATTTATTGCCCTCTGCCAGCTGTCAGCTACCAGCAACGGTAGTGGGAGTGCCTCTCTCCTCTTCTGGTAACAACAGCGATGATACAAGATTCTTGTCTTCCAAGCAGTGTTTGAGTTTCAGGTGTATTATTATATATTCACTAACCTATGCTGAATTTCAAGGTCTCCTTTATAAAATGCTGTTCAGAAAAAAAAATAAAAATTGAAAGGAAGGCAATTGATCCAGTCTCATTCCAGACTCTAAATAACTGACAACTATACAGACAGTTAATTGTTTCCTGATCTCTGCTTACTCAATTTTTAAAGAGTTTCCACAGATAAATGTTACAGAGATGGATCTTTGTTTTTACCTCCCTCCCAGCCCTTGTTTCGGCAGAAAAAAAAATACCTCCACTTCATGAAGGTGTTTATGATGGGCTGGAAAGAGTTAAAACCTCATCTTCCACTCCTCCCTCTTTATCGTTTTAATTGGCTGTTCTGATGACCTGACCACCTCTTTGATACGCATCAAATGCCGGCCCGTGAAATACGGAGCATGTCAGCCTGCCGAACAAGGGTCAACCTGATTGTCAATAAGGCCATCAATCAGACCTGCCGGCATGATGGATCCAATCCAGACCAAAAGCCCCAGATGGAAACGAAACAGCCTCCCTGATGATAACGCAGCGTGCACTGCGCGGCCCGACAGCTCGCAGAAGGGTCACTGGCCCAGAGGCCAGGAGGCGGCAAACTTCAAACTGGAAAAAGGCAACAGTGAGCAAACAACAAACCCCCAAAACCAACAAAAAGAAACCCTGTCGGCCAACCCAGAGGCGGCTCCAAATCAAAGAAGCTAAGTGAGGTGAGAGAGATGGGAGGACATGCAGGAAGTCAACAAGGGAGACAACGGGGAGGTGACCTTAAAGGGCGAAATAGCGCATGTCTGAGCTGGTAGTACCTCCGCTCCTGCTTCTCCTCCTGTGAGAGTATCCCCTCAGGCCAAGAGAGGACACCACAAATGAACACCACAGTTGCACAAACATGCTTTCCACAATGAAGTAAATTAGGCAATAGATTTAAGGTAAAACCAACCGTAATTCCTTTCTAAGATTTTTTGGGTCTTCATCACGGAGCTGTAAGAATGTTTGTGCTACCAAGGGAGGAGAAAGCATGGAAAAGCAGCAGCTGAAGAAAGGAGGAAAAGTGGAAAGATCTTTTTCTGCTGAGAATACTGGCTTACATTGTCCTCAACAGTTTATGAAATCACTGCTTCACGTGCTCCATGGTGTGATGGCTGCAATAGCTCTAGCAATGGCTTATTTCTCTTTGGACAGGCACTGTCACTGCAAGCTACTTAAGATCCTCTGCTTATGAACGGGGTGTAAAGTAGGGGTGATATTCCACGTAACTCTGCAATAAGAAGCAGCTCTAAGATGCCGGTCACTTCAGATGCAGGATTTTCTGAAGATGAAACAGCTTCTGAAGCCCATGAGCACACCACAGGCAGTGGGGAAAAGGATACAAATGCACAGTGTCCTCTTCAAAACTGAGGAAAGACTGCTTCTTTCCAACGAGAAACTCTGTGGGATGGAAAGGCCTAAAGACACCACCTGTCTAGAGTATTCTTCTGGCTCCATCATCCCTTCTGTGAAGGCATAAGGTCTGAATCCTCAACAGATAGAAGGTGCATCTGCAAGGGCAGAAAACTCAAGACGAGGTGTCCAACCTCGCCAATTCACACAGACAGTACCTGCATCCCTGTACGCCAACCTGCCCACACACATGACAAACACACAGAAACACCCAAGTGTACACACATCACATATGTGCTACTTTGCAACGCAGGAGCCTGGAAGCAACATGGATAAAGCCAGAAAAAAAAAGCACTTAGCTCGGAGTACCGTCCCTGCTGCTGTTCCTGAGAACCTGCAACACACATGCATTCACTAGCTGAAGTCCCTCAGGTAGTTACGCATAGAGACCTCACCACAAACTCACACAGGTGTGCACATTTACACGTACACCCCCAAAGTCCAGTCCCCTTTTCCCGGTTGCTCTGAAGACAAGGCAATCGCTTGCTCAACGCCCCAAGCCAACGGCACCGGCTGCCGTGTGCTAGTTTCACACCCTCCGGCCTTCCACCCCTGCCCTCTGCTGCACCTCCTCGTGTCACTGCTCACGTCTCAGGGCTCAGAGACTGGTGTGGTGCAAATATTTGCATGCTCTTGGGGGAGGGACACAGTGCACTGGCCTGCAGGGGCAGGCGGTCTGCATATTTATTCTGGAATAGCAAACAACATGGAGAGCAAAGAAGAGAAAAGGCCAGATAAGATAAAAGTGTGTTACCAGGTCTAACAACATAAAATCAACAAAGACCACAGAGAAGTTATCTGCAAAGACCAGCAAGTGATTCTGACAGAGGAGCCCTTTTTCAGGTTGGATCACTCAGAAGACTGGGGAGACAAAGCTGTCTGTCTCTTGGAGCGCCCAATATCAAGTCATTGTGAATCACTGTCTGTGTTGCAAGACAATTTACATAAAAAGATGTTTTCGTGGTGTCTGTCCTGCCCGCATCATGAACCTGTAACTGCCACCAGCACCTTCATAATACAGAACAGGACTAAAAGACTTTCCCCCACATTATAAGATAAGATTCTTCCAGAACAAGCCATAGGCTAAGATCTGACAGAAGAGGGTGTGAAACACTGCAGCAGTTAATTTCCAGTATGTCACGGGACTGATGTTTCTTCCAGAAGATAGATTCACCCAGCTATGGAGGTTTCCTCTGTCATTTAAGAAATATCCACATTTGCTGAAGTTTTAATTCATGCATGTGACTAATTTATAAAGTGAAACAAAGTGTACTTGTTAGACGAACTGCATAATGATGAATCCAGAGGGAAAAAATAGAAAGGAGGTACTAGGAGAACCACATGTGAAAACCATATGGAAGGGTGTTCCACCAGCTTGGAACCAGATGGAAGAAAACATTGTCCCTGGACACTGTACAGAGTCCTACTGATAACACATGATAAATCATTCACTGAGTGTAAGCAGGAGAGTGAACATCACCACATACCAAGCTGCGCAGGGACAACAGGACCACGAGCTGGAGGACATTAGATAAAAGGACAGCATTAAAAGCTCAGATGTTACCCCCTTGTGTAGATCTAATCTGAGCTATTATCAGCAGGGACAGCCCGAATAGCTGCAGAAAGAAACAAAAGCACAGCAGCAGGGTTTGACTATGCTGGAAAAAACCACAACACAGCTGAGTTTGTGGTAATGGGAAGCTGAACAGGGATACTGGAGAACTGTCTAGATATTCACCCTTACAAAGAAGATATGAACTTAGTCCTGTACCCAAGCACTAACTTTTCTCTGTGACCTTTGAGGAGTCATTTAAGGTCATCTGAAGTCAAAGGACTTCCTCCTGTTCACTCCAAAGCACAGCTCGCCAGCTGCCTTCCCAACCATGGGGCATTTCCCAGGGAGCCTAAATCCCTCCTTCTGCACTCCTGCCTGTTTGACTTGAGGGTTCTCTGTGACAGTGTCTGTCTTCTCAGGAAGGACAACTGTTCTGACACAAGAGCACTCCAGGTTTCACTGGGTCAGAGAAGAGGACAGCAAAAAACACACAAATGACACCAGAAGTAGGGCAGACTGAAGGTGGCTGTGCCTAATAGTCAATAATTCATTTATAGTCATCAGTATCAAAAAGCACCGATGCCCGCAGTAGTCCTGCTCGAGGTAAATAGGCCATTACATTGACGTGGAGCTGCAGATTTCAGACTGACAACCAGTTCAAGCTTTACATCCAGCTGAATTTTCCAGTTCTGTTTCTGGCCTGACAGGCCATTCCCGGCTGTGACTCCTCTTTCCTCGCCAGTCTTTTCGTTTCTTGTGTCACACGGAGTTTCCTACCAGGGGGAGAAGGGCCCAATGATAAATATGACTACTTCATGCTCTCAGTAGCCCCCATGTGCACAATTATCTGTGTAAGCACCAAATGGCTTCTTGCCCTAAGAAAGGCCTGAAATCTCTCTTCCAAGTGCAGTGAATTTTTTTTAATGGTAGAAGCCTGCATAACAGACCCCAGAGCAAGACGGGTCATCGTGCACAGAGACAGACACGCAGGCAAGGAAGCTGACCGAAACACATGTATGCAGGACCACCAAGGATGACCCTAAATTAGACCACCCAGTCATTCTGTTGGCCCTATTTTGAGGAGCCAGAATCTCAGAGAGCATGAAACGGTGTCCTCACCCGGGTTCCTTGGCCTGCGTTTTAGACCATCGCATATCTCCAGTGACTTCCTGCTACTGACCTCTTACAATAAATCATCCTAGCCAGCCTCCCTCCCTCCTGGCAACATCCTGTTCCTTCCTCAAAAAAAACCTCCCACTCGCAATTCCAAGGTTTGATATCAATCTTAAATAAATGCCTCTCTGGACTCGGCTGCATTCCCTAAGCCACCTTATCTCCTGCCTCTCTAGAACGGCTGTGGTTCAAGAAGCATACACAGAAGCCTCTTACCCCTTTTACATTTTAATTCTACCTTTGTGTCCTCTTTCTTTTCCCCGCACTTTCTTACAGAGAAGAAAAGGTATCTTCAGGAGAACGTACGCTGCAATATAGACGTGTGCTTACTGTCACTTCTGAAAAGGAAAAAAAGAGACAGTGCTGCAATTTTCTATACAGTGAGAAGAGAATTCCTGGGAGAAGTTCTTCTCCACCGTCTCCCTTGCTCTGCCTTCCCTCACTTCACAGTTTAGGTGAAGGAAAACTCTGTCAATACATCTACTCATCAGAGTTCCTTCTTCAGCACCCAACAGCAGGGGACCAGCTGTCTCCATCTCACCTTTCCAATTCCCATCCAAAGCCCAGTTAAATGTGGGTATCCGAGTCAGGAAAGCACCCTCCTTCGCTCCCTAGATCACCACTGCAGAAAGCACCGGCACCCACAGGAAGTCAGCTAGCGCAGGACAACGGGGGTCCTACATCACATCCTTCAGCTAAACAACTTAAGCTAAGTAGGATGAATCCAGGTCCTGACACAAGTTATGCTTCTGAAAGCCCATGGAACAACTCGCAGCCAAAAGGAACCACATTTACTCCTTGATCCAGCAATGTCTCTTTACTTATATATGTCTTTACACTTTGCCAGCCACAGTAAAGACTGTCATATTGGACTTGATTTAATCAATTTTCACTCAGGAACTCTATCCCCATATATTTCATTATTTCATCACTTCGGTGACCCTTTCTGTTAGCGTATTTATCCCCACCCTCAAAACCTTATGCCTGGTGCCTTGCAGGTTACAATCCTTCCAAAGAATGGGATCACTCTAAAGCAATGAGATTTGCCTGCTTAAATTTCACATTTACAAGGTTGTATGTGATACTGGTGCTTACCTGCTTACCTACTCTTCTTTTTATCTTCCTTTGCTCTGCCCTTATCTTTCCTTGCCTTTACAGAGTACCAAGATGCCCCGATCATCTAACCCGGAGTCCATTTCAACAAGGATCTATTTCTTGCTTAAGAAGAATTCCTTGGGTCTCCCCAGACTCGCATCTCTTTTTTTAAAATGTAAGGGTAACTGACTAATTCATTAGCAATTCACTTGATAACGAGCCAATGACCATCTTTAAGAAAAGCGGCAGCGAACTAACAGATTTCCAAGTTGCAAGAAAAAGCTGGAGAAGAAGCAAAGAAAACAGGCTTTAGTCAGAAAAACAAAGTGGGGTGAATAAGATGGCACGGCAGTCTCCTAAAATGCCCTCAGAGTTTATAAAGTAATCTTATTCCAGCATCCACCCCCCCAGATGCCCTCCTTCTCCTTATCATCCAACTCACTCAACCATGTCACTGACATATGTACTTAGCAGCAGTTATCGTCAGTGGCACATAAATAAATGGCAGGTATCAAAGAATCAAGGTCGTCAACTCGTCATGAATATTTCAGAGAGAAGCAACATGAAAAGCTCAAGTGTCCCAGCCTCTCAGATTTCCAACAGAAGGAAAAAAAAACACAAACCACACGCAAACACACACACACACACACACACACACGGTCCGCTGGCTCGGCCATCACGTGCACGTAGTTCATTTCAAGGCAATACTACATATGTTACAAGACAATCTGTCACATTTTAAAAATATATAAATATATATCTCCCCTGTATAATGTGCAAACTCTAAGCAGCTGGCAAGAGGGCAGTGGTGATTTAATGCAAGAAAACTGCTTTGCTGAAGGGGCTGGGGACTAGATAGCTTGGGTTGTAACAAGAAGCCTCTTTGACAAAGGCGCAGAGTGGCATCTTTTCACACAATTATATGTGGGTCACATTAACCTCTGCTGTGCAGGATTCCCTTGAGCTGCTTCTGTCTGCATGTCGCTGCAAAGAAATCAAAGCAGAAATTCCTCTCTCCCTCGCTTTCTTTTTCACAGTATCGGACTACGCGGTAAAAGGACGGAGACGAGCAGGAAGGGGTTCCCAGCTGGTCACACGCAGGGGCAGGCTGCTAGCACGAGTCTCCCAGTCAACGCGGAAGCAAACTCCACACTTCAGGGCCCAGCAGTTTCGTTAATGAGATATGTTAATCAATGGACGTACCTGAGATTTTGAGCTATGTCACTATTTGTATAGATGGCTATTTACAGCCAAAGACACTTCGTTAAGTTTCACTTTCAGCATGCATGCCAGTTACTGCTTGGAAACTGTCTGAATTTGGTTCTGTGGATGGAGAGACAGACGGACAGAGGCAGACAGACATTTTTTCACAGGCTTTGGTGATACAAATTTTCTCCTGTCAAGTATAACTCAGATTTGCAAATGGAAATTTCATCAAAACCATCACAATTCATTAAACAAAGCAAACATTTCTTTAACCAAATCATTTGGGTATTCCACTGTTCTGGGATTGCTTGTTTTTTTAACGTTTGCAGGGAATTTATTTATCAGACAACTCCATTTCTGGGAGCGGGGTGGCAAACTTTCAGTGAGATTGATTTCCCACTTTCCACTGTCTTGAAAGTCTGTTCTTTAGAGAGATTTTTTGGTTTGTCTTTCCAGGCACCTCACCGTATTCTTCATGGCACCTCTGGACTCAGATGGTTTGATGTGGTGTATAGCAAATGATCTTTATGTTCCATGGCAAACTGGATTTAAATGACAAGGTCTTCTAAATTTGAGAAAGTCACTGTGGAAACCCTGCTTTCATTTATATTAAAACGGGTTCTTTCTCAATGGAAGTTTCTCATTATGGAAACGAAGGAAACATTCCTTGCAGTGACAACTGATATTTACACCGTCATTCAACTCCAATTATTTTGTTCATTCACACATTTTCAATGCCAGTGGGCTGCAGGGTTTTGAACTTGCAAAACACAAGAAGCTGGAAAAGCCTTTGAAGGCGGCTGGAGACTGTGAGATAAGGGCACAAATTGGAAGTGTCTGCCAAGACACCTAAAAGCGAAGATTAAGATCAACAATTTTGAAGGTATTTGCGCATTTTTCACATGTTGAGATCAGTTCCAGATCATGGTCTGATATTAAAAAGTACACTGTGGCATTACCAGAATCAGTAATTGCTGCTCACCTTTCACCCTCCGTTGCTCATTTCCCCTCCACGCCAAAGTGCTCTTTCCACTCGTTTGTGCCAGGAAAACTCTGTGTGACCAGGCACTGAATCAGACGGAGGAACTTTTCCTGCTTTAAACAAACAAACAAACAAACAAACACAGTAAACCCCCCCCCTTTTTTTTTCTTTTTTTTGCCAAGTGTGATGGCTCCTCCCAGCTGGTTCCCAACCACAGGAGCAGTTGTGCCAGCTCAGCAGCAAGAACAAGAGGCCAGGAGACAACAAACGTCTTAAACCAATGTTACCACCAAGCAATTTGTAATATCAAACCACAGGCTAAATCTCAACTAAAAGCTTTTCGGGTTCAGAGTGAACACCTCTATTAAGATGAATTAAGCAATTCACAGTGTTGAGAGCTGCAGTTTCGAATGCAGTTTAAATTTTTATTTTCAACGCTCACCCCTGTAGCAAAAATGGCCTGAAAGAAACCAGAGAGGAAGACCATTAATTCCAGGTTTCTGTAGAAGAGAGGTTTTTGTGTATATTTTAATACAAAAGCATGTCTCTGCACTACCACTGTGGCTCCACTACGCTGCCAAGACACCAGAACTACCTTAAAATTCACTAGCGCGGGTCCTGATAACCATCTAGTCTCAACAGCACAGGCTCAGCATGGACTAATTTGTCCTGACAAGATTATTTGCAAATTAGGTGAGGAGGTCAGACAGCTGCCCTATAACCACATAAAACTGTAGTAAACACTGGCTCCAAGTTTATACCCTACCTACTTTTAAAATGTTTTTCACGGGGGCATTTGCTTCATGTGCCCCCTCAGTGCCAAGTTTCACCCACTCTTCGGCCCAGTTTCAGCCAAGAGTGTGTTTAAACGCCTCGCTCAGGCTGACACCGCAGGTGTGTACTCACCCCAGTCAGGTGTCTTTCAGCTGAATGGTATGAAATAGATCCTCAGCTGGGAAGACTCAAGTGTGGGGATGGTTAACGCCACGCAGAAACCGGATCACTGCAATGAAACACAGGTATAACCGAGGAGGACAGGAGCAGGTTTTGTCTTGCACTAACGAAAAAATGGTTTCTAGATGTTTATACATCGTATCTCTGTGCTAGATGTAAGCACCTGCCCCATCTGGAGGGCTAAACCAGTCAGATGATGTTATTGGGAGAACAATTTAGGATCACAATCAGAACATCCTCCTCCATTATGCTGTGCAAAGGGGCTGTCTCTATTTTGTCATGCGGAGGCATGAGCTGCCTGTCAGTGAAAAGCACAGAGTACCGAGGGATTTCCCACGCAAAATGATCCAAAACCCACGGACTCACACGAACCCATTCCAGATGTCTCAACAGTTTGTACCGACACGCGGCACGAGCATGCCCCAATGACAGACGGAGCTGGAAGAGGGTTCACACTTGTCTGTAATTCACAGCTTCGTAGTCTGTTTGGAAAATACATTTCTGGAGTTTATGCCCTGCTCTGTATTTTTGGACTCTGGGAAGCACTTACAAAAGCAAGACTGCCTGGTTTGGGCCTTTGCACGCCCTGTGGAAAACAAGGCACAAGGGTAGTACCCTCTTAATGCTACATGTACGTAGAAATGGTGTCTGGCTGCTAACACATAGTCCCATCACAGACATATCCTACATGTCAGTGTATGCAGACAGGACACAAAAGCGGGCGTATACACCAGACTGACCAAAAACCAGTGTAATCTTCCAGTACCATCACAAGGGCAAGATGTAAAAGTACTCAGAACAAGAATAAGAAATGCCATACTGGGTCAGACCAAAAATCAATCTAGCTCAGTACCTGATCTCTACCTGAAGGCACGGGCAGAGTGCTTAAGGGAGAATACAAAGCTCAGGTCCTCCGATGACTGAACCTTCCTTATTATACCTGGCTATCATTTTAGTAATCTGCTTAAAGGCTTCCTACATCAGGTGGCTGGCACAGCCACCAATGGAGCCATCCTCCATTTACACACCTAAATGTTCTAGGGACACATTTGTGCCTTTGGCCATCATATTCTTTGGCAATGACTTCTGCAACCTATTTAGCCACTCATGTCACAACTTACTTCCTTTTAGTTGTTTTAAACTTATTACATGAAGGGTTCTTCTGGTCCTCCTGACTCCAAAGCCTCCTTATGAGAGCTGTTCAGGAAATTTTTCGGCGCAATTTCATTGGGAAAGGTCAATTAAGTTAAACTGAAATTTCTCACAGAAAGAATATGAGTTTCAAAAAGAGTATGTTCCTAGGTCCTGCATGGAGTTTCTTCTGCTTCTCCACTCCATGTCTCATTTTTAGCGTTACTATGTGTAATGTGGGGTACCTAGAGTTTCACACTACTTGCAAGTATTTAATCATGTATACAAAACTGAACGCTTCCAGGACGAGAAGGCACTGAAGCCCCTCCCAGCCATCCCCTTACCTGAGCCGGTATGCTTAGACCCAGTGGGGAATACTCTGGTACGAATAAGGTAGAGACCTGAGCTTTGGTTTTCCATCTCACAGCCACGTGCCATCAGCACTGGTTTATTCTGGGGTGACCGAACTCCTTTTTCTAGTTCTGAATAACCATGTGCTTGTTCCAAACTAGAATAGATAGGAAAACCCTTTCTTTCCCAGTTCTGTTCTCCTGTGTGCATTTCCTGTTCACTTGACCTTCACTTTTGAACTTCTACTTCCCCAAATGGGCCTTTGCTTCTCCAGCTGAGATCTACCTGCCTTCCCAAAACTGACTTCTTCCCTGTACCTCCACATCTGTTGAACAAGCTTTTGCCCTATTACTGCAGTGAGGTCTCCCTCGCTCCGATCCTGACACTCCCGTTCCCTGACACTTTGGGTCTAATTCTGACAAAGGCGGATGGATGCAGATGTATTCACCTGAGCCAGTATCATTAGGAAACCTTTACAGTCAATAATAAAAAATATAAACTTCCAAGGCGTGCTTCAGATTGTCCTTAAGTGAGTCACTAAACTGGAATACGGACGACTAAATCATGTAAACAACTACAGTGTAAACACCTAAACTCAGTTAAAAGAAATCACACCTTTTGTCTTTGCTAAGACTCCTCTTGGCCACAAGAGAACATCGCACACTCCAATTTGTTCCTTGTCATTTTGGCTGCTTTAAAAGCAGTGAATACTCTCCTCCCATTACCCTTAGTTTCAATGGTACCGTCTTTTTACTTTCCTTCTTTTCCTCTCCCTTTTGAATGACATTGTTTTCCACCAGTCACACCAGCTGGTATCTCACAAACCTACTACCTAGTTGTCCTGCTACCGAGAGTGCTCCTCTTGTCCCAGAAGAAAAGTTTTCTAACACTGCATTACCCTGTCCAGAAGCCCCTTTGCAGAAATCAGCTAGAGATGGTTTCAAACCATTCTCAGATGGCTGTAATTAATTAGACTGAAATGACAAATACTGTTGTCTGTACAGAACAAGAGTTTCAGGTGCCCCCAAAATTAATTCAACTTTTTGGCATAAACATGACCTCCCAGCACCAAAACATAATGATAGACATAAAGAAGAAATTAACTCGGCGAGCTACTGAATCAAAGCTGTGGAAAAAGCTTTTTTCCCCCCACTTCAGGAACAAGCCTTTCTTATAACCTTGTCATATAAACAGCTTTTGTAAGACTTCTGTTCGTCGATTTGGGAAATTCAAAAGGATGTGTGGAAAGAAACGCTGCTATGATCCTAGGGCCCTCTCTGAGAACATCCCATGGTCTTCCACCATCTCATGTATCTGAATAAGAATCTGGCCCCCAAACTCATTGCTCTGGTGTTAAAACGGCCTGGGGATGGGGCAGTCCCTCAGGCAGGCAGAAGCCATTTAGGACAAAGTTATTTGTAACCCTTAGGGTAATTCTAAAAGCTTTTTAGGTACAGGGCTGAATTGGTTTCTGTCTGAGCAGCTCTGATGCATAAAGAGGTAGCCCCATCAGAAGGTGACATAACCCAGATGCCACAGTGACTTGACACTGACTTTACAGCACTCCAGGGAGAGGAAGCAACTTCCCCTTGATCAGGCAACACCCAGGACCTCTCCGGCATCACTGAACACTCAGAAACGCCCCATCCCGCTTACCTCCCCCTCGACAAAATGAAATGTTGTCCCCTATGCGTCATTCATCAAAGCCAGGCCCCGTAATTAATAGCACCATTTGTTCAGGGGATTTCAACAGGTACTGAAATCCAAAGCATCAAAGCACGGACAGTCTCATCCTGGTCTGGCAGATATAAATATGCCAGGAGGACTTTCACGGACACGTGACTCAAGAATCACTGTCCCTCTAAAAAAGGTTTTAAAGGTCTTTCAAAGCACTGAGATACTGCAAGCAAGGTTCTCAGCTCCAGCACGGATGAAGCTAAGAAAGCAGCGTTACATGAGGGGACCACGTTTTGGGGTTTTTTTTGAGGTGAGATTTTGGGCTGGAATTGTCTTTACAAAACCAGCCACAATTACAACAAATACCAAAAGGTTCAAACACACAACAAACTCGGAGTAGCGAGGTACAATGCAGGCCTGGTCCTGCCACCTTTTCCTTTGGCGACACCTCCCATCACAGTTGTCAAGAGGCTCTTGTCCGTATCGGAGGTTCAGTCCAGACCTTGCCAGGCCAGCGACACAGAACTTAGTCGGAAACCCTTTCTCCCAGCACTGCGGCACAGAACGGCTCAGCCCAGCAGAAGATCTCAGCCTCCTTCTTAAAACTCCTCAGCTTCTCTGGAACAATTTTTTGGGGCCTGTGGTTTTTCAGCAAAGTGGAATTTAAAGAACAAAACCTTGGTTCATTACATCATGGCTCCAGTAATGTCTAGGAACATTTTACATTTGATAAAATCTCCCCAGATTACCTTCTGAAAGCCTTGCGGTCGAGTCACACGGCTGGAAACACAACAATGATGTAAGTAACCACTGAATAGCTCATAGCGCAGTTCTCTCATGATGCTAGCAGAGAAACCTGGGAGAGGCATCACTCCTCCTTCAACGGAACGTGGAAATTAGCTGAAGTCAAGGAACTGCTGTGCCTATGGAGACACAGGAAGAACGGCCTGGAGTTAACACATGCTTAGTCTCGCTTTGCAGGAATTCTGGGTCCAAGGTTGCCCACAGTGCTACTCTCTGCACGAGCGTTGCCCCTCCTTATCTATCCCTCTGTGTCTCAGCTTCCTCTGGGTATAATATCCCACCTCCCGCCTGCGTGGTCTGGCAGCTCTCTGGGCAAAGAAGGTGAAAGACCCATCTTTGACTGTGAGTTTGTACGGTGTGAGGCTTTGCTCCCAGTCCTGGTTCTTTAAATAGAGGTGAACCTTCCTTAAAGTAAGGATTCACATCTGAAGCTTGGCTATATGGGTGTTAGAGTGGATGGTCAGAGGGCATCCCTTCCAGCATGAAGGGTTTACGAATCTTACCTCTGTTAAACCAGATAACAATGGGAAAGCACAGGGAGATGAAAAATGCCAAGCTAGGCGGGGAGAACCTGAGATAAACTTTTCCGAGAAACCATTACTTTAAAGGGAAGGTCTGTTTCATCCTTGTACATTCTGCCTTCAGGAGATAAACACCCAATTTTGCAATGTATTATTAACCGGATAAGCCCTGTGCTTTGGTGGAGTACTGTACTCTGCCGTTCAGAGAAAAAGTGTGAACCTTACATCTTCATGTAAAGCTGTGTAAGCACAATTCATGTATTTAACAATGCAAGGATGGGCAGGAGTCGACCTTAAAGTTCTGACCTCAGGTGACTTCTCCCATGAAACTCAAGTTAAAGACAAATTGAGACACAATAACCAAGAATTCTGATTCCCAGACTATACTTACAACCGCTAGTTCATGCTGCTTCTCATCAGAGCAATGTCACCATGCGACTTCTATTCAACTGAGAAAGCAGAAGTGACAGCAGCTCTTTGTTGTGATTGGCCCCTAAGCTTCCCTTGTCACACCATAATTAGTTACCTGGACTGCTTTATTGCAGTTGGGGTGTTTCACTGGACGGCTAAGTCAAAGATAAGTCTCAAAAGCAGAGAATAAATACTACAACGTTACAACCCCTAAGAATGAGACGTTTCTCTTAACTAGGTGGCTCATCCCTTCTGCTTGCTTTCCGTTACGCACTTAACAAAAGTCTTTATTTTTGCCTTGAAGACTCAAAGGAGTTGGAGCTTTTGTTGTAAGCACAAGAGTCAAGGACAGCAGCTGTCCCAAAGAGCTGACTACCTACAACATGCAACAGGCAAAAAAACCCAATAGTAACACTAGCTCTTCTTCCTTAGAAATCAGGAAATGAACCACGAGGAGACGAGCTGACCTGCCTGGTATCATTTCAGCTGAATCAGAACTCACAGCATTAGGTAGTGACTCAACCAGAAGACCACCCTTCCTCTTGAACAGGAGGTCTAAGCGCGAGTAGCCTGGCAAAGGAAGGATTATACGGTTCACATAGCTGAAGATTTCTGGATACCCCGAGGCTTTGCCACAAACTACCTCCCCTCCTCACCTTGGCACAGGATCTTTGTCAAAGCAGCTGAAGATAAATGCTCAAGTCTGGTATTGTTCCCAGTGGTCCATCTGCAAGCTTCGGCACTAACTTCCTGGTAGGTGCCTCCCTTTCAAACTGGAATACCATTTACAAAGCCTTTAATTTTAAACTTTCTCATCACTGACTTAATAAAAGTAAATGACAGGTAATGGTCCCAGAAGCCAGGAACTATTAGATCCTTCTCAACACTAATAAGGGCTGATCAGATGCTTGTACACTCCTTTTCCAGCTCACGAAAGCCCAGCTCCCCAAGGACTCTGCAACGCGGGGAAGAAAAAGGAAACCAACCCTCTCACAAGCACGAGAAGATGGGAGAGAAAAGGAAAAAAAAAAAAAAAGAAAAAAAACCCCATGTCAACGTGAACACTTAAGACGGAAAATGGGTAGGAGGATCACTGCGGATAATGCCTGCTCTCTTCTTGGAGTTCATTTGGGGCCCACGTGCTCGCTCCATTTCCCCAACAGGGCACTGGGGGCTCTCAAGGCGCTACAGGCATCGTGGCTACACAGAGGCATGGAGCAAACCGGCTCTGATTTCTGCCCAAAGGCATCAGTGTCATACCGGTCGGGATGTCAGCTTGGGAGAATGTCAAGGCAGCAGTCACGGTGTGCTGTCACAAAGAGAAATAGATATCATTTCAAACACACAGCTCTGGAGAGAGGAGGGAGAGGCAGAAAAGAGAATCCCATAATGCACTTTTTTTTGGGGGGGTGGGGAGAGAAGGACAAGGAGGCTTAACTCTGCTTTGGCAATACTAGAGGAGGCAGAAGTAGAGGATGCTCCGTATCTTTACAGCCAATGTGTCTCAAGGCTGGGGGGCGCAGGTGGGAACTCCAGAATGGACCCGATTCTCATCTCTTTTATACACCTTTGGTTAGAAAAGAGAGTATTTGGAGTTGGCCTCCTAAGACTACTTCCTGATTTAAGGAGACAGTCTTGGCCAGCACAAAGCTTTCATCTTCGCCTCTAGCACAAGGGAGAACGATAGTGGCGTGGTCGCAACGAACAGGGCTCCAGTGGTTTTCTGTCCTCCTCAACTTACACCTCCACACTTCAGTGATAAAGGAAGCTTAAACCCCAACCTCATTCCTACCCCGATTGTCTCAGTGAAAACCAGGCCTTACAGTCTTCACATCCTAGGTCTAAGGCAACCCTGGCTTACAACCACTGCATCACAGCCCTTTCCAGAGAAGGGTGGCTTGTTACACTCGTATCTCCCCCATTACAGAAAACCAGCAAGGTTACTTAGGCATTATTTAGAGACACTCTTCCTCATCTACCTCATATCCAGGTCACAGAAAGCAATTGTGGCAGTCAGGACTGGAAAATACAGCATCAGAAATACATCATCCTTCTCCACTACAAGACCATGCTGGAGCAGCTCCTTCCCCTTTCCTTTTCTTTTCATCAATATTGTATGGTTTTTCCTTTTGTTTCACTGCTGTTCAGGATGGTAGTAAGTCTGCTGCTACTTTTCTTTCCCAGACCACACTTCTTTCATGCTGATTTTCTGTCCTTCCACGGTTGCAAGGCCATTTGCCACCCAGTGCACCCAGATGGAGAGGAAAATCCTCTTTTTTAGAGGTGAAAAAGAGAGAGTCTTCACCACAGTCCCTTTCCCATGGCTCGGAGGAGAACAGAAAAGAGCAAATTATCCATTGTAGAAGGAGGGAGTGAAGGCTACTATTCCCATTTAGGTCAGCATCCTTCAGAGCAGGTGATATCACTACTCAACAAGGAAAATAAAGTGCACAAGAATATAGGAGCTGGTTGGTGACAGTCCCTGGAAGGAACTCCAGGCCAATCCTTTAGGCTAGGACAGAAGAAGCAATGAACACGGGAGGTACTTGGGGTTTAATGCAAATCAGGGCTAAGGATTAAATTGATGGATGCTACCATCTATTCTCTTTAGGTTTTGGGGTCCCAGGCGGTAGTAAACCCTGATCGCTAGTGGGAGCTGCCATTCCTACTGCTTTGAACAGGCAAAATTTCATGAGATACCTGCCAAGATTTCTGCCCGCAACAAACAGTGACAGTATCACAATATTCCCCCGTATCTTCATCTAGGTTTAAGTAACTGTATTTTCAAAGCAAGAAACACTTTTCAAATAACACCTTTTACTGTCACAAAAATGCCATCCAAGAGCATATGTATTTTAACAAAAGGAAAGGGGATGGAGTTAATTTCTGAGAGAAACATGGCATTTCCAAGAGCTGATTATTCCTCATTCCCCATAAATCATTTGCTTTCTGCCCACGTGCACAAAGGGAACAGGACCAAAGAGTCTCAGGCTTCACCTTTGAAGGCATCCTAGTGGAAGGCTGGGAGACGACACAGCGAGCTTATCTTATTACCCCCACCACTGTCTGTGCAGCGTTTTTGATATACAAAGTCTGTATCACGGAAAACCCTGGAGCCTGTTGCAATATAATTAATGTGATAGGAAATCTTGTACTGGAGCACAGCCAGGATTTTCATCACACTCAAACCTCACTCAGTAACCACTGGACTTTCCATTCCTCCCACAGCCACCCACCTTATTTGTCTTTGCTTCCCAATTCCTCTGAAGCACCTTTTAAACCCTATTGACATGATTGTTAGCTATAGTAGCATGCAGGATCTATGAAGGACTCTCTGTCTGGAGCAAATTCCTTGCCTGCTGGCTCGTCTCTAGCCTAAATCAAGGCTCTCTTATCCTTGCATGTGACACTAGCTCATATAGCCTTGAAACCTCTCACTTCCCTATTCCCTTCGGACATTTTTATACTTAAAGTGGTTCCTCCTTCCTCACCCCTGTCCTTTTCCTCCCAAGTTTGGCTTTCTGCATAAAATTCTTTCAGCTCTTCTGAACAGCGAGAAATCTCCCAAGACCCTGCGTTATTCTGGTTACCCTATACTTTGCCCTGTACTCTGGATCTCTCTCTGATAATAAGGTGCATACACTGTATATTACAGCTGTAGAAAGAAGGGGGATTTATACATATGGCCTCTTCTAAGTGTACTACACAGGCCTGGATCCTCTCCCAACATCTGCTCTTAGTCTGGACAAAGGGAATGAAAGATGTTACAAGGTTTGTAGCTTGTGTAAGAAAGATCTCATGAAGAATTGCAATAGCGTACTCCTAACCCATGGGAAATGGGTATGGACAGCCTCTTGGAACGAGGTGTAGCCTCGACAGGGATGCTTCATCTTGCAACACCAGCTTTTTCACTGCGCTCTTTACTAGTAAATAGCAAATAGCATTTGTATCGTTTCTTAAAACACCGCAGTGGTGGACAGCTGAAAATATCTGTTGTCCATAGCAGACGGGATTAGTAAAGAGGCTGTACCAGAAATGGACAGCAGAGTGAAGAAGAGAAGCTGGTGTCTTCATGTCTGGGGTTACACATTTGTTTATCTGAATGTTTTTGTATTCTTTTGGGAAAACGTGAACTACGACTACTTTTGCTCTATTTCTACATTCTGGTCGCCAATGGGTTACACCAAGCTGCCACCCCAAGCAAGGTACCGGTCCACTTCACCCAAAATCTGCGTCCATAGAGAAGTGTAAGCAACCTCTTGTTGGTAGTTTTGGTTTAACCTGGCTCTACAGTTATCCAACCCTTTTCACTAATTATACTTCCCTGTCCCCAGATTTACAGGATTTCTATTCCTTATGAGAAGACAAACGTAACTGTGGATTTTCTCACTCTCTGAATATCAGCCCTAATGCATCTCAGGTGGGGTGCCCAAAAGCCAGGGTTACTCTGAATCTGCAACTGAAAGTTTGCATAACTAATTCTGTTGCAGCTTTATCTGTCTTTAGCATCCCTGGATATGCCCTCTTTGTCCAGCCCATAGTTTTGTTCTCATGGGATTTCAATGCTTCAGACACTCTCCCAGGATTTCAGCTTGTGGTTGGACCTGCATGAAGAGTCCAAGCAAAAAACTCACGAATAGTAAATCTGAGATGTCTGAGGTGCACTGAAGTTTCTGGGTGGGAAAACAGAAGTCCTCACCCTGCAATATGACTATGCAGGAGCAAAACCAAGGATGGCAGGACTTCCTTCATAAATACTATTGATCTGTAAAACACCCATTTCTCAGCCAACCTTCAGGCTATGTATTTAATCTGTCATAGAAACTAATGGCCAAAAATCTGTCTTGAACGGAGACGAGCTGAGTTGCTGTCTTGATTCTGCCACCACTTCTTTTTTAGACTCAGGGCAAATCGTCCAATTTTCAGGCCTCAGCTCCCCATCTGCAAAAGGGACACAGCAGCTACAAGTCTCTCTCTCCCCCTCTCCTCTCACCTGGATTTTCAAGCATTTCACAGAACGAACCAGCTGAGACCCAGTGCAACGGCTTCATCTGGGGTCTTATAAGAGTGGCAAATAATAAATAACAGGAGAGGAGCTGTTTGTCCCAACAAATTGAGAACAAAAGATGAGATGTTGTAATTTGGATGAATATAGAATACTACTCACCCCTGTGCTGTGGCCCATTTAACTTCGGGAGAGCTGTGCAGCATGTGCACGATGCAGCTGGATTCTGGGTTGTGAAGCATAGCCCTGAGAAGAAGAGTTTTGCAGTGAGTATTAGCAGCAGAATCTCACTGCTTGTTACAAGCTGTGATCTCCTCTTAGACTATTATTTTATTAAGGAAAAGCACATCTCTCAGAAATCCCCCTCCCTGTTCCCCTCCTGCGACTCTCCTTCTTGAGTTCCCAGGCCTATTTAATAAGGCGTAGCTTTCAAAGGAGCAGAAGCACGACCAGATGGTCTAGCAAAACAGAGCTTGTAAAAACCAGAAAACTTGGGATGCGTACGTGTCCCCTTGAAACAACTCTAAATGTGGATTTTGAGGTGCACCACGTAAGGAAAGGCTCGGATTGCTTTCTAACTGATAGCTACCCAGTCACGTATATGACAGACACTTATCCTTTTCATTGCTTGTTGTCTTTTCCAACCACACAACAGTGTCATTGTTCAGATGGCAACTTCACAGCAAAAGGCGATCGTCGCATCCCTCAGCTGGAATTGGCTGCAGTTCAGATTTCAAAGCCCAGAGCAAGGTTTTTTCACTGAAGCTTTTCTTCTGGGAGCACGCTGACAAGCCGAATGGCTTACCCGCAAATGTGCCAGGCCGTAAGAAAATCACCAGTCGCCCAGGATCTTCTCCAGACCAGACAAAGGTACTGCAAGGGCAGGCAAAACAGATGCCCTGCAAATACCAGAAATCATGTGGTGTTTACTGGGACTCTCAGCCTTGTTCCTGCCACTCTGCTGGACCAGCTCCAGGCGTTCAGGGTTCACACTGGACTGACTCCAGATTAAATGACAATGTAATAATTTATGTGCGTCTCCATGCTTTGGTTTTAAAACCTACAATTAAAAGGATACAGGGACAGAGTAATTTCCTTGCTGAATCAGACCTGTGGGCCCGTTAACGCAGGATCCTATTCATTATGCTGGTGAGTGGAAAGTTGACAACATAGTTCTCTCTGCTCTGGTATTTGGGAAATTGTTGCTTTAAGAAGGATGACAGAGAGAAACACGGAGCTCCTTCTGCAATACTACTTCTAGGATATTTGTAAACCAGGCACGGCTCAGCCTGTATGTGTAACAGCAACATTGGGATGAGGAAAAGAATGGAAGTTCCATTTGGTACATAATTTTTTACTTTCATTAATTACTTATGTTTTGCTTTGGAAAAGAACCCTAAAAATCTCTATATTTCCTTCACAATTTCATTTTGGACCCACTGAAATATATTGGAAATGTCTTATACACAACTAAACACTACTAGAAAAAGAAGCAAAAAGTCACTTGGAAAAAAAAAGAACACCTAAATAAAACCTATGGCTTCAACTCTGTCAGGCTCTTCTCTCTATTATTCCTCTGAAGACAAAAAAAAGAGCCAAATCATTGCGATTTCCTCAACCATTTCAGTTTTGCCAAAATGACATTTTCCAATGGGAACCAGGCGACGAAAGTATTTTTGACCAATTCTATGCACAATAGTTCCTAGAGAGTATCTATGTGAGCTGTGATAATTAGGACAAGATTTTTTAAAAATTGTGTTGCTGTGAGGGAATTCAATGTTTGGACACAGAGTATAAGGCCACGTGATTCCTACCACTCTCTATTCACCTTCAGCTTTCAATATGTTGGCTAAGGACAACTACTATTTTATTGGCAGCCAAGAGACTGAGCTTGTTACAGAGGAAACATATGTATCAGACAGCATCTGCCATGAAACTTCATTCTTATTCTGTCTTGTTTAGCTGTTTCCTCTTAAAAAGTCATCAGACTGAAAGTAAATGTATCCTTAGTTCATCAACACAAAGCTGACAAAACATAATGGATATTTATCTTGTCTAGATGCCATTTAAGCTTCTATAAATGTGACTAGAAATTATGCTTACCAGCTCAGGAGAATCCTTTTTTGGGAAGATTTTCAGTGCTAACAGCTTTTGCTTACATGAAAAATACTGCGAAGTACTTTCTCAAGGCACCAGGATAAGGCAGCTGCCAATGCCAACCAGCCTGAGGAATCTGAGAAGGGAATGAACAAACGGGTGAGTGTTTGCGCTAGATGGTGAGCTCTGGGACAGTCTGAAAAGCGGTGCTGTGCAGCTGCCCTGCCTTCAGCAGGAGCTTCTCCACAAAACGCTTCTTCCACAGCTATTTCCTACCAGTGGCAAGCTATTCCTGGCCTAGAGCAGCACTTAATTGCTTCCTCCTCCTGTCCCTGCGCTGGCTCGGCTTCTTGGCCAGCAAGCAGAGGTGTGAGGCTATCTTCTGTCTCTGTTCACCCTTTTCCCACCCAGAAGCTCTTTACGAGCATTCCCACCTGCTCCTCCACACTCAGATAGAAGGTTGAGATAATACGTGTAGGAGTATATTTGTTATTCCAACTCCCCAGAATAGGTGCTTTGCTTGATCCAGCCGGGTTGGTGCTGGAGTACAGGGGGGATATTAACACACAGAAGCATAATTCCCACCTCCCCATACGCATTAATTTTAAAATTTTCCCAGTCCTTTCAAACCTCTTCAAACATTCAGTGTTGGTCTGAGATACCACCAGCTGCTGACCTGAATCAGCTCAGTCGGTCTGTTCCTGTGAATTACCTCGGCACAGCGAGTCCAACTGAATGACATGTTCCTCTGCCGGCTGGAAATGGCTTTCGTACATGAAGGTCCTTATCTCCACACTTCAAAGAGCCTCCTTCTCATTTGACAACTCGGTGTCTCCCCCTGCATGATGTGAAAATCTTATTCTCAACAGCTTTAAGCCTTTTGATCTTCAGAAAAGCCAGGTCACGGAACATCTCATACTGTACGTCTTGAGGAATGCCATAAACCCTGAGCCATTGCCACATCGGGCCGCAGTACCTCTAATCACGCGGTATTTATGAGCTCGTATTTTCTTGAAGGGACACAATCTACTTTAAAATCTTGTATTAATATCACAAATGTCATTACCTGTGCCTGCAATTTATGTTAGGAAAAGAGGAATAAAATCCATAATCTACTAATTTTTCTCCCACCAGTCCAACTTTTAAGTCATTTGCCTTTACGTCCTCTCCAGTAACAAAAGCAGATGAGGGAATTTCCAGCCAGTTTCATTCTCGGGGCAGTGCTGCACATGCCAGTACCACAAACATTATATTGCAAACATTGCGGGGGAGTATTTTAATCTAAATAAAGATAGTGCCTAATCCGGTGTCTTAAAAATCCATTTATTTTAGTAACATTTTGTAAGGCTGTTAAAAATGCAGGACATAAGCTCATTGATGACTTAAGAAACTTATATTAAGAACATTCTTATATTTAAGAAACTCAGAAGATCAAAAGCAGAATGAGAAGGATTTATTTCTACACACTATTACTGCATCTTCTTTTATCTGTCCGTGTGTCAGCATTTGCGAAGGTGCTTTTCATCACCCTGTTATCTGAGGGCCTGATCTCCATCCATAGCACTGAGCACCCTTGAGGTGCCGAGGGGCCTCACAACTTCACCGGTGACATTTGGAGCCGACAGAGCTCACCAGCCTTGAACTGATTTCGTCCTCGCCGGGTCTGGCCACAGCGTCATGCATGCTGTCAGTAGCTATCACCAAACATATCTTTCTGCATTTTCTAAAGTAAGTCAAGACACAGAGACAGAGGTAACATATCCTGAACTCAAGACATTCCTGAGTTGAAGAATTCACACGGCACGCTGTAGGAATGTGCCACAGATATAAAACCAGGCTTACAAGATCTCAAACAAGAAATGGCTCTGTCACCAAGGTAATATTTCCAATAACTCTAGAAGAACTAAAAAAAAGGCTTTTTCCTTCCCAGCTTTGGTATCGGTATATTCCACCGTGGATAGAATAAAGGCAAAAATTGTGTATGTAGCCCTATTTTGCCATGCAGGAAAGCAAGCAAATATCCCTCCTTTTCTGGACCTGCACGATGTGCGGATACTTGAGCCTTGCTCTTGTCTGTTAGAAAAGGAAGATCAAGCCATGCTTCCCTTCCCCCCACAAAAGAACAGTGAAACATAAAAACTCATGGCATTTTTACTATTTACGTCAAGCATAACACAGATATTCCTGTTACAAACTATGGCATGGAGTGAGTTCCCTCCTTCCCACTCTATCAATACTTGTACAGAGACAGAAGGGTTGATTTAGTTTATGGTGATGTTTCACATTTCATGGAGTACTCCCCATCCCTCATCCACCAAAGTGACAATAAGCAAGTACATCCCAAGCCATGGGGGAAAAGATGATGAATATAAAGGGAATCTATTGGAATTATTTTGCATTACGGAGTAACAGAGAAATGTTTCCAGTATCATTAAATTTCTCATTTGTCCAGTGCATTTGCCCAGATCATAAGAATCACGTCAGGGAAAACAACAACAACAACAAAATCAACACAAAGTCAAATAGGAAGAGAGGAAGGAAAGACTGGTAAAATTAACACTACCTAAGAATTAAGAGTACCCAAGATGTCAAGTTTGACATCTTCCTTTTCTTTCCCTTTGAAGGGTAGATTAAGGCAAGTAGTGAAGTTTTATATACAGTGCAAAGACAGACAGGGATGGGAAATTTAAAAAAAAAAAATCAAAGGGAAGAAAAAAATCACAGGGCCTATAATAGAAAAAAAAAAAAACCATAAAAAGGGTATTCCCCCCGCCAGTTGTCAGAGACATGAAGGCACCTGGTACAACCTTCATCGATAAAGGCTCAGATCTGTATCATTAGGAGACAGCTCCTCAGGTTTGAGGCCTAATTTATGATTTTCAGATTGCCAGCTGTGACATAATTCACTGGGCAGCAAGACCGAGGTCAATATACGTTTAAGTAAAAAGGTTTTTCGTAAGCCTGTGGGGTCAGTCAGGAAAAGCTGTCATTATTGGATGGGAGGGAAGACGGGGAGAACGGATGGGCTTGGCAGGGGGAGGAGAAGTGACCAAGCAGTCAATTCCCGTTAAGTAACTAAGACCATTTTATTGCTAAACAGCAGTCTAGCAACAAAGCACATCCTGGAGCATCTGAGCCAAAGGATTTACCTCTTTGGAAAGAAATATCGTACCAAGTCTCCTGTCCCTTCATCCCCATTATCCTCTAAGCAACCTCCTCCCAAATCCAGCTAGGACCCAGACTCCAATCCTTTTTTCAGAGAGGGAAGACACACAATTGAAAAGGCTATTAAACCACCTGAACAGAGTTCAGCTCAAGCAGTCGAAGGGCCCTGTGTACCAAAAAAGCATGGTAGAGGCCCTGCCCATGCCCTGCATCATGGTGTCGGCACCCTGTCCAACTTGAAAGGTAAGGCCTTCCGGAAATCGAAATTGCCAGTTTTATTTATACCTACCTTGCGGCTGCTATGATGTCATTTCCTGTAAGACAAAAAGCTTCTACTTAGTAACCATCTATGTGTTCGTATTTACGCCGTGAGATTCCTTGTGGACTGCTCTAGGGAAAAAATCCTGGCATCTAAACCAACCGGCGTAGCCTAGCTTGTGTCCACTCCTCGAAGGAGCACACCCTCTGGTCTAGACAGGGTTGATGCAATGTTCCCTAGCCAAGTCAGAAACCTGCAACGCACCTATCTGACCCAAGCCAGGCCTATGCATCAGAGAAAATAACTGGTCTCTGTGAGTCTCTGTGAATTCCTCAGAAAACTGTGGCTCTAGCAGCTCACGTTCAAGTTGCCAAGATGAGATCTCGGTTATTAAAGCCAGACTTAGGAGACTGAACTGGAGTCCCTTCTCTTTTGTCTGCATCACCCCAAAGCAGCTGAATCCTTTGCTTAACCTGAAAAACTTCAGCAGAAATAGGGCATGGAATACAGAGGACAAAATGCCCTGTTTGAGCAAGGAGGGTGGGAAACGCTGACTAGGTTGAGGAGGTAGTTTTGACAGCTTTTACTACTTGCACGGAAATACAGAATGGTGAGAAGAGTTGAGAAACAAAGATAATCCAAGCCCAAAGTGTTCGTGGCATGACTAAAACCAGAGAAAGTAAGCATAGAAATCCACCTTCTCACAGAGACCTAGCTGGCTGCCTGCACAAAAAAAGCCTGGGAAGCTGCTCTCCAGCCAAGCAGGCTTGGAAAGCAGTGTTCCTCACCAAGACTGTACCAGGGCTGTTCCAGAGAGCGCGGACGTGGCCATCCAGCCCAGCTTGGTTTGGCACAAGAAGGTGGCTGCATAAACAGTGGTCAGAATGAGATCCAAACCCAAGCCCGTTGCTGCCGCAAGTGAAGATGGTGTGACACAGAAGAGACAGGCCGCCATGGGCAACTCGCTGAGGCAGGGCCTAACAAATTTAAGTTTGCTTTCTAGGTGCAGGCCTGCTGACGGGGCTGGTACATCCTAAGAAGGCACTACAGAGGAAGCCCAGGTTTGCCCTGGGAGCAGCAATGTGTATTATGACTGCCCAATTCTAATGTAAGACCTCTGACTGGTTACTGCTTATACTGCTTAAAATTTACCTTCCCTCCAACAAACTTCCCTATGTTGGCATTAATTTCTTTTCCTTCTTCGGCTGCTTGAATCCATCTCTTTGTGGTATAGAACTGACCTTTTTTTCCATGCTTTGAGGATTCTCTGCTGCGTGTAGGACTTTGGGATGCCAAGAGCCTCCTCCAGAAACCCCCCTGTTGCCCACATTCTCGGAGGCTTCTGCAGCTGTTTCCCGGGGCGCTTGTGTTTCTGTTCCAGGGAGCTGGGCGATTTCTGTAACAAATTAATGTGGAAGCACCACTTTTAAAAAACCACTAGGCGTATTAAAGAAAAATACCATAGCACATCCATTTCAGACATCAGCTCTCTCGAGAAACAGGTAGGGGTTGTCAGTTCAGGCCTCTGCTTTGAATAACTGAAATGTAAAGCAGCATATGGGGGTTGGAAGCATTTGCCTTCAGCGTGGGACTCGGGAACGCAGCTCTTGCGCATCCATGACTGAAGATTAGACATACCTACCGCCTCTGGGCTGGGCACTGCCATTACGCAGCATTTAGGCCGGACGCCGGACTTCAAGAAGCTGAGCTGTAAGGTGCACACAAGAGTCAAGTATTTTCCTCATTATTATTGCAGAGGCCGTAAGTGGCAAAAGCAGCTCGTGTTTTCTCCTGGTTTCTAACTTGCGGGAAAGCTCGTTATCAGGGGGGCATCCTTGAAACAGCAACCAAGAGCATTAACTTTTAATATTTAATGTATTCCTCAGGCTCTGGGAGAGCAATGTGAGAAATATCCCGTAAAAATCTATTAGTGTTAATAAAATACCACCCAACAGGTTGTCCATTATCAGCAATTAAAGTTTTCAAAGCAGGTCAGATAACTCCCTGGAATGATTTGTGTGGCCTTTACATCCGTTCTTCTCCTTCTTCCATTTTTTTTTTCTTTATTAAACTTTCTCAACTCTTTTTTTCCCCCCTCCCTCCCACAGCCCAGTCTGAGCCCTAACCAGTGAATTATAGCACTAATGAGGTGTTTATACTCTCTGCCCATCAATCACAGATGTGTGTGAGTGAAAGCGCCAGCCGATAGTCGGGAAGTGCTGCAGCCTTTGCTGCAGCCAAAGGAATATTAGGCTGTAGCTAGATAAATCCCCTGCTCTTTTCTTTTGTTGCTCTTAGCCTCAGGGCAGGAGCAAATACACTCCATCTGATTTTCTACACAGCATAAAAATGGGGACATCCTTGTAGCTCACGTATGTAAGCTCGGTCCCTCTCCTTTGTCTCGCTTCACCACAGCAATGCGTCCCTGGAAAGTGATACCCTAACAACTAAAGGAGCAGCTCACACGGGGTGCCGCCACATGCGGCAATAGCTGTCCCCCAGTCCTCCCGTTTCAATGCTTTTCTCATCTTTTCCTTGGCGATGTCTGGCTAGGACCCCCCAGAACGCAGATCTGCTAACATGCTGGTGGTGGCACCCTGAAGGACCAACACCAAGACCATAATTAGAAATTAGTTCATTTAAGACTCGTTTCATTTAGTAAACAAAACAAAACAAAAACCAGACTTGGATTTTTAATAGTGAGGCTTTGGCTTTCTCACCGGTAATGAATTCACCTTCAAGAAAATTAAACCAAAATCTAAATTAACAAATACCCATGTTTACAGAGAACTCAAATACCTTTACACCTACACAAACGGAGGAATTAAATGAGGTCTCTGTGGTCTCAATTTAGCATAAACGGGCTGAGAGTGGGACAAATTCAGATGCGATGCTCACAAAGGACTCCTCAAAGTATGTTTACCACAGCCTCAGAGCTCCTCAGAAGAAGGCAAAGCGCTTGTGGCTGGTGTCCCTCGCAGCCCTGCACGAGAGCAGGAAGTCTCCTACGTGATCTTTAAGAAAGGGAGTTATGGGCAAAGGGAAGGAGCTAAAGGGACTCGGCCACAGCTGGAGGGACTAAAAGCAGTTCCTCCAAAGCAGCTGCTTCTGTTCTACTTTGAGAGCAGGATCCCTGCAAGGTTGGGTACCCCCCACACTCGTGAGAATGGAGGAGACAGGAGGCACACGCTGGTGTGCTCGTCGTGTTACGGGAGCCCGGAGCTGCGTGTGCAACGCTGGCAGCCTCCTGCCCGAGGAGTTGTGGGTTTAGCCTTGCCTCAGCACATATTAGGGTGGAGCAAGCAGTTTTCCCTCATCCTGCTGTACGATTAGTATGTCGGGCTATTATATTATTCTTAAAGAAAATTATGTTTTCACTTGAATGTGGTTGATCTCTGTGGTGCTTTTTGGAGCAGTATCCCCCCACCCTTGGTTTGTACAAAAATAGCTACCAGTCATCCCATCTTCCCCTCATTCCCACTGTGTTTATCTCTTCTCCTCCTCACAGGATCCTGTTCAATCTCTCTCTTTTCTGGTTTACGCTCCATTCCTGTAAACAAAGCTCTTGCACCCTGCTCCCTCCCCACACCCTCAGGTGCAGGCGCTGCCCTCAAAGGCAGTTCTCTCCCATTGCTCCGTAGATGCTCACCCACTGCCCCGTTGCCCTTGGGGACAACGGCAGCCTTGGGGCTAACGGCAGCCTTGGGGCTGCCAGTTCACGTCATTTGGGACAGGGGATTTCTTGTCTTTCCTCAGGTTCCCGCCTAGGGCAGGGATCTGTAACTCTCACCAATCTGTAATCCCCTACCATTTTTCTAAGGAAGCTACAGGTCCTTGCGCAGCCAATTCCCATCTGCTGACAAACACCATGTTACTTTTCATGACCCCCTCCCCAGTTAGGCACGGATCCCTCAGCCTGCTGGTACTAAAATTTGATGAAATCTTCCAGCAGAAATACAAGCCTTCTGTCAGCCCAGCTACTGGGTCAGACACCCACAGGAACCTGCCAGAGACTCTGCAGGGAGGTCTCCACTGCAGATGGGGACAGCTCATCTTCTGGCAACATCGATAAGCACATTGATAAGCAACATCAACAACATCACCCTGCGGCCACACTGCTTTTGGTACTCAAGCAAATGCATCTGAAGGTAGTTTGGGTGCCTCACCCTCCCACTCTGTCTGCTGGATAGACATCTGAATTTCTTGGTAGGGAGGAGGGATGAGAAGGGGAGAGAGGGAGACAAACAGCCACTGGGTTTTGTGGTAAGCAGCAGGGAGGGGGGACTTGGCAGCTCTTCGTAGCAGAGCAGGAAGTCTTAATACTTGGAGCCAGTTGACTAACCTCACTGGTGACCTTCCATCGTAGGCGCCAGTGCTCTCACACAGGGGAAAAAAAACAGAAGGAGAGAAAGAAACAGAAGCTGAGAGAAAACAGCACCAACAATCTCTGCAACAGAGGGATGAGAGGGACACCACACTCAGTCATTTGATAACGATACCTTCAAACATGGGGGGAGCATTAGGAGGAGGACAGCAGACTCACTTCCCTGATGCCCCTCATAGATTCGATTTCTGTTCTTAAGTTTCTATTTATGCACCACAACAAGTGGTTGGGTTTTCTCAAGAACTTGGCACGTTGAGAAAATGTGGCTTTGAGTGTCCCAAGGGCTATATGTAAATCATGGGGTAGGTGTGTTGTGCAGTCTCAGCCCTGAATCACTCAGACTGGTGACACGACCAGAGCGCGCTACAGCTCCCTGACTCACATGCCCAGGATTCCTTCCTACGGAAACCAGAGCGTGGGAGGGGAGAAAACAGAAATGGTGCACAGACACATCTCACATCTGGGAAGAGAGGAGACGGTCCTCGACACGAGAGTTGGGAAATGCTGAATATCCCACAGTTTAGCTAAAGCCCCAGGGAGCTGCTGGGTGAGAAGTTCCCCTAAGAACTCCAGTTTTTATAAATCTTGTCCTCTTCTGACATCCCAGGCAACAACAGGACAGAGAGAACAGGGATGCCCTGCTTCACCACGTCCATGAATGAGGCAATCGCTTTGCATCCACTTCACATATTCTTGTTGTTGCTAGAATTGAGCGCTCAAAATATAATTTGCCACTGAAATATTTTAAATATCTCTTGTACCCCCTTTGTCCTGTGCAACTGTATTTATACAAAGAGTTTAGCAAATCATTTCCTTCCATCACAGAAATGCAGCCATCTCTAAGGAGGAATGAAGTAACCACTTAACACCACAACAACTTCTACAGTGGAAAAATACATACAAGTGCTGACGATGCCCATGAATGTTCCGAGACAATGTCTGCAAGCACAGGCAAGAGAGACAGCCCACAAGCTTCTCTGGCGAATCTTACTGACCCCAACTACCCATCCCATCTTTCTGCCAGAGCACTCTACCTCGTAGCAGGGGCAGCAGAGAAGAACGTGCCTCCATGCACACTACAGAGCCTGGGAAAGAGGGGGAGAGAGCGTGGGCAGCACAGTGGTTTAAGGGTAGGAATTCCATGTTTAGGACAATACTAGGAGTCAGCTGAAAATCATTAAGTTTGGTCACTTGAGTGCTTTTGAAATCCATGCCCCAGACATGAGTCTGAAGCAGTCCTGCTGCACAATGACTCATGTGGCGAGCACGCAGGGATCATACATGCAGAAGGACCCACACAACAGAACAAGCTGTGCAAGGTGTAAAACAAAACAAAAAAATTCCAATTAAGGACACCCCTAAGTATGTCACATGTGACATTAGCACTGTTACATTCCACATCATTTCTCGTTGCGCTGTAACCAGGATGGCAAAACATGTACCCTCCAAAGTCAACAAAGGCTTTTTGGATGATACCCAAGAATCCATATGTTGGGCTTACTCCAGCAAAGCCAGGGAGAAACGACCAGATCACAGCCAAAGGTTGTACTGCCACAACAGTGGATAAGCATGGAGCCAGCCTGGGCAAGCTAGAGTGAGAGACATTGATTTTATACTGCCAATAGAGCCTCTCTGAGACCTGCTGAATTTCCTCTGCCCGTTGGATTAGACTGCGTATGGAAATAAGAGCCAGAATGGGAGCCAGGGAGAAGAGAATGAGGGGGAAATCACGCCCCATAATTTTAAGCCTCTAAGAGGCAGGGATTCAGTCCAAGCTAATTGTTTAAGTTCACTTTATATTCAATGGAGAAAGAAACTCCTTGCCAGAATGGAATTTCTCTCATCTTAAATTAGGTGGGATGCGTGTTCCTCCTTACCATTCTCTCTTAACAAGAAAGAAAACCTAGACAATTGGTTCAGTTTGGATACTTTGCTTAAGAAGACTAAAATTAGGTGAGATGAGTCATACCCTAACTGTCCCATCCAGGCGAGCGTGACTCGTGAGCAACACAGCCAGGAGTGCAGCTTCACCTCCTCATGCCCTGACACACCGTCTTCTGTTTCTGCCACCTTTACACACGTTGATCATCACCCAACCCCTTGAGAAATCAAGGCAACTCCTGGCATGAGGACGCCAGAAAGGGGCAAATTCTAACTTGCAGGAATAAAGGCAGGAATTTGGGGAACACAGGGATTTGAGGTGGTTGGCATCGGAGTTACTTCCAACAGCTCATGCCAGTTTCTCTTTAAACTGCCTATTTGTCATATTTGTAAGCTGGATGAATTAGCGGGCCTTGGCATTTCTCCCAGGGCAGCTGAGCTTTCTTCCCAGCTTCCTCTCACTAATGGGCACAAGAGCTTCAGCCCATGAACCCTTTCTCTCCTTCACCTTCCTTTGCTCTCTGCTCCCCCAGCACACACAGACCCGTGTTGAGCAGAGCTCGGCCATTCAGTGATGGAAAACGAAGGCAGCTGCCAACACGCAGGGCTGCCGTCAATTCCTGAGTGCAAAGGAGGTGCAATTCACCTCCTCCGTGCCAGGTTACACCAACTCTGCTATCCATGACATCCCTGGCCTCGCTCAACAGCTTCAAGCAAACTGCACAGACTTGCACTGATACAATTAGTCTGCCTCAGTCCTGGAAAAGAAGAACCCATGAAAAACTAGACTGAATCCTGCCTCTTCAAAACACTCCCAGTTTCTTTCTTTTCCTCCTTCCTTCATTTTTATTTCTGTAATTATTTCTCCCCCTTCTTTTTTTCTCCTCTTCTCCCATTAATAGGGGAAAAACACAAGAAAGAAAACACAGGCAGCCAAAAGCTCATTAACATACTTGACCTTTCTGAGGAAAATTAATTCCAAATTCGCACATACCGGCTGTGTTGCTTGGTTTTGTCAAAACGGTGGCATCATTAGAGAGGAGAAGAGATGGCTCAAGGGGACGGGGTGTCTGCCACCTCAATGGAACTTGCACCGAGTTACTGAGTGCTGGCACAAATAAAGCAATGACATGGGCCATTCTGTCAGCTTTTCACATGAAATTAATCTTCGTTTCGTTGGCTGTGTAAATTTTTATCACCACGGAGTGGGGGGTGATGAATATACCAAAGCATCCTGACAGCTATGGCCTGAAAACTCGCGATTGTCTCAGCATCTTAACTGCAGTGGTGCTGCAACAATTCTCCTTTCCTACCGGTCTCCCCGCGTGCGTGCACGCGTGCGTGTGTGTGTGTGCGGGTGTGCGTTTCTGCCTGTACGTGGGAGCGATTCGCTGACACTCTCTTTCGCCTCGAATGTGCTGTGGCCTGGGAAATGCTTGGGGTTTGGATTTCCTGGCTCGAGGGCAATGGCAAACAAATTACTGCTTCTCTTTTGCTCTCCGAGTCCCAACCCAAAAGCCAGTTTGGATCCCGGCATGCTTTGCTGGGGCTGGCAGGATTTCCTAACACCATCAAAAAGAGCAGCGCTGCCTTCTCCTGTGGCTCTGTAGCTTGTTGTTGCTGTTGTTTATAAGGTGTATGTCATTTTGCAGTCCAGGTAGGGACATGACATTGTTTGCTGCTAGCAAGGATGTGAGAATAACACACACCTCGGCAGCGCCGCATGCACATTCCCTCCTCCCCAGCCAGCTCGGAAACAAACACACGCACATCCACAAACAGATGCACCGACACAAACATGCACTCAGACTGAGCCCTCCCAGCTGTACACCCACGCCAACACGCAGGGTAGGCATAAAACCACCCTCACTGCACACTGAGATCCACACGCACCAACACAGCAACACGTGACCCTCCCGACACCCCCAGGATTACAGTTTACTCCGTGCTCTACACTTCATCCGAGACAGATGACAGACTTAAACCCATAGGGACCTAAGGTCCTATACCTCATTACCTAACCTCATTACCTAAGGTCCCTATAGAGCAGCAATTCAGATTTCATAAAGCAGCTTGTCTCTAAAGCAGTCTGATTGATAATGGCCGGAAACCAAACGACAGAGGGTTGGCTGAGATGAGTGACCAGGCCTCTGGCCACTATCACGCATGTGGCACTTGGCATCACGTGCCAGTCAAGGGCACCGACTGCTCTTTTCAGAGCAGTAGAGAGCTAGGCCAAACACAGCCCCCCCCGCACCCAAGCTGTCAGTCACAGGCAATATGCTCCATAGGAATTGTGTTGCTTACACTTTTGGCTTCACCAGGAAAATCAGGATTTGGCCCCTAACGTAAAGCACATGTCAGTTCCCAAATTGGCCTGTGCTCATTCTGTCCCAGAATGCACACGTGTGAAAGTTTGGACAAACTGTGCGATGACAGAGGCATATCCTGACATACATGAACACTCCCTGCACCCCTGTCCATGAGCATCTCCATGGGACTGCCTGGGGGGACGGATGTATGCACCAAATAAATGACTCTTCAAATGCACATGGTGTCCTCATACACATACCCACTGAGAGCGCACACATGAACACCCACAGAGATGGACGTTCACATTTCTGTATATTTGAAGACAGCTCACAAATAATGGTTACTAAAGTCTTAAAATGGTGGCCCTTGCACTGTGCGGAGTGAAAAAATCAAAGCCATTTCAGGCTGCAGTGCTTACCTCATACGTGGCAACCGCTTTCCTGTACTTCATACTTTTTGGGGACAGACGAGAGTCTTAAACCTCTAGCTCCTTCAGCAGCAGTGGAGAGCTCCTGGAGAAGTCATCTCCCAAGCAGGCTGACTAATGAGCAAGGAAAAAACAAATTACAAAAGGTTGATTGAGAGGAGTGGCCAGGTCTTCAGCCACTGTCACGATCCCCATCTGAAAAGTAAGAACTAAATGAGAAAGAATCCCTCTAAGAAAAAACACACCAAACCCGACACTCTGCTCCAGATTCTCTCCTGGTTTGAAACTGAACCGACTGCGACAAAGCCACAAAGTCACATCACATAATGCCCGCCTTGCAGGTGTTCTGCATTTACACAGTTAGCGTTATGTGAAATCGTCATCAGAAACAGAACAGAACGTGATGCTGGGCGAATTTTTTAGCCTAATGTTTTAGTCACCAGAATATTGTATTACCCAGATTTGGGTTATCCCACAGCATTTGCAGAATTTGGCAAATGCTTTTGACTGCAAAAAATGTGAAAAGGCTGAAAAAGTCAAAGTTTCCTTTAGTTTTTTCCTTAAAATGAAACCTTGCAGTTGTTTCTTCCATTTTCCCATTCACATGAGTGACTCTGCTCAGGATTCCTTTCTGCTTGAAGTTGAAAAGTCTTTAGACAGGGATTTTCCCAACTGGGGTCTGAAAATCAGCTGAAAAAAATACCCTTTCCCTTCAGTGCATGCCTCGCAAGATAATAGGTAGGTAGGAGTCTCTACAGAGCCTGAAATTCTTCCACACATAAAGTACTGCAAGGCTTTAAACCTGTGATTTGTAGATGGTGTGGATGAATCCCACAGAACAACCCCCAAGAGCACAGCTCTCACCTCCGCTGGGGACCGTGTTACTGCAGCAGCACTGGCACTGTAAAAGCTCTGAGAGCGCCGTTTGTCCTTGGGCAGATCGTCAGAGTCAGCGACTGAGGACGTCTATCTCATATTTCTTCTGAAAGATGGGACTTGGACAAGGCAGTTCTGGTTGTGACCAGTATGGATACCGGCCACTGGAAAAGAAGGAAATTTCAAATGGCTGAATCCCTCCAAATATGGGGAAGGCAAAATGCTCAGTGGATCTTTAAGGCTAAAAGGAAGAGCAAAAATGGTCATGATCATAGAATTATTAAAGGCATGCAAGAGATCTGGTAGGTCATCTTATCCACCCTGTTCTCCCAAAGCCGGATCAACTATTGTGATTTCCTGAAGAGGGTCATGGAACTGCTTGAGATCTCAAATTCACTAAATTTTAGCCCAGACTGGTAAGAAGGTAAGCTCCGAGTTTGGTTTTCTTATTTACTATTTTGTTATCAGTCCAATTCCAGCGAAGAGCATAGGACACCCAGCTGCCAGGTACCTGGCAGCAATGAAAGCTAACAGCATGCTCTGCTCTACCAACAGGAGCACAGCCAGCAGATCAAGGGAAACAATTATTTTCTGTATGTTGTTAGACCCCATCTGGTCTACGCCCAGTTGTGAGCCTACACGCACACGGAAGATGCTGATAAACTTGAACGAATCCAACAGAGAGCCACCAAGATGGTCAGGGGGCTGAAGCACAGGGCCTATGAAGATAAGCTGAGGGGAGTGAGTTTGTCCACCCTGTACAAGGTTTAGGGGGCACCTGATAGCAGCCTGCTTGATAACACTGTAGAGATAGGAAGATAGACTCAGGCTTTTGCTCAGGTGTGTGGCAAGGGAGCAAAAGACATAAATTAAAGGTCAAAAGAAAGGTCAAAAATTGAGGGAGTGAAGATTCTGCCTGGATATAAGCAAAAAAAATTGGGCTATCATATCTCTGACCCAGGAGGTTTTAAACATCTGACTGGGCAAAGCCTTGAGCAACCTTTTTGAATTCAGTGTGGAGCCTGCTGGACCAGGCGGCTGGACTAAACCTCCAGAGGTCCCTTCAAGCCCAATTTATTCAGCTCTTCCTCCAAATTCTGCAACATCTTTGCAGGATGTGTAAATGTGCCTGTATCCATGTATGCATGTTTGCAAGAGAGAGGGCACGTGCGTACAGGGGCACTAACATTCATGTATAAAAGAGCAGGTTGGAGTTTCACAGAATCATAGAATGGTTAGAGTTAGAAAGGACCTTGAAGATCACCTAGTTCCACCCTCCCTGCCCTGGGCAGGGACACCTCCCACCAGCCCAGGTTGCTCCAAGCCCCGTCCAACCTGGCCTTGAACACCTCCAGGGATGGGGCAGCCACAGCTTCTCGGGGCAACCTGCGCCAGGGGCTCACCACCCTCACAGTCAAGAATTTCTTCCTCATATCTACTAAATCTCCCCTCTTTCAGTGTGAAGCAGTTCCCCCTCGTCCTATGGCTCCCCTCCCTGATCAAGAGTCCCTCCCCAGCTCTCCTGGAGCCCCTTTAGGCACTGGAAGGGGCTCTCAGGTCTCCCCGGAGCCTTCTCTTCTCCAGGCTGAACCCCCCCAACTCTCCCAGCCTGTCCTCCCAGCAGAGGGGCTCCAGCCCTCGCAGCATCTCCGGGGCCTCCTCTGGACCTGCTCCAACAGGTCCATGTTCTTCTGCTGTTGGGGGCCCCAGAGCTGGAGGCAGTACTCCAGGTGGGGTTTGCATGGATGTGACTGCATGTACTCAAATAAGAGAATTTCTGGCTCTACACGTATGCATGAGTACAACAAAGGAGAAGTATTTGTGCGTATGTAAGCAAGTGTACGTGTCTGTGTACTTACACATGAGTGAAACTGCTGCATGAGGGAACGTGTGTATGCGCACACACGTGAGCTCGGGAGAGGGAGAGTATGTTTCCAGCTGCATGGAGTTCACAGAAAAGATCTCGGAGGAAAGCTGCACTAACAAGAGCATCCTTCTCCCTCTTGCCAGCCCTTTGTGGCTCGTTGAAGTAATGTAGTTTTTGAGGGGGGGAAGTCTTATATCTTGAGACAAACCACATACCTCCAGGGTGTGCATCCAGCCTGGAAGAGAGTGGAAGTGAGACAAGAGAACAGTCCAAGTCTCTCTGAGGTGTCATTGTGCGCACACTGAATGCAATGACTCAGTCCCATCGGAAGCGATGGGGTGAGAAGAGAGAGCGAGCTCCCTTGAGAGGGCTTCAGAAATAGAAATAGGACAATCCAAACACGCTTCCACTTGAAGTCAATCCCCATGTACATTCCCAAAGCATCAGGGATCCTCTAATACGCTCATAGTTGGAAAAGGTGTTCAAAGCCATGCATATAGAGAAATGCGAGGTGCAGTATTGAAGTGTCGTGTCAGAATACACATGTAAAATAACATGTTTGGCATCACGTGCTCTTAGCCTAAATATTCACCAAAGGAGGTTCTGGTTAATCTCTGATGCTTTAATAACCCTCTTGCCAACCTGGGTAGGAGCAGAGAAGCAGCACTCCCAGATTCCACAGAGATGAATCACTGGGTAACCTGGGGGACCCTGGTCATGCTGAAGTGAAGGAGAATTGAAACAGATTGCCAAAGAGCAGAAAGGCACATTGTAGGAGGAGGGAGAAGCAGAGGGGATCGCAGTGCGTTCAACAGCACGCATCCTGATTGCAGTCCACAGTAACATGAGAGGGGAAAAATCCCGTCCAAAACCTCCAGCTCCAGACACCCTGCTTGTCAGAGGAATTTGAATTTCAGCGCTGACTTGACTGAGGCTGCTCCTGACCGAGGAGGTTCAGCAGGCTGCTCTGGGAGCCCTGCTGAAGTTCTGCGTTGCTGCAGTTCATCTGCTGGGTTATGATCAGCGAGCTATGTACACAAGCCAGGGAGCCGTATACCGAGCTCGTTTCATCTGATCGGATGGGCGAGGGGGAATTTGTAAGTAGGTGATCAGAATAAACGATTAATCAGGGCACTAAAAGATCAAGGCAGTTGTTTCTAAAGGATCTCAGAGCACCTAAAGCCTAAAGTGTTATGGCGCTTTTAGGTCTACTCCCAGGCTGTCAGCCTTGCTCTTGGAATAAATAATTGTCCTGCTCCTCATTAGCCAAAAAGTAGAAAACCTGTTCCAGAAGTTCCTTGCACGCTCCCCCAAGGAAACAGGCATGTGATAAATGTCTGCTTCTCAAGAATACAGAGCCATAAGAAGTATAAAATTTCTAATTCATATTTTAAGGGACATGCCCTTTTGCAGTTCCAGTAGTATGAAAAGAATAAGAAAAAGAAAGGCTTTTGAAAATGCCTTTTCAATATCAACTGAAATTCTCACTCCAGGTTTCACTGTAATTCAAGGGAAGGTTATACATCTTGATTCACGCTTCGGTCCTTTTTGATACCCCCGTCAACTCATGGCTGTTTCTCTAGTAATGCAGCTGTAATACCAAAACCATCCAGCTTCCCTTAATGAACATGAACCTCTGAGCTAATGGGAGCGTAACTGGGGCCATGCCACCACATTAATATCAGTATGGATTGTTTCTCCCTTAACCACTGTGAACAGTTTCCAATTCCACAAGAAGTCCCACCAAGTCAGAAACATGATGCTCCTGAGAGGGTTGTGAGCAAAGGGGAACAAATTCAGGACGTCAGGATTTTAAATGCCACTTTCAAATTTTAAGCCATTTACTGCCAGAGTGAAAATGGCTCCTTCTGATTGCAAAAAGGTTGTATCTCACCATAAAACTCTATGTGGCCAGTCACTAGAGGGGGCCAGAAAGCCACCTTGTAACAACAGGGGCTGGAAAATCAATGTTAAGGACAAGGACTTGACTTTTACTCTCCAAGTAGTCCACTGAGATGAGTAAGGCAGACTCCAGTGCCTTTGCTTACAACGAATGCCATTTACTCCATGTATAATTCCATTTAAATGAATGGACATCTTCAAGAGGAGTACTAGCCCCATGAGTAAATGTGACACAATTTGGCCTTTAAATAGCACTACCCTTTTGATGACCTTCCACAATAATAAAATTAAGTCTAGAAAGACCTCCAGGGTAAAATCAAACTGAATTTGTCAAAATGTGTCAGAAAGAACGCAGCATGTAGCCAACCTAAGTTGGAAACATGTCTCCAAACAGGAAAAAGTTGGAGGTCATGGAGCAAACAAAAGAATGACAGAAGCCAAGCGAAGTCCGTGGCGATGTGGGAGGCACACTATGCAGGGCATCTCATTGCTCCTTTAGGGTCCAAGAAATGTATTTTTTTGATTTCACAGTTGCACTGAAAAGCTTCAACCTGGCATAGGGTCTTGCCACAGCCAGTACTAACACACTAAGAATACAACAACTCGAAGACTTGATAGGCCACGCACACAAAAGATGGGGGAGTTACCAACAGCACCAAGGGGAAGAATGGCCATGCCAGGAAAAGAGATTAGCTTTTTGAAAGCCACATTAGTGCTGATGGGAACTTGCCGTGTAGATGCATTGCAGGATACTGCCAGTATCCAATTAAGTTCTGGTTGCAGTGAGAGCATTGTTTCTATTAACTCCATTGGGCATCACATCAGCATCCCTGACAGCGTCTTCTCCTGTCCGCACTCAGTGGATCAGCATTGAACTTCTACTTTTTGGTTATTGAACGTAGAGCCATGGGCTCTGCTGAAGAAGGATGACCCCTTAAACCAAGTCTCTTGGCAAGTTGATGCCAAATAAGCAATTTTCTTTGCTGACTGCCACCAATAGCACGTACCCCAAAGAAAATGACTAATTGGAGACTCACAAACCTACTGACCAAGCTGTCTTTACATGCAGATGTCACCAGGCACACTGGAAGGAAGGAGTGACATTCTGGCTACATTAAAGTCTGTGAGGGCTTTTGCCACCAACTTTTAAGTTTTCCACCCTTTGGCCCACACAGACAAGGGACGTTCCTGGAGAACTTCTAAGGGCCTTTCGAAAGATGACCGAGAAAGTAAAATTTCCAATGAGAAAAATACAAGTTACCCATGAGGGACTCCACGGACAATGTTTAGGAATTCACAAACTGAAAAACTGCTCTCTGTTTAAAGATATCTCTGAAACTGCTGTTGCAAAGATACACCTTGTGCTAGGCAGGAAAAGGCTCTCTGTTCTCCTGCAGTTTACCCCTCATTTGCATAACACCCATACTGCAAGGCTGTGCCATCGAAAGGTCTGATTTAAGTTACGAAATGCTGTCAGTGATGAGAAAAGTAGACTTGCTTTTCAACTCTTTTCTCTTCAACTGTCATTAAAAATGATTCATGATAAAGCCAAAGTCAAAGCGACTACATGATTAGAACCGAGACCCATCATAAATTAAAAGACTTTTCTTTCTGTTCTTACCTCGTTGTGCTGTATCAGGTTACCAGAACAGAATAACCATATGAATCCAGAGACAGCCAAGTCTGATGACCAAAACTCAACTGCTACTAGCTTAAAAGGCAAGTGATAGCTCAAGAAACACATGTTGGTTGCGTGGCTTAAAACAATGGATCCTTGTAGAAAATCATAAACCTTTCGTTAAAAAAAAAAAGTAACATTGTAAAATGACATTTACCATAAGCAGCAGAATGTCAGGACACTGATACCATGCGCCTCGATACTTCTCTAGGGCTGTTCAGCAGAGGAAATGAGGAAAAAAAAAGAGCTGAGCATTTCAAGCATTCACAGGGTATTGAAAGAGGATGAACAGAGAACGCTTTTTCTCCTAATTTCTTTCCCAAAGAGAAAATTAATGAATATAGAAAGCAGGGAGGAGTAAAGGAGAAGGGAGGGGAGAGAGAGATATACTTGAGAAGTGTCTTACTTTTTTCTTAAGTTCAGAAAACATAGAGGTTTTAGTTATAGCTTAGAAAATTTTTGTTTTGGGGGGGAAAAAAAGAAAAACAACCAAGAGAACCCAGAAAATCTGGGGCTTGAATGGAAATAAGATTTGAAAAGCAAAACCTTCTCATAAATATCACTTCAGTAAGAAACAATAAATAATAATAATAATGTTATAATAATGTTCTATTATAACTACATCACAGCCCTATGCTTATTCAAATGCCAACTGCATATCCACAACCACTAGGTATCTTTGGATTACATTAAATACGTTGGCAAATTTATTTTGCCAGAAAGAAGTGTTCATTTTTACTTTAAGGAACATCATGCCCCACCAACACTAAAATATAAGATCCTACAAGGCCTTTTAAGGAGAGAGATACAAGGGCACAACAGGCAAGAAGAATTGAGACAGTTCATATAAAATAAGAAATCTCCCGTTTCTCTTGCCCATACTAAAACCGAACACAAACCTTAATTGTATTAAATTCAGAACCATTTGTTTCAAGTAACCTCAGTTCTTTTTTCTGCCTGAAAGGCAAAAAAAAACCCCCAACTATGCAGAAAAGACATTTTTGCTTTACATGTCTACAGAAGAGTCACAAGTTTTTCCCAAAAATCTTTTCGCATAAAATCAACGCCTGTAGTCTGTAAGTCTGTAAAGTCTGTAAAGGTTGGTAAAGTCTGGATCCACACCCCAATTTCACAGAGACTACATATGATACCCACTGCGTGTACCTGCACAGCAGTTAATGGATTTTTCTCCACTTAGAGCGTGTCTGGATTTGGCCCTCAGGTTCTCATCTTTCTGAGGTTGGTACATACTCCTGCCTCACTGGGTGCAGAGGGCTAAGTGTTACTGGTTCCCTCTGCATTAGCCACCACTACTGAATCACTGTTGTCATAGATACTGCTACAGTAACATTAGAGTTTCCACAAAGATGCTTCAGCAATTTACTCTGGTGATTAAACTGCAGCCATTTATTGCACAGAATAAATAACAGGGCAACGGTGAATTATGGGGCTTCGACTCCATCGATGGGTCCTGGTGACATCATAAACCACAAGAACCAAGCTCGAGTCATCAGAACGCCCGAGATGGAATTATAAGCTCCATCATTCAAACTGTGCTCTTTAAAGATATTTGATATAACGTATGGAGCCAACAAAATGAAAGAGAGAGAGGCAGAGACAGACCGTCAGGCTCTCAGGCCAACCACGTACTCTCCTGGCCACCACGAGTCTGCAGCCAAGATTGGTAACAGCTGCCACCGCGCACGGGCGAGACAGACTGCCAGGCATTCAGCACAGCCAGGTATATGTCTTTTTTTGGGAGTGCTACTCAAGATCAATGCTGCCTGTGGGACCGCATCGCTCAGCACGCAAGCGGGGTTCTGAACCTTGCAGCCTGCCAGGAGAATCTGGATTCCCAACAAAGGTCTCGGGGAGCACGGGTGTTGCAAACTATAAAGAGAAGAATAAACATGCATGAAGTACGGGCTTCATTTTCTTTGCTAGTTCCTTTTTGTTCTGTTAGACAGAGTGGGGTGACCTCTCTCCTCCGGTCTGATGAAGCCCAGAGAGAGTGGGCTCAGGTTTTAAAGAGTTAGAGCAATCTCGCGTCTAAGCACTGAAGTAGCCTAATGATGTTTGCCTCGTGGCTCTGCATCCCGATGGTATCAATGAAAGATCTTTTTTTAGAACAGACCAAGACTATTTGCTGGCCAAGAATTTTCTTTTCTCTTAGAAGGATATGGGGCAGGTTCTGAGCAAGTTGTAAACCGCTGACACTGATTTAAACGAGCCGAGGCTCTGGCTCCAAGCCTACTGCGCTGGGATAGCGTATACCTGCAGCTGATGACTGGGGAGTTTGAAAAACATTGATTGCTTTGTACGTTCTGGCCCATTAGACGTTATTTAAAATACTGAAGTATCAGAGAACAGAACGATCTATAAGATTAGTGATAGCAGATGGATCTTCTCACTCGTAAAAGTTGTTTGTTTGACTTCAGTGCTTACCAAAAGTTGTATTTAGCAATTAGCAAATGTGAAGCTTGCTTTTTTTTTTCCTATTCTTCCGAGAGCTTGATGCAGCCAGCTTTTTCTTTCTTGGTGCATTCGATAACATGGAAGACGTAAACCAGTCGTTGCGGGCTCACTTTCTTTCTTGAAAGCTCTTCAGATTGCAAAAAAAAATAAAATCCCTGATTGGAAATCACAACAGAAATGCCCAAGCAGTACTGGACTGGGACGAATGAAACGGTGAGCTCTGCCTAGCCATCCTCTCCCTCTCGCCATCGTTTCCCAAACAGAACTTTAGGATCAGGGAAGTTAGACTCACGCTTGCTCTGGCGATGCCTCTTTAAATATATACTTAAGGGTAGCATTTTAAAAATCACTCATCATTGACCTAAAATGTGATGCTATTTGAGGTCAATGTTATATTTTCCATTGGGGACAGTTTGACCAATGTTGAGTACTTTTAAAATTTCCGCCCATACATACGTACACAGAGAGAGAGGGAAAGAGAGTGTACAATGATACATGTATCTTAATGTACCATACTAGACAGAGACAAAACCACATTTTTAATAGCCTTCTATATTGATTTCAGAACTATTTATCATGTGACTGCAATAGCACACATTTGCAGACTTTAAAAACTAAAGCTGAGCTTCAAAAATGCTGAGCTTGATTCTCATCGTGAAACAGTAACGTCTCCAATGAAGATAATTATCCCTGTGTAAATGTCATCAGAAACAGGCAACTTTGTCTCACTGTGCTCCTCTTTGCACCTTCTTTCAGATGGGAAGTTGTGTGGAGACACAATTCAGAACTGTTCAGAGCTTTTGCAAGTTGGCTGGCGTAACTCTTTGGAGCTGCATGTGCTCAGATCTGACTTTAATCCTCTTTATCTTCCTTCCCCTTATCTCCCTCTCTCACATACACACTCATTTTAGGTTTTGTCTTCCTTGCTTGCCCTTCACCCTGTATTTGGTGTTTGTCACAAAAGGAATGCATCAGCTCAGAGGAGCCAAAGATTATCATGAGCAACCTTCCCTTCTGCTGAAGAGCCCACGGGTGGTGGAACACTTCTCTTACGGCACCCTCTCCATCAGCAAAACAGTCCCCACACACGCAGGTTAAATTGAACTGAAGGGCAGGCTGCTCCTCTCTATTTTGCTTTCATTCTTTCATTTCTTTGAGTTCATTTTTCAAAGGATGAGCCCTTTATTTATATTGCTTTAGAGACAGGTATGTGTATGTAAAAAGCTACACAGCGGAAGGATGATGAATTGCTATGGTTAATTAGTAATTTACTAATTGCATATTCTAGCAACCATCCGGGTTCTCCACTCCACCATACCGAACACAGCATACGCTATCTGGAAAAGAGAGCAGTGTAAAGAGAAGGAACGAAGGAAAGTATTTCACAAAGGTAGCAGCACTCAAAGCCCCCCAGCAGCACTGCGGCGGGCAAGATCGGAGAAACACCACAGAAAGGGTAATTTTACTAATGGCTTAAGTGCAGGTAAGAGAGTGATGACAACAAGATTGCCAGCTGACATTCCCCCTTCATGTACGGAAGAGGTGGCCACGTGTATAAGGTGAGACTATTGCCCACACCATCACAGAGCACAGCCTTTGGGGCCATTTCTAAAGGGACCAAAATTGTTATAAGACAGCAAGGCAAAAAGCAGAATCACAACCTTAGAGTTCAGGAGAGCAGACTTTGGCTTTTTCAAGGATCTACTTGGAAGAATCGCATGAGATACAGTCCTGGAGAAAAGAGGGGTCTAGAAGAGCCCGTTGGTTTGCAAGGATCAGCTCCTCCAAGCTCAAGGATGGTCCATCCTGACAAGTAGGAAATCAAGCAAAGGCAGCAGGAAGCCTGCATGGATGAACATAGAGCTCCTGACAAAACTCAAAGGTACAAAGGAAGAATACAAGAGGTAGAAGCAGAGTCAGGTGACCCAGGAGGGCTATAAAGACACTATCTGAACATACTGGATTGAATTAGTGAAGTCAAAGCCTATCCAGAGTTTCATGTGGTCTGGGAAGTGAAGGGCATCAAGAAGGGCTTGTACAGGTACATCAGCAGCAAGAGGAAGATCTGGGAAATGCAGGGGGTGCGGTGAAAAAGGACATGGAAAAGGCCAAGTTACTCCATGCTTGTGTCACCTCAGTCTCTACTGGTAAGCCCTCTTAAGCCGATCTAGCTGACTCTGCTTTGAAAGACCTCCAGCAGTCCCTTCTGACCTCAGCTATTCTGTGATTGTATGAATGGAGCAAAGGCAAAACACCACTTTAAAACCACTGTGTTTTCTACTGATGGTGAGGAAATCAGGCCTGAAAAAAAGGAGACTCTTCCACAAAGAGAGATGCAGGATTTGAGAGATCTGAATCACCTTTTCCATAGTTCCACAGAGAAGCAGACAAAAGCCAAGAATGGGACTAATTAGGCACACCAAAGGCAATCTCAAGCTGATGCACCTCGTGTGTGTACATTGTGTATGTGCAGTGCAAAAGGAAGCTGGAGGAACTAGTGAAATACCACATACTTTTTAAAACACAAGGTCTATTGCCTCACCTGGCCAAATTTGCCTTAATCAGGTGCTGGCTCCGTTTCACCTCTTGAACACGAGCTCCCAGATTTGCAAGGCACACACTGAACTTCACCAGCAAGCAAGAACAACAGTAGGGGAAAAATACCAAACCTAAATTTCACCTTACCTGAGATCGCTCTTTCACTTCAGTGCCTTTGCCCAGGTGACAAGATGCTTTCACCTGGCCAGAAAACAAAAGAAGAGGAACAGAAAAATCAAACGCTGCTAGGAGGAAGTGGGAGGAATGTAAACTGCCTGTTGTTCTGTGCATGCTTTTTTTTCTCCTTCTTTAATTTCAATTTGCAAAGACAGTGAAATGGAAAATGTGCCTCTAATTATTACCCCTCTGTGCTTCCTAAAAGCCTCTCTCCGAACTTTTAAGTCTCCTCAAGTTTCAGGTCCTCTTTTTCTCCCTCTTTCTCTTTTTCTCTCTCCCCCTTTTTTATTTAAACTAATCTAAAAAAGCTATAAAAAGCCTCTGACACTATAAATTCCCTTGTAAACCCTGGTTTTATAGGTTTAATTGCCTCATTTTACTGCCTTGCATGCTTTGTTCCTTCAGTATTTTAGAGAGCTGCCCCAGTATTTAGTACAAGCAGGCAACTTGGGGAAAGAGAGGCCATCTCAGAGCCCTCTACTAGAATTTGGATGTGGTCAGAGCTTTGGCATGGTTAGCACCCTACGGAGACTGAGCCTTGAAATGGCTCCACTCAGACTCATGTGGGAAGTTGACCTAGACAAAAACAGAGAAAAACCTCAGCACTGGGAAATTCAAGTGTCCCTCGACACGGGATAAAATCACGCTCACAAGCCTGGAGGGTATGAGAAAACCCACAAAGAATCTCTCCTAGGGGAAGGGGCGCTGGGGAAGGTTCTTCTCAGTATTTCTGCTACGTGAATAGTATCTTCTCTGAGCATTGCAAAAACATAGTACAAGAATCCCAAAGATTCCTAAGCAAGGAGCAAGGGCACTCTTGTGCTAGGTGCTGTGCAAACAAGGACAAAAATGAGATCCTGGCCCAGGGAGCTCCCTGTCTAAACAACAATCCTCTTCGAAGAAGGACAAGAGGGGCAAGTATGAAAATCCTACCAAGATTCCCCCCTGGTCCTTCATAGTCTCTTGGTCACAATTTTGATCCCAAAGCCTTGACACCCAAGCAATCAGGAAAACCCGCTTTTGCTTCAAACATATACATTTCCTAATTATTCCACTACCTGTTGAGCTGGCTTCCACAGTTCTTATCTAGACACTGTGGCCGTCCTGTGTCTCACCCTGAGTGGTGCAAAGAGGAAAACAGACGCATGAGGACTTTACGCGGGGAGCTAACAGGAGCCTCTGTTTTTTCCTCAGGATTAGAACTGTCAAATGCACTTGCAGAAATGGACCACATTGATGATAGATGTTTTTTCTCATTAAAGAATGCAGACAGCATGTTTCTGTGCAGGTATTGCCTGCACACAGTCATCCTCCAGCAATGCTATGGAAGCTTCTTTCACCCCTGTGAGCCCTGGATCCAAGACCTCGATGTCTAGCAAGATCAAACAGCACCGTCTGCTGCAGAGCTCTCAACAAAAGGGTCAGGCGCTTTGCCCCTCAAACAACACTTCCAGAATCCATTTCTTGGCTCCCAGAAAATATAAGATGACACCCTTGGTTTCAACTGAGCCTAGAGATTTCTTTGATTATCATATCCAGGTGATCTATTAAGAGGACAGACTATGCAGGATTTTCTTCCCAAACTCCTTCCTTTACCAGCTCTAATTCAAGCACAGGAAACAGAAAATACTAGAAAGTAGGGAGGAATAAATGGAAGTCTAAAAGCTTTCAAACAATTTGGTTTTGGCTTAACTGAGGAAATGGTAAAGGCATCCAAATGCGGGTTTTATTGGCAAGTTAAGGTTTATATTTTTTTGTCTATTTTCCTAAAGAGGCAAGGCTTGTGAATCATAATGTCTATGCATCTTGCACTACTTTTTGGTTTACAGTAACTTCAGAAAATGTTGAGCATTCTTAACCAAGTATGTCAGAGAGAAAGAAGTCTCAAGATTATTAAGTGTCTGTAAGTTTCATAAATACAGGTCAGCCAGTAAAGCAGTAAGATACAAATTTGTTTCCCCATGCTTAATCTAAACCATACAGTAACTTAAATTTGTTTATGCTGTTCACCACATCACCATTCTCTAAAGTGCTTCCCTCAGCTCTGGTTACCGGGGAAAGGGACATACACATTGTGTTGAAGAACTGCATCTGCTTTCTGTAGTAGCTGAGGTAAAGGAGTAACAACCTAGGCATTTTTCCGGGCCACTTATTTTTTTATAGACTTCTATTGCATCTATCCTCAGCTACCTTGCAGACCCGGGATCCCATGTCTACTTAATTGCTCTTTATAAATATGATGGTTTTGCCTCTCCTCTGGATTTCTTTTCTTAGCTGGCTCCTGTGAAGAAGAAACTTAAAAGTGGAAAGGAAACTTAAAAGTATGTGTCCACACACATGCTATTCCCTGTGAACAAGCAGATCCTCAAAAAATACATTGCTTGTTTTAGCCATTAAGCTGTTGGCAGCAGGGCAGGCAAGAGCAACAACGATGGAAGCCTCGGAAGGGAAGGGAAGAGGAGGGAGAGGCACTTAGAGGATCAAAATCTGGAGGAAAAGTATGTTAAAAACAAATGAACTGAAGAAAGAACTTGTTGTTGGTGAAGTGATCCTTCATGCTGCCCTGCTATCTTGTAAAAGGAGTTTTATTTGCCTTTTTGTGGGAGTCCTGGGAGGAAACTATTAAAGGAACAGGCTTTAGGCAGTTTGTGGGGATGTGTATATAGGCATATGCGTCAGCGCGTGTGCGTGTGTTTGGGCGCGCATGACTCTGTGTTTTCCCCCTCCCTTTTACAAGGGCCAGTTAGGTCACAAGGTTAAAGCCAGGGGGGACTTATTTTGTGTTGTAAGAATTTTTACAAAGTGTAAAGGATCAAAGTAATTAGCTGAGGGTGAGAGCCCAAGACTGTCAGAGAAGTAATGCAGCCCCTGCCCGGGAGTCCTGATCGCAGCCGGCCGGACTGGAACTCCAGATACCGGGAATAAGCTAACCAACAGCTCTGCGCAGCACGGGGCGTGTTGCTAGATATGAAACTTGTCAGGAAGAAGAAAGACAACATTTTGGATGGAGCGACTGGAAAATGTTCCAGAAATTTGGCCGAATGAAGCACAGGAGCTTTTAGGTGCGAAGATTTTAAAGCCAGCTGTCTGCTGCTGTGAGAGCTGCCAAACCACGCTGGCACTCTTCGGGGAGCAGGTCATTGCTGCCTGCTTCCAGCTGGCCTGGAAAGATCATCTGAAAGTGAGTCAGGACTCTCAGTCCCTCAGTTTGGTCTTTCAAAGGATGTGAACAAGAAGGAAACAGGCACACGGGGTGATGAAACATCAACATCCAAACAGTGGATCCCAGGGGTCGGGGTAAAGCTACCTGCCAGTGTCAGCCAAGCCCCTTACTGCTGGACGTCTTGGTGTTCCGTGCTGGCTCTCCCGCCTGCCTGTTGCTCTTGGGATGCTCTCCTGATGCCATTCAAGTCCATCCAACGGCACTGCTGCTAAAATTGACCAAGCCACAACAAGTCTCTCTAGTGTCTGAACAAGGAAACAGCTGTCCTGGGCTTCCTTGCCAAAACGTACGGACCAAGAAGCAGCCGAGTCACTCTCTTCCAGATCCCCACAGGAAGGAACTTTGCCTCTTTAAGCCCACATCGCTCATCTTGAGAAAGAACCTTTGATGACACAGATCTTCTATGTCTATTAAAGCAGCTCTGGGTTTTATTCCTAGAACGACAGGGGTATATGTGCATAGTATTCATTTCACAGCAAGAAAATCAATTGCTATTTACATTGCACAATCTATCTGGTGACCCATTGTTCCAGGTTCCCTTTTTTTTCCTATCGTACAGACAAATATCCAGTAATGGGAAACATATGCTTTACACAAGTTTTTAGGAGAAGTACAGGGATGTGATAAGATCTCTAGCCTAGAAACTGCCCTACCCATATATGACTGCCGCAGTTCCAGGGGTGGCTTATACATGTAAAACGCCAAACTACGAAGCACATAAACACAGACTCCACTGGAAAGCCTCCGAGTCCCTGGAGTCACCCACAGTTTTGACTGGCAGTAGTAACTGTGAAGAATGAATGACGTCCTGCCTTGGGAACAGAGACCAAGGTCTTTCAGATGGTCACGGAAGAACTTGCTGGACACTGTGCACTTCACCCAGGCTAGGCCACCAGCCCCCTCACCGCCCCCAGACTCGTTCAGCAAATGGCTAATTAGCTGCCACTATTAGAATTCAAAGGGATGGGAAGAAATTACAGAATGAGGGTAGAAACCCCAGCTATCTCCATATCGCAGCTGGTGATAAACTGTATATCCTCGGAGCTGATAAACTGTATATTACCCGGAGCGCTGAGATGGCAGAAGGAGGTGACATCTCTACACCCCGTCTGCAGCTGCTGTGTGAAAGAAAGATATTTTACTCATGGAACAGCTTCTTTTCTAAACTACTGCATTAGTTTTATTAAATGTTCGTAATCTACATTTCACCTTTCCTCCCCAAATTACGTTCACCTTTGTGAGAGAAAAAAAGATTCGACGCCTGACCACAACTTTGGCTCAGAGCCGCCTTCTGTCTCCAGCCCCCGGGAGGATGAGTTAGTGCTTTGTAGATGTTATTGATCTCCAGGCACAGATTGTCTGGCTGCACGGTCCTCGTGTCTCCTACCCCGCGCTGCTCCACCCACCTGAGATCTCCCTTCCCTTGGCGTCCCTCTACTTCGGAGCCTATTTAAGATGCAAAATGTGGAGTTGGCAGGTGTGGCTCCATGATGGCCCGCAGCCATTTATCACACAGTTCTCAATAAGCTAATAGCCCTAATGTGTGAAAATTGATTTCTGGGGTGAATGCAGAAGTCCCAGTGATTTACACTCTATTTCCAATTGATGAGGCTCAATTGATTTCAACGAGTACTAAAATATTTACCATAGTGAAGGGTAGGGGGAGGGTGTGTGGTGCAGGCCTGGGAACAGGGTCATCACTCACAGAGAGGCATCTCGGCAGCGCTTGCAAACAGCACCGTCAGCCTGTGGAAGGGCCCATCAGGAAATGAAGGGTTTGGTGTAACAGGAAAACTACCTGGTCAGCATTAAGTCACAAGAAGAAGGAAAGCAGCAACAAAAAAGAAGGAAAAACTCATATGCCATAAACACAGCCTTCCAGCTTTGGGGTGAGCTAAGATTTTTATGACTCCCTCGTCTTCTTGGAGAAATAACCCTGGGAAAGCACCTTGGACGCTGTGTCCTGCCAAGGCCAGTTTGAACTCCAGCTGCCTTTGCCCTCTGATTCTCACAGGCTCCGTGAGCTCCATGACAGCAAGGCTATCCTCAAGGTTAATGTGAAAATAAGATCCAGAGAGCTTCCCAAACGCCTAACCCCAACGGCTATCTGCTCTGAAAGCGAAACTTCTCCAGACACAGCTTCCCGTAAGACAGATGTTTGTGCTCCACAGTTCAATGGTCAGGACACCCCAGGGGCAGCCACTGAGCGGAACACCACTTCCCACTACCTAATCCCCGAGTGCCGGTGTTCACTGCCCAATCACCCCAGCAAGGAAGACCAGTGCATTCAGGAGAAGGCGGAGAAGGGAATGGGAGAGGAATGACAGTTGAAGCTCCCTCACAGTCTGCAAGCACACTTGCTTGTATTTTCCTGAGCCCCCAAGAAGATGTATTACCCTTTTCCCCAGTCTCTCCTTCCACCTCAGCTTGAACCAACAAACCCAGTTCTCAGCTCCCACTGATCTTTCCTACCCTTTCTCTATTCGTCAATCCTCCCTTCTCCTCCCCTTGCCTTGCCTCTATAGGGTAAAGTTCTCACTTACCAGATCAAAGGTTAGCTCTTGTCAGACCAAAAGCTTTGAAATACATTTCAGCAACTAATAATTTCCAAATTCGGAGCTGCCCCCATACCTTTCTTTGTCACTCAGAAGAAATTAAGGCTAGAGGCTTGCAAGCATTTCACAGAAAATGCCGAAACCCAATCTTTTAGCAATGGGGTCAAGAAACAAAGTTCAGATCTAGACCTAGGTATGAAACTATCAATAGTCACTGGCTAGTAACTTTTTTATGAGGCAAGGGACAGCTGTGCAAGGGGGCTTTCACCCATCACACGCTTCCCCTCGAGACCTTATCATGGGGAAGTGGAGGTGCTGCCCCATCAGAGCCTCCATAACCCTGCCTGCACTGGGGCTGCATCTGTACCTGTACATTTGGCAATATTTGAGTCCGTATTTCGAGGTCAGTGCCAGCATGAGGAGCCAATATCCCCACAGTCCTCGAGTTTAGAGTGGCATGATCTATTCCGAGATCACCTCTTTGCAAGTGGTGGTACATTTCCCGCATCGGTCTGTCTTTTCTGAGTTTCTGAAGACGCTGGCATAAGCAGAGTTCCTCTATTTCTTGTCATCCATCTACTCACGCTGCTCTTCAGTCATAATGACAAAATGCTCTGGGGACTATGAAACAGCAATAAATAAAGAAAATACATTCAGCTAAAAACCAATCCTATTTCCACCAACTTCCCAATACAGCTATGTCAGAAGGTGAGGAGCATGACATGCACCAAACAATGTACAGAGTGCCATGACATAGCCCCCTCCCAAATCTACCGCATAAGCTCACTTGTAGATGTAGTGCCAGGTCCTCAGCTGAGGAAGCTCAAGACAACTTTGCTCTATCACTCAAATGAGAAGCTGCTTTATAAACATTTGTTAAAATATTAAAGGGAATAACCAGATTATGAGCTTTAGGACAACTCTTCAGCTAATGCAAAGCAAAGGAAGCCAATAAAGCTGTACCAGTTTGGAGCAGGCGACTCACTGAAACTTTGAACTTACTTTTAAAAATCCTTAGCAAACTCCCAATCTGTCAGCTGCAAAGGAATTCACTGACCACTATTTACATTATTCACATTTGCTATTCTAATCTTCTTGGAAAGTGCAAATGAAAACACCAGCTTTGCTTTCCAGCAGTTTCGTTTTCCTGCCCGAATGTCCAGTCTGACAGCCGAGTGTTGGGGCTGAACGCTCAGAGCCCCTCATTGCCATACAGCTCTTTGTACGCCCATTAAAACCTCGCCCTTTGCTTTTCAACATACCAAATGGGAACAAATTCTCCCTTGGCTGTTTTCTTCTCATCCTGGCACTCTATGGCAGATCCTTCACCAGAAAGAAATGCCCAAGCAAAAATACTTCGTGTTGCTAGAAAAAGCATCTTGCTAGCATGTTTGCTCTTCTCATTTCACTGCATTTGAAATGGCAGAAAAGGAGAGTAGAAGAGATATTAATGCTGTCACCAAGTGTTTTTTGGTCAACTACAGCAGTGATGAGTTCAGCACAACAGCTATTCTTCTCACCCTCCAATTTTCCAGTTCCCTGTTTTAGGTAATTCCTTACTCTTCTTCTTAGTATACACAATTCAAATCATCCCTCCCATGCAAATTCAGGAGATAAGGATGTGTCAAAAAAGAAAAAAACAAATCCACAATAACACCCGCATGTCTAGTGGGCAAAACCAAACCAATTCAGATTCCAAGGTTCCTATTTCCTCTGCCACCGACCTACTCTACGACATCAAACGAAATTCACTTCATCTGCCTCTGCTTTCTCTCACCTTTCTGAGAAGCTACAAACGTGCTGTACTTGGAACACTGAGGACGGTAAGCTCTCGCCAGTGTAAAGTAGGACTAATTGTTATTCACCTTCACAAAAAGATGTACTGTTTAATCAGCAAATGTCCCCAAAGACATTTGAGCTCTCTAGGTGAAAAATGATATGCAAGTGCAAAGTGTTTTTTAAAAATACTGGAAATACATTTTATAAATAATAAAAGAGGAGAAAGTTCCATTTTAGCCTATGTCTGTTCCTCTGGCCATCCCCGTTCCCCCTTCTCCTGCTCACTCTGCATAGCTGTATAGAAAATCAGAATCCAATCTCAGCAAATCCTATTGACTGTCTCCTGTCACTCACCTGATTAAAGGTTCCACTTACATCCAAATGGTTAGAGCCATGACTCTGAGCCATTCATAAAACTCGTATTGAAGGATTAGCTTTCACAAAGTTTGCCTTAATGATTATGCATTCTATTGATCAGTGGGGGAAACTATAAAAATTGACACCAGAATAAACTTTGAAGGACTGCTCTCGCTCAGCAGAACTAGGATCAATTTGAATCGACCAGGATGATAGGGAACGGGGGAAAAACAACCTCTCTCCATTAGCTGGGTGTAATCCTGATTAGCTAAATGTTTAAGTTTTTTTTCTATCTGTCTCTATTCGACTGCTGAAATCCGACAGCATCTTAGTGTGATGCAGATTATCAGACCTCCAGGTTAACTCTCTAAAATGCATTGGTCTATGTCCATTCCACCTTTGCTCCACAGATAAGCCCTTATTCATGACCGCTTTGATGTTCAGATTTTCTTATCCCTGTTCCCCAGTTTAAAACAATCCAACACACCCCAGTGATTGTTTTGTTCATGGAGAGGATAGGTGTTAGTTCCTGATAACAAAAAGGAAACAGCATGTTAATATGACATTAATTTCTAAGGCCAACCAGGAATTATTTGTTTTTTTACCCTTGGAATGCTTTTCCAAACCCTTTTTGGGCCAGCACATGTATACATCAGGTACCCAGCTTTGGGTAACCTGCCTGAAACAGGAAAGGACTGAAGAGACGCACCCCAAACTTGACTGCTTTTCTAAATATTTCACTTGGTTTAATAAAAGAAAAAAAATATCTTCTGCCCATAAAACTCACCTCTCTCAAATCCTTAGACCATCATAGCTACAACAGTAATAACGACCTCACTGCGTTTAGATGTGCAGTCTTCTATTGAGCAGAGTGTTTTCCAGCTTCTAGCTGGAATGCACACACGCGTCTACAACTGCCTTTCGACAGGCAATTGCAGGTTAGCTGAGGATACCCATTTCCAGCTCCTCATATTCTTTGTATTTTACTGACTAATCACAATGATTGAAATGTCATTTCAACACAGTCATCATCAGTTCATCCTCCCCGAACATTCAGCATTGCCATTTCATGGTACTGAAGTTGAAACAGCAGTTGTAAAGATTAGCGTATGTATCTTCCCAACGTATTGCAGTTCCAGCGCACGCAGAGGAAGAACAGCAGGAGCTTCCTGTGAGATTTTACAACAAGAGCTGCATCCAGAACTTGGCTAACATCGCCCCAGAAGTAGCTGTCCTATTCCAAGGCGTATGGATAAGATCCAGTCCAGGGAAGCAGATGTTTTTAATCACAGAACGGACCTTATCTAGAGCCCACCCTTCACGGCCATTGGAGTCCAGCTCAAGTTTACATAATGCTAGGCTATTTTCCCAGACTCAGTTCCAGGTGGTCACTGAAATCTAGGTGTCCTTTTTACTGGGAGATTACTCACAGAATGAGCAATCTGTTTTCTCTTGTTTGACAATCATACAACCTTGGTATCCCAGACAGTTGGGCTAGTCTGAGTGGACAGGTAATCAAAAAAGAGAACTGAGAATGAACTGATAAAAATGGCCAATTTGAAGAAGTAAGATTCCTTCAATAAAATCAGGTGGCTAAGATAGAATTTTCCATAAAAACATTCCTAGGGCTATAGAAATTAGATAACTGCGTGCAACTGAGCAGGATTCATCTCAGCTAATTTTAGTAGTCAGAAAATGAGGTCTAGCTAAAATAATCCTCCAGGCTCTTTGCTGAGCCAATGGCACAGGCGTCTCCCTGAGGTAATACAACCCATCCGTTCTAGATCCCTTCTGGGGGATGAAATGGCTCACCTTCTAACCAGCATACGCTAGACACCACCTCAGGGTAACAGGTACTGCCGTCTGCACGGACCCAGAAAGAAGCAAAAAGTGTGGTCAAAACAAGCAGCCAAAACCAAGCAGCCACAGGCCATGTGATGAACACAGACAACATTCTAAGGTAATTCTTGGATGTCTTCAAAGACACAGGCTCAACAAAAAAACAAAATGAGGTACTCAGTAAAAATTTGGTCTGCCCCAAAGATAAAGTCAGAAGTAAAGCTGATAACATGAGAAGACAGACTAATGTAGCTTAAACCCAAACCAGAAGAGTGGATTACACTGATCAGAAGATACAGCCAGAGGAGGACTTGAGTGTGTTGGTCGATGAGAAGCTCAATATGAGCCGGCAATGTGCACTCGCAGCCCAGAATGCCAACCGCATCCTGGGCTGCATCAGAAGTGTGGCCAGCAGGGCGAGGGCGGGGATTCTGCCCCTCTACTCTGCTCTGGTGAGACCCCACCTGGAGTACTGTGTCCAGCTCTGGAGCCCCCAATGTACGAAGGACATGGACCTGTTGGAGCAGGTCTGGAGGAGGCCATGAAGATGATCAGAGGGCTGGAGCACCTCTCCTATGAGGACAGGCTGAGAGAATTGGGGTTGTTCAGCCTGGAGAAGAGAAGGCTCCGGGGAAACCTTATTGTGGCCTACAAGAAGGCTGGAGAGGGACTTTTTACAAGGGCATGTAGTGATCAGACGAGAGGGAATGGCTTCAAACTGGAAGAAGGTAGATTTAGATTAGATACGAGGAAAAAATTTTGACTGTGAGGGTGGTGAGCCCCTGGCGCAGGTTGCCCCGAGAAGCTGTGGCTGCCCCATCCCTGGAGGTGTTCAAGGCCAGGTTGGACGGGGCTTGGAGCAACCTGGGCTGGTGGGAGGTGTCCCTGCCCAGGGCAGGGGGGTGGAACTGGGTGATCTTCAAGGTCCCTTCCAACCCAAACCATTCTATGATTCTATGATTCTGTAGTCAAATTTGCAGTGAAATGCTCAGAAGTCATGGTAATTAACTGTTACAACAAACTGCTAGGAAATGTTGTACACTGCCTACTTTTGAAAGTTTGGACACTTTTCTGGAAGACGTGGCAGGCCACTTATAACTAAATGGATTCAACTGGACTGGCTTCCTTTGCAGAAGGATTCAGACTACATGATACATCTCTTTGACCTTACATTTTTTGAATCTATAAAGAGGCTTATTTCCATCACTGGAATAGAAAAGCCAAGTAAAAGGTATCCTCTGACATATGCAATTTAAATAAAGACATAAAAAACTTTATACAACACTTAAAAAAAAATAAGAACAAGAGCTATCATAAATAAAAATATTCACAGTCTTAACTGCATGCAAGCTGCAAGTAAAGACCAAGTCAGTGTCTTTTAATACACCCTTTGAATGTTATTTATTAAATAAGTGGTGTCTAGTGTTTGTTCTACTCCCAGAGTTTTCTAACAGTTTCTAAAAGCTCTCAAAGTGATGAATTTAGAGTAGATGATGTTCTCATTTAGATTGTAGGCCTGAAAGAACATATGGAAAATCATTAAGTTTTGCAGCAGACCAAAGAAACAAATCTATGGTTGAACTTAAAAAAATAAGAATAAATGATGCTACTAACAGAAGTGATCCATAATGGATGCGAGTTGAGTAAAGATGACTTAACTGCTGATCTAGGGAAAATAAAAACAATAGCTGAAGTGTTTGCTCCACAAAGCAAAGCAGATAGAAAGATATATAGGGATGATAAACTGATTTGGCAAAATTCATTCCAAATCTATAGATGATCAATAAGCCCTTGTGGAAATTGTTGGAATATGAGGTTGCTGGCATTCGGTAAAAAGACATTAATAGAGATCTAAGTGGTTAAAATCATTTATTAACAACATAGTTTTAAAATATTACGACGTGACTAAGCCGATTGCATTGGAAGCACAGCTCCATACTGGCACAAAGTATCTGTCAGACTTCTAAAGTAATTTCCAATAGTGCATCTTGTCTGAGCTTAATACAGTCCTAGGGACGGCATGGAAGCGTGCTGACACGGCACGCAGACGTCACTGCGCCTGGGCATTGTCTTTGGCCCAGTTGTCAGTAAGAAATAAGAAGGAAGTGCTCCAGGGTACGAGCTTCACAGGAAGCCAGACGACAGAGATGCAAGAGTCCTTCTAAACCCAAATGGTAGTTCTGCTTCTAGCTCTTTTGGGAACCTCAACAGTTCTCAAACTCTGAAGCCCAAACGTGTTTTCTGTTTCAAAGTGTTCCTTAGATATTCCCTGCTCGCCACACTTCAAACTACTGGAAAAATAGTCATCCAATAAAGAGCTGGAATGGTGAACGCTGAACTAAGTGGCAAGCTAACCCCTCTGGACTCTTACCAACACCACTGAATCATTTTGAGCAAGAATGAAAGTTGTTGGGGAATAATCACAAGGAGAGGCTACCTTTGAGCTTTTGGGACATCAGTGGATAGTGGGGTGAATATTTATCTTTCTAAAGAGCAACAAGGAAAAAAAAGAACATTCCCTTTGCAGTTGCCAGTGATAATGGATGCTGTGTGAGCTAAAAACCCAGCAGTTAAAAGCTACATTTATTATCACTCTATCTCACACCAGCAAATTTATGATCCCTTCCAGACCTAAAACATCAAAGCAGAGCAGGAGTCGGAGCCTTTTCAGACTGTTAGTTTTTTTCTTCTTCTTTTCACATAGATTGCTTTATTTATTTTTTAAAAGGAGGTGGGCATTAAAACCAAAATCTGACCTTTGATCCCCTGAGGCAACTCATTACTTACAAGGGCAAATAGGGAGCTGAAAGTTTTTCCTGCATGAAACCGTAAATAATTCTTACATACGTCCACAAATCACTCTAGGTTGGTAAAGTAAATAGTAATTGGTGGGTTTCTCCCTAGAGGCAGGTCTGAAGGGGGTTGTAGATTAGAGTCAGGGATTTTTTGTTTAAAAAAAACTTTAAAAACCATGTTCCCCTCAGCCCAACGCTCCAGATGCTCAGGTAACATGTGAAGTTTTGGAGGTGTGTGCACGGTTGGGTTGTGGGGAGGGGAAGGGTTTGGTGGTTTCGTTATGTTTACTAATTTCTCATGTTGGAATTTAAGAGATTCACAACTTTAGGGCAAAAGGGAGTATAAAAAAAATTAAATACAGCATATATACACATACATGCCCTTTCTGTGTATTATCAGCAAGGTTTAAAGAAGGGACCTTCTTCACACCTCCTCCTGGAGCTCCACTGATTAGTAGTAGAGCTCCACTGGTTGGAAGAAGTAGAGGACTACTGCCTCCCCGCCCCACTTTTAAATGTGTTACTACAGTCAAACACGATGCACACGGAGCACACGTTATCAACTTGCACTGTCAGATAAATTTTACCCAAAACATCTGAAGTCTACCCAAGTTTTCAACCATCGCTGTTTCAACTATTACCAGAATTACTTTATTCAATAACAGTCATACATGAATATCTAAATAAAAGGAAAATATCCCTACGTGTTACCGGAAGAATACAGTTATTGTAGCAGACCAGCTAATCAAGTGAGAAAGTACACTAATATTATCAACGCTAGTCGAAATCTTCCCTTGCTGGAGCAATGAGACCTGCCTGTCACCAGAACAGGATGGCCCAGTGGTGCACCGTCACAGCACAGTGATCTTCTCTGCTAGAAAATTATTTAAGAGCTTGCTGAGAGCTTGCCAAGGAAAAGCCATCAAATGCAGATTAGTCCTGCGCAAAACACAGTAATCCCAGAAAAAGGGATGTGTAACTGTTACACTTTGATGAGAAAGGTCAGAGTCATGAGGATAGAGAGAAAAGGAGTAGGAAACTGGATGTTTATAAACACGACTGACACATTTCTACCTACATGGACTGACTACAGCCAAACACGGTTATTTGCAAGGAGAAAACTGGTCCCAAGCCTGGTTCTATTTCCAAGAAAAACAACAGGTCATAAATCTGTATTTAATAATTGAAACAAATGGCCTGACTTTCAGCCAGGCTGAGCACAATGCCTTGAAGAAACCTAAAGTATTGATTAAGACATGGGATTTTTCTACCTGGCCTCTGACTTCTTTGAAACCTTCAAAGTCCAGTGCTAAAGCCACGGGGAGTTTCATCTCAGACAAGATTATGTTTGAAATTTCTTATGTTTACCTTCCAGTCTCCCAGTCCCGAGATCTAAGGCCTGCCGCGCTCCGCAGCACGTGCCGAAAGAACTGCCAAGGGCTCTGCTGAGGACCCACAGACACTACAGCAAAATGCGCAGGAGTTGCACTAACCTTCGTCAAATGCAGCCTCTTCCATTACATACCCTACATCAGACATAGTTGGTATAAAATTGCAATAATTCGCACTACTGAAAATCAGAGTAGCGGGAACACTTGATGTTTCCACCTCTCTGACCTACAGCTTTCCCCCAAAACCTTTACGCCCCGGGGTGGGAATGGCAAAGCCATACATGAAACTGGTCCTGAACTACTGCCGTTTACATACAGAATTACTAAGGTAAACCAAACCAAGCCTGGGTTTACTTTTAATAAACTGGGTTGAAAAATACCATGTATTCAGAGTGGGCTTCACAAGGAGTTCAGTTGTCACTCCTGAAATAATGGCAACCCAGGCCTTTATTTTTTAAGTATGTAACAATAAAGTGATTTATTTTCAATGTCCCAGTGAATCAGGAAATTGTTGCTATTCCCAGACAGGGAACAGAGACAAAGGAAGATTAAACACCCAAATATCGCACTAGAAGCCTTTGGCAGAGTACGAAACTGAACTCACCCCTCCTTTCTGAAACGTAGCTCAGCTTCTTAAACATCAGACCATCATTCCGACCCTCACGTGACGCGTAGACACATATACCTTCTGCAGGGCTCGAAAGCACGAAGGCAGCAGCTAGTAAAAGATTCCTGCTGGCCCAGACTCAGACCCTGTCTGGACTGAGGGAACAGGTTTCTGGTTTCAAAAGGAGCTGAGCTGAAGTTGCTTTCCATCAGTTGCAACCTTTTTAACAAAACAGAGATATTTTTCTCCAGCAAGTAAAGCCATAAATCAGGACATCTCCTGAGGTTCTTTTTTTTTTTCCCTCCCTTTTTTTCCTAGTTAGTGTGCCCTCCCTCCCCTTTCCATCCCTCCAGACTTACTTCATAAACATTAGCTTTCAAGCATCTCTTCCCCCAGAGGACATATCATAAACATCATGTTAAATATTTAGAACAGGAAACCACCTCACTTTTCTAGCTACATAAAAGCTATCTTGGGAGGGTGCATTTTCTGTTCTTATGTCTTTTATTTATTTATTTCCTAGTGCAGATCATTTCAATAATCAGTACATTTGCCAGGGACATTTGACAACAGTGTTAAAAAGCCCCCCTAAACCTGGGCAAAGGAAAATGCTCCCCGACACTTCAGGGATAGCTAGTGCGTCCCCAGAGCATCCCACTCCTCGGGGTACTTTCGCGAGGCTTGGATAGTCACTGGTGTAACTACAGAGCTCGGAAAAAGGACTCAACTATAACAAACTAGGGCTGCTTTGCAGCATTCCCAGCATCCACTTTAATGTCCAACTTCCAGCTTGCTTACCTTAACTTTCCCGAGTGTCCCCAGGAACCACTAAGTTCACATGCAGCAAAGACGTTTAATAACGGCCAAGCATTAAACACCACCAAGCGCCCCTCGTGCTCAGCTGTAAACACTGGCGGTTCCCGGCTTGGTTCAAAGCCAGCGGGAGTCAAAGGTATACGGCACAAAAGCCTTTTTGACGTCTCTCCTGTGAGATGCCCCATGCCCTCACCCTGTCTGGATTTATTTATTCAGATCCAAGGCAAAGCCCAGTTTCAGGCTGTCCCTTCCTCATCCGCACCACTCCTCTGTCCCTCTCCCATACGTGGCAGCACCTCAGGACTCCGGCCACTTCAAGCACTCTCAAACACAATAATCCTCAAGCATTTATGGGGCTGTTTTCTCTTCCCCTTCCTTCCTTCAGAAAGGCGGTGGCAGCAGCCGGGGGCTCTTCAGGCCCACGCACACCTTGGACAAGTGCCTGCCCTGTGTGACGGGTGCAGCCATGGCACTGGCTCCAGGCTGGGAGCTGGCTGTGGTCAGGAGAAGGCATCTGCTCCATCACTGGCTGTGTAAAACAGCAGTTTCCTTTCTTTTCCGAGAAAGGAGAGGCCAGAGGGACAGACAGCAAGGAGGAACTCAGATGGAGAGCAGCCAGCTGGATCACGCTGGCCTGGTCTGTGCGCTCGTCGGGGCAGGGACCTCGCCACGCTGCCATGGCAATGCCTGCAGCAGCGACCCTTCCGGGGCAGCACTGCCCTGACGCACACACTGACTGTCACTGAAGTACCGCTCAGATCTTAACCAAACACCCAAAGCTTCAGTTATCCCAATTCTTTATACTTTTATGAGATTTCACACAACTAAGCCAGAGCCAGAGAATACGTACTGCTCCCCTATAGTGTGACCCTGTGGCCATGCCCACCGCCCCACCCAGGATGCTGTTCAGTCTCCCTTTGAAAATTCCCAGCTAGTACTCTGACTCCTCCAACAGACAAATCCACGCCCAGAAACATCGCCCCTTTTCACATCTAGTCCCTGTTCCCAGCTAGTCTTGCAGCCCACTCTTCATTACTCTTTTGTCTATTCTGTGTGTATGCCCGTCAAGCGCTGGCCTCTGACTCTATCCATGCTGCATAGTGCTCTGCTAAACTAAATCTACTGAACTCAAAAGCTTTCCCCATAAGTTGGTCTCTGTAGACCTTTAGCATTAATTTACTTCTAAGCTTCCAAATTTTGATAAGAGGCTGCCCAAAATGGGATGCAATAGTCCAAGCAGCCATCTAACGCACCACAGAGAAATTAAAGCAAAAATCAGTACTGCAGCCCCCAAATTACCTTTTTCTTCCACAGCACATTGCAAGGTCACAGTAATTCATTCTCCACCATCACCCCCTTCATTCCATCTGGCTGAAACTCAGTTCAGCTTCAGGGGAAGGCAGTGCAACAGTTTGGCAAACCATAACGTCCTGCCTCAGTCCTATTTTGAAGATTTAAAAGGTGCAAAGGGCTTGATGTTGGCTTTTCAGATGTGGACAAATCTCACCCATTGTACATAGGTGAATCAAATTTTCAATGATGCAAACTGAAAATCCTTGCCAAGCATGCATGCAAGAGAAAGAAAAACAAAGATCATAAAGATTTATAGATTGCTTTAAAATGCATTCACCCTAAACCACGAGCTGCTCCTAAAAGCACTACCAACCTGGCTGAAAAGTTGTATATACATGAAGGACTCATTCTGCTGGAACGAGTGTTTTAGTGAAGATCAACAGAATTAACGAGCTAAAAACTTAAGGGTATTAGTTCAGTACCTCACAACAACAATAAAATCAAAAGTTTTATGTCTTTGATTTATAAGTTTAAAACTAAGAAGGCTATTTTAGGTTCTAAGGACATATGGGACCACAGTGGTCCACTTCTTTATGCTCACGTGTAACACATCTCACAGAATTGTATTAGCTGGTTTCTGTGAGGTCCACAATTCCGTCTTCGTCAAAATACATCACTGCAAAAAGAGACGGCCAGCAGCGTAAAACTTCAGTTGTGCAGGGCTCTAGATCTCCATGCCTACTTTAACCAGAGCATGCAAACTCCAAGCTGGCAAAACAGAACTAAAAAAAATCTCTTTACGAGAACAAATCCCCTTGCCACAGTCCTCGTGCTTCCTGCTTCGAGTTAGGCTAAAAATGAGGAGAAATAGCAGTCTCTATAGCATTAAAAGCATGTCAACTTCCACCAAGTCAGAAGTGGGATCATGAATAGAAGTGTGCGAAAATAAAATGAGCAAACATCAAAAAATAACAACAGATCATATTTTGCGATCATTTTGTTTCAGGCAGGAAGGCTGAGGCTGGTTCCAATTTGAATCTAACCAGTTGGCCAGGCCCTACCTTATATATTATCTTTGGAACGTGAGTCATTTTGTTGGCTTAGTTATTTCTTCTTCTGTAACATGGCACTCCTGACTGCAGTGGTATGTGGGAGCTATTTTTATTGGGTAGTAGTGAAAGGAAGTGATGGATAGAGCTGGTTGGGAACATTTCAACAAAACATTTTTTCATTAGAATTTCCTAGTTGCTCAAATGTGAAGTTGTTCACACTGAAATGGCTGTTTCCAGAGAATTTTTTTATTTGAAAACAACACCAGAACAAAATTTTCAAAATAGCCCACATTGTAGAGTTTCTAAACAGAAAAGTTCAACTGCTTCAGCCAAAATAATTTCAGTTTGAAATGAAATGAGAAAAACTAAGTCAAAATGTTATTGGAGAAAGACCAGCCAGGCCTGACGAAGGAGCCGTCCAAAGTACGCAAAGCCAACTCTGTCCTCTGCGTAAGTATGCACTTGATTTTTTTTCCCTTTAGATTTTAAGCCCTTGAAAGTTTTCAAGGCTTTGGCTTTTCATCCCTGTTCAGAACAGTAGCTCCCTTTTTCACGGCCTCTCCAAGCATTTCAGGAACATCAAAACCTTCCATTATTTTGGGGTTTTTTTTTGGCAGAACAAGCAGCACACGGTATGAGCAAGGGCTCGGAGAGGCAGAAGCCTTGAAATACTTCCTGGTCAGGGTCATCTTGGTGTGTAGCATGCAGTCCCTACATGATGTGGTGCGGTCAAATGAAGATGGTAAACCACATGCTGGAAACCTACCAGTCCCAGGTGCCCACAAAAGCCAAAAATTAAAAGGGTGTATCCTCAATGGATGACCAGCCACTCCTGAGACCCTGCCTTTCCCTGTGGGGTTTTCGTAACAGCTTTCAAAAGCACGGCCAGCTACATCTTAAGCAAAGCTGGCCAGTGATCTAGGAAACTCTTCAATTATAGATGAGCACCAATAAACAGCCAGTGATTTGCTGGAAATTATGAAGTATAAATAATTGAGAAGCAGGGAGTTGGCCCAGAGGTACCCTTCCCTCTTGCTGATTCGTCTTAATGCATTTCCTTGATGCAACTCCCCGCTGTGTACCTAACGCTGTAGGGAGCAGCAGGATAATGGCCCTTGAAGAATATGCTGACCTGCTTGTACACAGAGTCATAAATATGTGGACATCTACCAAACTGAAAGGTGCGACTACGGAAAGGGGGTTAACCCAGCGAGCCCAATTCTCACCCTACTTCCAGGACGGAAATCGGTAATTTTACCTGAGTTTGTAGGGGTTCTCCAGTCTCAGCGGACAACGGTGTCTAGCAGCAGCTTGTGTGAAAGAACTGAAGTACGTATTTGCTGCTGCTTTTTCACAGCGTCATTAAACAGGAGATTCGATGAGTGCAGTGCAGGAGGCTGCCCTCAGTCATTTAATGGGCTGACGCTCAGAGTCGTCCTGTGAGAGGAGAGACTTAACTTCAGAGATCCCAATCTTCCAGCCATTATAGCTACAGGCTGCAACGGCTTTTTAAGTAGGTGAGTCCCAAAATGAGGGAAGCAAGCCTGTCTTGGGGCCACAACTCTTGGGCAGGGCATGTAACAAACCCAAAAAGCCAAGTCTGTAGCTCAGCAGGACCCACAGACAACAGCACTGCGGAGAAGTTTCTTCCCAGGTGAACAGGGCTTCAGCAAGTTTCTCCCTTAATCCCATGGGAAAAAAGTCCTTTGGGAAAACAGACCACAATTTTCACCGTTGAGACATTTCTATAGAGTCTGTCAGATGAGAAAATTGTATGAGAGAGGATCGTTTCCTTCTGTGCTGCTGGGTCAGAGACAATGAAAAAAAGCCAAGTGGATGTACAGCAAGGACCACAAAGGATACTCATGAAGAATCAAGAGCACCTCCCCATGATCAACCATGCATGATTCTAAGGGAATTTTCTTGTTAATACCCATCAGTTAGCAGCTGTCTCACATCTTTATTCTTACGCACTTTTAATCTGTTTAATAAAACTGTGGATGCTGTCACAAACCATATAAAATCTTTCATACTACAAAAATTAAAGTCTCACTGATAACTCGTAGCAATGGTTCCCATGCAGTAACAAACCACTGGGTCATAATCATATTTGCTTTCATGAGCTTTAAACATGTCACCATTAACTTTAGTGAAAAAATTTTGGCTCTGGCACTGAAGAAGAAACGCCTGACATCTCAGGTGTAGAAGATGGGAACAGGAAAGAAAGAGGTTGGAAGACAGAAAAGATGGTGCTTCATCAGGAGAAGTTTCTGGTTGGACTTTCAAAGCGGCAAAGGAAACTGCAAATTAAAGCATGGGATGAATCAAATCTAACTTAGATGTCTAAAACCGAGGTGTCTAATTTAGAGCTAATTCCCCTGTATTTTCTTTACAGCCTTGGTAAATGAGCAATTTACCTTACTGTAAAATAAACCTCTAAGATCGGGCACATGAAGAGCCCTCTGGAAGTGTCTGATTGTCCCCACTGACTCACAGGAAGCGACACTACAATGCTCAGACTTTGACTTCCAAATTTTAGACAGGTAAAGGAAGGAGATCAAACGGACTGTCTAAATACTCTGAAGGCACTTTTCCAGTTCTATCACACCAGGTCACTGTGAACACTGTGCTGCTCCTTTGACGTCCATAAAACTCGCATCCACTGGGAAAAAGAAGAAAAACAGAAAAAAAGAAAGAAAGAAGGAAAGAGAGAAAAAGAAAAAAAAAGAGAGAAAAAAGGAAAACCAGAAAGCCAGTGTGAGAGGAGGCTGGGGACTGCTACTGCTTTGCTCATGACACTGAGGTCCACCTGACCCCAACTCCTTTCCTTTTCACCAAGAAAAGCTCAGACGTGTGGGGGTTTCTGTGGGTTCCTTAAGGCTGCAGAGCTAGGCTGGCCTCTAAGGAGGCAGGATTTCAGAGAAGTTTTTTTACCTATATTTCTAAAGGGCTTAGTTCATACTGAACTATTCCACTCATTCGTGGCATAATACTTATCTCTTTTATATGAAGATGATGACAATAATTTTAAAATGTCCCTGTACGTACAGTTATAAACAGAGTGGTTCAGATCTCCTGAGAGAAGGATCACCTCCTCATCCCATTTGCACAGCACGGAGCACACCAACATCTTGCCACGTGATAAAGATGCACGACAGCCTACCGAGCAAATGCGACAGATATTCACGTAGGGGTAAATTTAGCTCTTGGGCATAACCATGGATTTCCAATTGAAGAAAACAGAATATATTCTGCCCCTGCAAATGTACAAGCGGTTCCCCTGGCCCCCTCCCACTCCTGTGCGGCAGAAGGGAGCGGTGTGCAGGAAAGCCGGCTGGGAAAGAGGAGACTTGAAAAGGAGTGGGGCGGCCGCAGGAACCACAGCATCCTCCTGGTCTAACGAGGTGGCTGCAGAGGGAACTTGGAGCTGGCAGTGTCTCCAAGGCCAGCATCAGGGCAGGATGGGCTGATGAAGTCTGAGTAGATGCCACAGCTCGTAGCTTTTAAGATCTAAGTAAACAGTGTAAAGGGACATGGAACCAGGGCTCAGTATGCAGATTTTGCTCCATTATGTTTTTGAGCTGTTTTTTCTCTTTTCACTCCCAGCTATGAAAGACGCCAAAGCTGTTAAATATCAAGCGTGTATAATGGGAATCCCATAAGCTGGGGGAATGGCCAGGATTCAAGGATATGTCCAGAGTAGAAAAAAAAAAAACATTAGAAAGAAAAGAAAAATAAGAAAGAGAAAAATAAGCATAGAGACGTGGGTGGAGGAGAAGGAGGAGGAGGGGGAGAGATCAGACCCACGACTTCTCATCGGCTATTCTGTTTTTCAGGTCACAGCTGAATGGCAGCAGAATTATTTTTATTGTTGCTGTTGTTATTATTATTGTTATTAATTATAGCTCTTACCCTTGGTCCTAAGAATCTATAAAGAACATAGGCCTTTTTATGCTAGATACTGCACGTGAGCATGCACGCTTTTGGCCAGAGGTCTCCTCTGCAGCTCCCTCTGGGCTCTGCAGGCTGTGCTTTGTGCCAAGCACAACACGCTCCCAGCCCAGCATCAAAGGAAGGGGTCCCTCAGGACCTCACCCCCGCACTCCTCAACCCCTCTTACAACACCGCTGCCACTGGAGGAATCTTGGCCCTGAACTGCTGGATGTTGCACCACTTTCTTTTAAAGACGGTTTCTTTCTGGACACAATACTGTGTCATTAACGCAACGAGATGAAAAACAAGCTCCTACCTTAAGGTCCAGGGGTGACAGTGTCGTGTACATCAGGATGGGAGGCTGTGCCTAAGACTGGGCGCCAAGGCAGGATGCAGTCATAAAATGAGCTGGGAGAGGAATCTTAAGTACAGTGGTTTTCAGATGATGCTGAAGACTCCCTCAATCAGCCCCTGATAATTCGGTCATAGTTCCCAAACTGGCCTGCAACCCCTTATCCCACAGCATTTCTCTTATTGCAGCCTCAAACCTCACTGCCTACATACAAAGTATATACGTGACTGTCTTTTCCTACGTGACTTGTAAGCTTTTAGGACACAGGCTGAGGTGGGAAATCCCACCATTGCCCCAATCCAGTACAGCTGAAAGGACCAGGTACGCAGAACGGTGCGGTTGGGAGGAAGAAAGGGCCGTGCTATCGCTGGGGCTCCAGCAGCAGTGGCTGGAGGAGGCTGCAGGGAGCAAGGGTGCCAGTGGGATCACTCAGTACTAGGAGCAGTCTCACATTTTAAAAGCTATTAGCACTTGCACCACAAGGATAACAAACACGCTCAGCAAAGAACCTGTCTTTGTGTCCGCTCCCATTTTTGTTCTCTGTTTCCATCCCAGCCTAGCACTGTCAGCTGGGATCCTTAGCTAGGTAGTTCTGGGTACTGAAACTATGCCTGAATATTTTTCAAAGACATTATGCTTTTTATTTTATCTCTCTCGGTATTTACTTAGCAGCTTACACAGGCCATGGAGAAGCACAGATTGCGGGAGTGAATCCTCTCAAAGAGCTAACAGAGGAACCAGACAAAAAGCTCACAGTAAAGAATGATAAAGCGAAGTTACAGCAGCTCATGTTACTTCACTACAGATGGAGGTGAACTTAATAAGATGACATTAATCTTGTGTTATTTTTAAGCATGTTACATAAACTAGATATTATTTTCTGCATTTTAGAGATGGCAGAACCGAGGTACAAGGCCAACTAAGTGCTTTATCCAAGACTACAGAAATCTGAGGCAGAACCAGGACTCGATCCCTGATGCAGTGTGTGCTCATCCTAAGAGCACTAAGCCCAAAGCAGACCCTTGGAACTCACTAACCTACCTTCAAAAATCACTGTATCCGGAACACAGTATGAAATTTTGGCTTGAGGATGGTCATTCTTTCAAAAGCATTTTCCCTGTAAGCAAACATCAAAAAACCCAGCTAAAGACCCCAAAAAAGAAATGAGCCTCTCTCATAATGAAGTGCTTCCCGAAGCTGGCATTTCACCACAGAGCACACACTTGCACTCAGCGCATTTTGCAAACCTGCAATACAACCGGCAACACTGTGGATGGCTAAGACAACCAGAGAGAAAAAGGAAAGGCTCTTCCCTTCTCATCCCAGCATATTTGGCTTTGTGTAGGAAACATTATGCAACAGGATGAGGGCAGGGGGGGAGAAAGCTATTTTTATTTCCTCAGCCACTTATCTAAGCAATACATCAGCAAATGCAACTTTGTTCAAGTCTATCAATAGTCATAGCAGGCTCCTCCCTCTCGCCAGCAGTTCAGTTTCTGCTCGTTTGCTTACTTTGCACAGGTAAATCTGAAGTACAGTTGTTGCTGAATCCCAGATGAAGCTGTCTGATCTCAGCACAGTTCTTCTTAAACAAGTGACTGTTTTCACTCCATCGGTCAATGTCGAATCTCAGCCCGAGAGTCGGACAGGAAAGCACACTGCGAAACCCCGCGGCTTCAGCCCCAATGCACCGGCCAAGTCCTGAGGGTCAGCACCACGGCATGTTTCTGGAAGCGGTTTACATCTTGCACAACAAAAGAAGGACAAGGAGGAACAAAAAAATTTCCCCTCCTCACGTCACTAAGAAACCTGATGGGAGCTGCCTTGCCCCTTGCAGTCTCAAATTTATAGTAAAGATTTAGGAAATAAAGGAACAGTTTAATAGGAAGGCACGATGCAGTTAAATACACCAAAAAAGGATAGACAACTGTATTTAGCAACCCAGTAAGACTCACTCCCTCTTCAAACACCATCTCTTCTTTCTTTACCTTCTTGAAACTACTCCCCCATCTCAGGCAAAGGCCTGCAAGGAGAAAAAGGGTATTTTCCCCTCTTCTTTTTAATAAAATACTCCATTTTGCTGCTTCAGACAAGCCGTTATTCATCTTGAACCTGTCCATCCCTCCCACTGGGAGCTCCAGATGGATTTACCAGCTAATCCACTTAGTAGCTCCCGCCAGCCATGGCATTCCAACACCCCCGATACAAAGCTGGGGAAAACTGAGTGTGTACATGTGTGTGTGGTAGTGTGTGTATGTTTGTGTACGTGTGTGCATGTGTGTGTGTTCAGGCCAGGAAGGGAGACAGTAACCAAGAAATTACGTTAACTCAAAAGTCCCTTTCTACTCTCTTCCAAGCTGAGGAGTGGAGAAGCTCCAGCAGAAGCAGCTAAATAAAGGAAAATGATGGAAACAGCAGATCTCCTCCATGCCCCCAAACTTCCTGGTGCTGGTGTAAAGGCAACTGTCTGATAACCCCCCGAGATCCTCCGAAGATATAAAACACGGGCAGCCGCAGCAGAGCGTCATATAGTTTTACCACAAAGTCTTGCGATACTCAGTGACAGTCCTGGTTCACGCAACCCCCCTGAGCGCTAGCAGTTTCTTTCCCTTCCCCTGGGGGCACGCACTCGGTTACATTCCAAAAAAAAAAAAAGTGGCAAAGATCAAAACTGCTGTTGCCACAACCACCACATGTGACTGGGGCAGCAATGCCCAGTTCACAGGGAACAGAGTTACAACTGAGGTAAAAAGAACCAAGAACAGTCTGATGCTGCCTGTACAATATTATTATCCCAGGATTTTTGCCTATAGTGCAACTGAGGTTAAAGCTGTTGCTTCAGTAGTAATAGTGCACCACTGGGGGCCATGTCTCCAAAAAATCATCACTTTTCTAGGGAGACATTTCTGAGAGCTTTACCTTGATAGCAAGACAAGACTGTTGGGGAGGCTGTTGGGGAGGCTGAGTATTTGGAAGACCATGTATGGAGCCTAATACAGACATATGAAGAGGATGCGTGTGCGTATCTGTGAGAAAAGCCTGTGGAAGTGTGTCTCCTTGGTGAGCGTTGGAGACACGCTGGAGTGTTTGTGTGCTGCTGCCAGCATAGGGGATTGTTTCCAGAATGGCTCCGAATCAATGGGTCATCCCACCAGTTGCTAAGCCCCTACCACTCTGGGTTCACTACGCGTTTATGGAGAGCTGCTGTAGCCCTACCGGGAAGGTACAACGGCAGAGAAGCACACTAAGTGGGAAATGAGCAAGTGTCACGAAACAAAATCAATAGCCTGGAGCCAAAGCTGTTTCTCTCCCTTTCCTGTCTCTGATTTGTGTGTGTGTGTGCATGTGTGTGTGTGTAACTCCAGGGCTTCTTTACCTCCTCCATTCCCTTCTCTCCCCGCCACTGCAAATGTTGCAGAGCACGATAATGAAAGCTGGTGTCCAAGCCACCAGACGAGCCCATCACTGCAATCAGAACAACTGCGAGAGATAGTAGCCTGCAGGCTCATCAAGCTGTCCCGACGCCGGCCAGCCCCATGCACATGAAGATGCCAATCTCGCCTCTCTTCCATCCCTCCTCCTCCTCTTTGGCAGCCCAGTCTCCTCACCCTCCTCCCCCTGCCCCGCTTCCCCTTCTCGCCCTCCCCCTTCCCTCCATGCATGCCCAGCACCAGAGGAACGCCAGCCTGGGCCACATCCCAGCCGTCGTCTCTTAGCGATTCTGATAGAACATGCCCAGCAGGCTGAATCTTTCCTAGAAAAGCAAGGGGAGGTCGGAAGGCATATGGTTGCTGTCCTCTAAGCTCCGGGTGACAAGGTCTGTGATGCTGCATCCTTCCCAGGCGGAAAGGGGAAAAAAAAAAAAAAGATAGAGAAAGAGAGAAAAATCGCCTGCTTGGGCTTTGGGAAACCATGAGCTGCTCCCTGCAGTGAGTGAACCCCTCCAACCCTGTGCCACACTGTTGGGCATGTATCACACCACACTGGCATAGCAGAGGCTGGCCTGGTCTTAAAATGAGAATTTAAAAAATGTAGAGAGTCAGAAATCTCTCAGTATTTTTTAACACAGTCATGGCCCGTCCTACCCTCTGGAGTGAACAAACAACTGGCTGCCCCTCCTGCCTGGGCTAGGATCGCAGGGGGTAGGCACATTGGGTACTACAGCTGAACCGCAAAGAGAGGACAGAAAAATACCCCAGTATCTTTCAACTTCTATTGCCACTGTTGGCAGATGTTTTGCTCAGTTCCGCTCATGAGGCTACTTAAAACGCTGCTGGAACCAGGAGTCACCCTGCTGTTCCCTTGGTGGGCTGCGCAGAATGCCTAGGCTGTCCTTTATGGTAAGGGCAGCGCGGTCTCTGGAGAGTGAGATCACCACCGCAGGGCAAGGCGAAGGCTGGCACCCAGGGCTGAGGGCTGCATTCTTCTCAGAGACTCACTCTTCTGCTGGACAACCAGGTTCAGTGGCTGAAAAGAAGCAGGACAACGCTTCTTCCACTTGCGTTTACTAAGCCTATACAACACCCTCGGCCCCAGCCATCTGTACTACTGGCACGGAGGAAAATCTGCAATTCCAGGTTGCATTTTACCCTGAGGTATAGGATAAGTTTAGGATATTACACTGTAGGACTTTTACAGGGTTGTCTTTCAACAGCAGCATGTTCTCATAAAACACAGAATGGAACGACACATATTTCCTCATTAAATGAGCACAAGGGCTCTTCTTTCATACAAATGATTTCTCTCAACATGTGACTTTACTGATCTCTCTTACTACACCAACATAAAGTTTCTTTCCAAACCATAGACCTCACCTTTAATAATCAATATTTCCTTTCCACTTGCTCAGCTTTCAAGGTCATATGTTGAACAGATTAATCACACTTTTAGAAATCTCTTCCTCTTCGGCTGATGCTAGCACTGACATTATGTGGAATTTAAAGCAAAAACACACTGAACAGTGCTTGGGTTTGTCTTCCCAATGGAATGTTAGGCCAAGAAAAAGAAACTGCTGTTTGTCCAGAGTAAAAGGGCAAATAAAATCATTTCCAGGCTCTTAAAGAAGCTATTACATATAGTGAAGTAGAAGAAAAATTACTTGATGACAGTGGCCTTTTAAAATTCGACAGAGAGCAGGAGCAACACGCAGTTAGCCAAGGGCTATCTATATTCTGCTATTCTTACATGTGCTCATAGCTCCTGCTTTAGAAGAGTCCATTCACAACCACGACACTGTATTCATAACACAGAACAATTACCTGTAATCCTACACGCCATCATCCCCACTGATTCCATACAGTAGCTTTTTAAAATATTTATCTAAATGGGATTCTCGCATGCCGTAATACTCGCCTGCATTGGAATGCAGTGCCAACTATAAGCAAAGTGAAACAGCAGAAAAGTTTGGGAACTTTTTCGTTGTCTGTTCTTTTAAAGAAAAAATGTCTCTATTATCAAGATGATTTGTGTCCTAGAAGCAGAGAAATGGATTAGCTACACCAAATGCCAGCGAGCACCACCACCCCTCGGAAAGCTGTGGCTAGCCACAGCGCTAAACAAGATATCTGCCACAGCTGGGCCTGAGCCAGAGCCTTCATACCTGAATTGGGAACGCATTGGTTTGGACAGCACTGATTCCAGTGTGAACACCCAAGAGCTCGCCAACCATAACAGCTCAGATCCGTTCAGTCTCAGTCTAAGATGGGACTTCAGATTCACATTTTCCAGCTCTGATACGGAACCGAAAGGGGGTTTGTACCTGGAAATGATCTGAATGGAGCTCACCCCACTGGAAATCTTCAGTGAGATTTCCCTTGTGGGATTCGACACTGTAACAGGCTGACACCTCTCAGGACCTCACCGGATTCCCATCATGGTTTGGCCTCAAACCTGGAGTTTAAAAACCCAGCTTTACCACCCACTCCAGAGCGCTTCTCTACTGTTAACCACTGCTTTGCCTTCAACAGCACTTTCACCCAAGGACCTGAGAGAACTCTACCAATCTCGGAGATAATAATTCCAATCATCCCCTTTCTTGGAGGCAAGTAAAGCTTATTGTCCTTCTGTGGCAGACAGATACATTACTCACAATGAGTTGACATGAGATGGAGAAGGTCAAACAGTAATGAAGTGGCAGTGGTTTGGAGTAGAAACCAGAAGTCCAACAGCCCAGACCCCCATTTAATCTACTAGACTTCGCTATAACCAGTTTTTATGTTTCAGAAGGAAAAGCAGAAGAGTAACGACTGTGACTTACCAAACGTCTCAACAGAAGCAGGGGGGAAAAGTGTGCTAGGCTGTCTGACTATTACAAAATGGTGAGCACTTCTGCATTCATTTCTTTTGCCATGTCACTAAGAATTACAATCTGCCTAAATGCCTAAGCACATTGAGAACATATAATAATAATTCTAGTGTCAGAATTCCCTTGGAGATCTAAGCAAGATCTTGTTTCCTAAAGTAGCTCAGGGAGAAGAGATTGCAACTACAATTTGCCCATTCTTTCATAAGCACTAAAAATTTGGATGTATTTTCAATTCCAGCTGAAGGGGCAGACAGGAGCCACCTGCACAATGCTCCTGATAGTCATGACATGTTTGTGACACTACAGCAAGGGCAAGCAATGATAGATTCTGACATCGCTCCTTAATGGAAACTCCTAAGATTTGTGTCCAGGGCTCTTGGAAAGATGAACAAAACTCAAAATCTAGAGTACCTGAATGTCTTTGACCAATGCAGGTCGCTGCATCTTCTCTCATCTTGGCCAGCTTGTGGCTCATTTCATGCCTATAATCTCCCATTCTGATGATTTCTCCATTTTGTGCCCTGCTAGAGAGTGATCACATCACTTGCCAAGGAATTTCAGCTCCCATTACTTTCAGTGGGAAACGAAAGCCCTCTCTCCCTCCACCAAGCATAGCTCCCTGGAGAACTGCTCCCTTAAAGGCCACCAAAAGAAGCCTTCAAGCCACGTACAGAGACTGTGTGTTTCCTGGGCCAGGAACGGGTTAAAGCCATCAGGGCAACAACAAAAGCAAAGATCCTGAACATCATTTCATGCAAATGACCTTTCAGTGGCTTCCTGTTCGTTCACTGTGCTCTTGTCTGCCAGGGCCCTGGGGCCTTCAAAACCTGGGGCTAGATTTTAACTCATCTCCCCTTATCTGCTTGACTGACTGTCAGCCTAGCACATCTCCCTGCTTGTGATGAAGGCCTTAATTAGTGCTTGTCTGTTTACCCTTTTCCTATTGCCACCTCTCTTTTCCTCTCCCTCTCGCTATTCTTCTCCTTTCTCTCTCCCTCTCCCATCACCCTCGGGCTTGTTTGCTTAGCTGGGCATCTCTTGTTTACTCAGTAGGGAGGTTATAATATATGTAAATAAAGTAAGCCAAAACTCCATAAAAATATATCTCATAAAAGATAAAAAAAATATCAACACAGAAACATATTTTCACTTTCAGAGACATTGTTAAAGCTGGCCTCTCTCTTTTCTCGAACAAACAAAACCCTTTTGCTCTCTTCTAAATTCAAAGGCAGTTAGGAAACAGTTGCTTTTTTCCTTCTCTCCCTTCCTTTCTTTGGAGACTTTGTTATCACGGAACGCACAGACAGCGCATAGTGATCATCTAGCACCTGCCTGATTCCATGTTTCTGGAGTAAACGCCACCCACTTTCAATCCCCCAGTACCACCGCACGCTGCCTCACCAGGGCTTCTACTTTGAGAAGGTATTTAAGAAAATGCAAAACTTGTTCAGCTTTCATCAGATGCAGGAATAAGGGAAGCAGGAGGATCAGGTAGGTTTTTCTCCTTCAAACAAGTACATTGGCTACCAATTTGCTATCAAAATTATCCAAAGAAACTGAAAGTTGCAGAGGAGGAAGGAGTATCAGAAGACAGGCTGAGCATCCAGCTTCCGAGCTTTAGCTCTCATTTGCTTTCTTAGAATTACATGGTCATCATCCTGTAGAGGTCTGATCGATACACAACTATAGTCTGACACTTCTCAGACAAGAGTCCTGTGCTGAGCACGGCAGAGACACATACAGACAAGGAAATCACAAACGTCTTGAAGATGTTATTAAACAAGCCAAAACACAGCAGGGAAGGATAAACGGAACATCATGCAGCATTTCACTGGCAGACTCGGAGACAGCCTGCACCTTCCAAATGCCAGGCTAGTTCTTATCCATTTGACTTTACTCTCTTTACTGGCCTTGCTGTAAAATGACATGTTAAAACTCGTCTGCTTCCTACAGCTGTTTGTCGAGCAGACCCTGGAATGTCTTGTCCTCACAGGGTGGCAATCACAGTGCCTCTTTGCCCCCATCGCCCAGGCCTCAGGTGTCTCCTCCGGGCTTTCTGACTCTTTGGCACAACAAGAAGCCATTTGAAAAGCCATGCCAAAGACACCACGTCGCCAGGACTTCTTACAGTGAGTTTTACCATGCATCTGCCCGCCTGATGTACCACTTGCAAAATGCTGGAATGTTCTGACGAAAACAGAGTTAATTTAGTGCCCTTCTGCAGAGGGGGCAGTCACAAAATCAAGAACTTGTGATGCTGAGTGTCGGTTGCCTGTGGTTTACGCAGCCTTCCCAAATAAGCAGGGGACCAAAGTTAGCCGGGGTGGTGAGAGCTATCTCTCCCCTCCATAGAAAATAGGATGCGGTGTGCATTCCTACAGTGACACCAGACAGCTGGGAAATCTTAACTGCAGAGTTTCCCCTGACACATTCCTCCCTAATAAAACCTGCTTCATACCCGTAATATGGCTCATAAAATTCGCTTTGTAGCTAGATGTTTAGTAAAAATTCTGCAAGGCTTACAGGACTTAACTGTGAAAGTGCGTAGGTGTTATGATGAAAAGAGGAGCTATGAGTGTTCACTCAAACACACAATGCAGGCTAGAGTCCTGCTGCTCGGGTGCTTGCCAAAGGAGTTTCCAGACTTATCAAACATCACAGGAAATAGCAAAGTTCAGGGGCTGCCAAAGAGCAAAGGACAGAAGAGAACAGTTCTCCCATTAGCAGGTAAAAGCCATTAGCTTTAACGGGAGTAATGTGCTCCGATCATGAGAGAGACGGGAAAAGGAGAACTGGATTGATAAAGGAAAACGGGGAAGGCAGCACGATGAAAAGTGGGGAGGGAGAGGAAAAACAGAAATAAAAGAAGGTTCTCTCTCTAACAGGGAATTATCAGAATAAAATCATTCACATTCAGGAATAACGCACACACTATAGCGATGTCTGGAACAGACTGACAGATACAGGGGTTTGAGGCTGGGGAGAGACAGACAGACACAGGAAGATCTTAGCATAAAAAGAGAAAGGAATGTGGTAACGCAGGGATAGATGGAGCCAGGGCTGGTGAATGTCCGGAAGACATCACAGGCCTGGCCAAACATGTCCTGACCTATACAGCAGTTCAGTTCAATACGTGAGACGCAGCGGTGCCAGGAGCCGTGACGTGACAAGCCAGGCCAGCCCATCGCTTCTCAGGCAAGGCGAGAGCTCACTCCGCTCGCCGCCAATTGTGCTCCAGCACAGTTGCCGCTCTCTTTCTGGGACTTTCTTGGGATTAGGATCCTCATAACAGATTCAGTGAGATCTCATTCATAAAAGTAGAGTAAAAAAAATCGAGGGAAAGAAACAAAGAGCCAATAACATTTCTTGTGACAGTTATACGTATTTCTGGGTTAGTTCTTGGAGACTTGACATTTTTACACCTACATCTGTAGGTGGATCCACTCCCAGCTATGAGCAGTTCATGAATCAGAGACCCAAGGCCATTTTTAATTGGGTTGAGAGACATTTCAGGGTCAATTTGCAAGTATTTGTAAAAGTTGAAATTTTAGAGGCTACGTACTCATTAATAGGGTGTGTAAGCAGGCACACAATTAACTGCATTTCAGAAGACGATCAGGATTGCTAGTTGCCTGTTGGGGCCTGAGTTCTAAGATCTCAGTTTGTCCTGATAATATCTTCTAAGACCTGAACATTGCAAGAGATTGCGTCACTCCATGGTTTTAAGTACTAGTGACACACTGGGTGAGAAACACCACACCTCAATCTCAGCACTCAGTATGAACCGGGGCAGGGAGCCATTCATACTGAGAGGCTTTAGCTTCCCAGGTAAAAGGGCTGGAGAATCCTCACGCTAAACCCTGCATAGACGAGGACCAAGCATGCTGACATCACTGAAAGATGATGAGTCAGTCCTACACATGCTCCTTCTTGAGCAGGGGTCTCAGTGCACAGCCGATCCTAAAGAAAATCCCAGCAGAAACGAGACACCAGGCTCGATTTTACCGACAGCGAGAATGTATCTGGGCAGCCTGAGAAAAGAGCAGAGAAAAAAGGGAGTAGAAAAGGCCTGTTCGTTCTTCCTCTCTGCTCCGCTCCCTTGAGAGCAAAGGAACCTGCTGCGGGATATCTGTGGGATCAGCAGATTCACACAGGAGTTCTTGTGGCAGACTAATTATTGCTTGGGCACAATCTCTTGACATGGGTCAAGGTAACCAGGAACTGCACGGGCAGTCAATAAAGACTGACTCCAAGAGCTGCTCTTACATCTTTTGCTTTCCAAAAAAATAAAAGTAAATAGTCAATTGCAGATAAAACACAGCATCAAACAAAAACAAGAATCCCAGACTGATACAGCTAATTAAGAACAGAATTAACAGACATGGGCATTTATATTCTAAAACAAGGCAGTAGTCCTGAAACCCACCATCCTGTCTCCTTGACAGATGATAAAATTGTTCTGCCTTTTATTGGGCATCTGCCAATAACTACTACTTCTGAAGCAAACATCAATGGCTTTCTGACCACAAAGCCATTTTTAGTTACCAGGTACTGAAATATAGCTCAGGAATCTGTAATTTCCAAGATGACATGCAGCACTTAATTGTACAGCTCAGTGGGGCTGTCGTCCCAATCCTGCCTTCTCTTCTCTTCTCTGCAAAAAGTTTGCCAAAAATGAAAAAAAAAAAACCAAACCAACCCAACCCAACCCAAAACTTTCAGAAATCACAGTTTTGAATATTAATTGAAGAGCTAGAAAAAGCTAAGTAAACATCGGGGAGGATGTATGTTTAAGTCACACCATGGAAATTTTATTCCTCCAGAGCTCTTGGATGGAATCCATTTAATCCATCCGTACTACCACTTCTTGATACCCAGGTGTCTCACCTTTATTACCTGAAAAGAGTTAAGTTGCAGCAGTAACCATTGCCAGCATTTACTGCAAAAGAAGAAAGATGGAGCATAAGAATATTTAGCTGCTCTGAAGTTTTCCTCTTCTCTTCGATTGCTTCCCTTCCTCCTTCAGTGGTTTAAACGATACCTATCCCGATGTACCTCCTGCTTCTTAAAGAGTTTTGGGACATGGTGCGTCCTTCAAATGTACTCCTATGGCTAGTAAGTATTCCAGACAAAATGACAGCATTTCCACAGTCACAGAGTTAAGTTTCCATATACAGAAGGCAAAGTTTACTTAATATTGAGCCATATTAACACTGTTACCGCTAATAGAAGGAGATGTTTCAATTATTTTGCCACTTCTTCCTCTAGAAACATGATTTCTTCTGTATTTATATTACTGTGTCTCTATTTACACAGTATTCCTAAGCGCTACCAAATAACTTTTTTCTTTTTTATTTTTCTTTTGCAGCTACCAGTGTTGATGCCTTCAGTATTCAGCATTGCAATCTTACCTACGTATTAGAAGTACATCTAACCACAGCCGGGCCAGCACCACTGGATTCATTTAGAATATTCAAAACATATTAACACAAAAGCTCTCTCCCACAAGGCTTGATGAAGCCGGGATGCTCACTGCTACAGAAATCACTCTTACATCAGTTTCTGAAGTGTTGGTCACGGGCCACTCAGAAATAAAACTGAAGAGTAGCGGTTTCGGGGGCCATTGCAGCAGGTATTCCTATTTTTTCCCTACCCCTCCCAACACAAGAATCTTCCCTCAAATGCTGTTTGGCAGCAGGCAAAAGTTCTGTATTGTTTTTAAAATTCAATCACTAGAAAAAAATAAAAATAATAATAATTAAAAAGCTCAGAATTAAACCATTTAACATTCCAAAGCCTTGTATTAGCACTGTCTGGGCTGCAAGACAGACTTTTTGATGGAAAAACGTTTCTTAGCATCTTTGCCTTGTGAAGACCAGCTGTGAGCCGCTGCACTGACTCAACAGTCTCCCACTGAAGAAAAATACCAACTTTTCTACATCCAATTAATGTTCACCAGGGCAAATTAAAGAGGACAGAGTCATCACACAACACACCACTCTGAACTTCTACAGAAGTCTGACATCCAAGGAACACTTTGCAAACACCCATCAAATAAGCTTTGCAATACTCCTACAAAGTAAGAAAGCATCACTACCCAGTGTTCCAGGGAGGAGGGAAACGGCATAACATACAGAAGATAGTTACAAAAATGAGTCCATGGGTGGGCCAGGAACAAACCCAGTATCTGCCAGCGCCCAATTCCAACACCTCCTATGCAGCGTCATGCTACGGGTGACGTTCCAGCATGCATTAACCCCCTGGCTTCTGCCCAACCCCACATAACAAAAGACTGAACTCATAATACGCAACATAATAACTCCAATACATACATAACAAAGGATAAAATTCATCTGTTAGTGCTGGGACTGACTGAAAACAGAGTAGCTGAAGAGAGTGGTGAATCTAAACAAGTCCCTTGTTGCGCTTTATACTGAGTGTTCACTGCTCAAAGAGATGGCAATGTATAGACATTCTCTGGTTCTCTATACTTCTAGTCTCTGGTTCTACCTATATTTTCTTTCTTTGACATGAACAGAATACAGATAAATAATGGCAAAGCAGTCCCAGACAGCGCAGGAGGCAGATCGACACACAAGGGAAGGTTTAACCAGGCACACTAGGATGGCTGTGCAGTCTTTGGGCTTTTATAAAGGGCTGTGAAAATCCATTATGATTCTTTTGTCACAATCTATCAGAAACGCTTTCAGGACGGTCAGCCGTGGCACCAAAGTAGCACCCGTGAGTCCCTCCCGCTTCTCAAACGACCTCAAAATCCTTTGAGCCACTTACTGCTGTTACACAAATCCGAGCAGATGGATGTAGATAGTTGTGAGCTAATTTCACTCGCGCTCCTCGCTAGCAGGATGAAAACCCTTCCCCTCAGTAAAGCCCTTCAGACGTGCCCGGCCGGGACTGTAACCCAGCTAACGCGCCCCGTGCCTCGGCAGGGAACAGCAGCTCAGGTACAGGCCCATGCTAAAACCTCAATGTTTCATAGGTAGTATCGTGTGGGCCCTCTTATCGTTCTAAAATGCACTAAAAGACACAACTGTGTCTCCACAGTTAAAATGCTTTCAAAGCACACCTTGATTAAAACTGGTCTAGAAGCAGCTTCTGTAGGAATTCCCATAATCAAAGGAATAAACTCCTTAACTGCACTGAATCAGAACGTGAAACTGAAAATTCAGAATTACCCAAATCCAACAATCCTGGGGAAACAACAGCTTGTTTGGTAGAGTTTAAAGGCTTTGTTTTGATATCAACAGTTACATTTTTATTGGATTTAATATTGACTTAATAATAAATATAGTACATATGAATGAAATATGTACACCTCAGAATTAGAAATCTACCATGTCATAAAAAACTGAAATGGAATTATTATCAAGATATCAAGTTTCAACATTGTCAACATTTACCATTTTGCTACTTGTAAAAATTAAGGATTTAGATTTTTCCTGCTGAAATACCTCACTGAGACTGACTGTTCCCCAGAGTCTTTTGATTTCCACAGAACTGCACATTTCATAACAACTTGCTTCACTAGCCATTTTTTTTTTTTCCCAACACTTTTTACTTGGACAAACATTTTTTTCTCCCACCTCCTCCTCTCCTCTCCCCTCCCTCACGCGGAAGCTGTTCCAAAGGGAGCCGGCAGTCAAGACACTACGATTGTTTTGTTTCCACTTTCATGCCAGCCCTGCTGATGCCATTACCTTGGCTTTGGAGATGCAGTTTGGGATTACAGCCAGCTGGCGCTGCTTCAGTAGCATTTTCCTTCCTGGGGCTTGGCATATACCACACCAAAAAGACACTCTCCTCGATAGGTTGCAACACTTTGTGGGAAAAACCAAATTACTTGACAACGTCCCTTTCAAGTTCACAATGGCTCACGCTGGAAAAGGAATTAAATATTTTCTTCCTGCCACACTCAATCAAGACTCACAAACTGCCTGCTTTCTTTCTGGTTTCTGGTTTTGGTTGGGGATGAAGGGAAGGTTTGTTTTTTAATTATTACTTTTTTCTTTTTTTTTTGTAAAATAACATAACCAATACATCAACAACAACAAAAAAATCCGAAATCAATGAACCAACACAGAATAATATAGTGAAAGAATGGGAGAGGAACAGTCCTGGGGACAGAAGCGCGCCTCCATGTAGACTAAAATCCACTGCTGTGTAAAAGTCAGCATGATAATTCCTGTTGGGAGGTCAGCAGAGAGGGCTGAAGAGAGCACAGGGAATTGCTTCTCTTCTACATGGCCTAAATTCATTAATGAAGAAGAATAGCTGCCCCAGTACAGAATGCAGCCCTGCCTCTGTAAACAGGTCTTCAAGCCAAAGTGGCCCTGGCCCTCGTGTTGAATCTGTCCTAGCGCATGTTACTGCCCATCCAAATCAAGAACGGTGACAATTTTTTGTCAGACAAGTTTCTTTAGGTATCAGCAATGAAATCTGTGGATCTGTTTCACACAAGCTTCGCAAAACCATTAAAGAATGACTTTTATCTTTTAATCATCGCAGGTAGAATTGAACAAGCAACAGACATGAAAATTTCCTCTGTCCCATGCCAGGACGGAGGCCAGTCTGCGTTCTGAACTGAGCTTTCCAGTCTGGCGCCAGCAACTGGAACACACACCTTAAGCTATAGGGAAAAATGTAGAAAACAGGTATAATGTTTAAATTCAAATCTCCATTAGCCTTTCTTTATGAAATCCTCAGTGACTTGCCCTGTTATCAGGATTACTGCTGCTGCTTTGAGCTTTTTTGAGCACAAGCCACTACAGTTGGCCATTTACTCTGCAGACACCTGCCAAGACAGAAGCTCCAGAGGAAGAGGCGATGGATGGAGACACGGAGCCTGTTTCCACCTAGAGATACATTATATTGTGTCTTTGGCACAAGCCCCAGTTAAACATGCTTTTATTTTCCTGCACCTAACATCACTTCAAAATCAGATGGCTTAAACCAGCAACTGGAGAACAACCCTCAGCCAGTGCGAAGATGGGGATGCTCCCTGCAAAGGCTCTGCACTCCACAGGTGGGAAGCTGTCTGGCGTTATGGTCCTCTAGGTTTATTTTAATGTTGCCCCCCACTTCCACCAATTCCACTCACGCTGGGCTCCAGCCAGAGGTAACGGCGGAGGAGGAAAAGCTCTGACAAGGGAGTATCAGTGGAAGAAGCGGTACCAGGAATTTTGCTCTGCTGGGTGCGATGCACTCGAGCGCAGCTGACAAATCTAACTGCAGGAGACTCTCTGATGCTCTCTCCCACGACTGTGTCACTCCCTAGAGCAGCAAGTGCCCTATATCTGCGCAGAGCTACGAGCCAGAGTTTTCTGAACACAACGCCAGGGTTAGTCAGGAAGAACAACAACAAAAACGTGTGACAACGAGAGCAGACTCAGAGAGGGCATTTCAAAAATTAAACACACGCAGCCATTTACTGTACACATGGAGAAGCTCTGCCAATCTGGCACCAACAATTTAAAAAAGCCAAGATAAGTGAAACCAGATGGTATAAACATGGGATCTCGTGCTTATCACCACCAGCTTGCCAGTTTGAATACCACCAGCATGATTAAAAGCTGTTGCTGTGGCTGTGACTAAAGTCACTGCTATCTGTTGGCTCACAAGTTGGCTTCAGCGGAATGTATCTGCTGCTGCTTATTTCCAGCGGAGAGTTGGCCCGTGTGGTACAAACCCGTGGTTTGCATTGCTGAGCCCCTGTCTCGAGTGAAGGTCAAATGGGGAGTGGAACAAGAACTAGCTGTCCTCCCCAAAATTCCCCAAAGCAACAATATGACATAGAGAAAAAGACTAATAAAGACAAAAAGGAAAAACAGGATGAGATCCCAGGTAAGAGGGCACAGCCGCGAACGGAGGAACGGCACACGGGGCGGAACTGTCAGATGTGCCTAAACCTACAGTAACTGGCTTTTAATTCCCACTAAAAGGAGTCCTACAACTCCCAAGTGATTCTCTAAGCCTCCAGTTTACTGGAGAAATATTTAATTGACTAGCAGCTACTGGAATACAAGAGACAAAACATGAAGAAACTGTGTTTAGGAACTCCATCAATAATAAAATCCATATAAATGCTTTTCACTTCATCCTGTCAGGATGTAGGCAGTGACTGTATTTAGGAATAAGTAAATAATTTCCCAGGTGATTTTGCTGTAAATTAATCAAATTAAATGAGAATATTTTCGGGTTAACTGAATTGCCTTAAACATAGAGGTTTTGATCCACAAAAATGCAACTGGGTCAGGGTAGACGCTCAGCACCCGACAGAATCTGGCTTGAACTTACCTACTTCTTCACCTTGTTAAAGCTGGTACCATGTTCATTTTAGGTTATGCTCCCTTAAAACATGGATTAAATAAGCAGCCGCCAGATTTAATCCTCTTGGCCCTTTATCTGTTATGATGTAAACAGATACATTGGTCTTTTAACCTTATCCAATGATACTATTCCCGTAAGTCATTCCTAGTCTAGAGCTTTTCTCTGAGGAACCATTGTAGATATCAAATATTCAAAATTTAAACAGGATATACATCCACATAGAACACTCCTGATCTGATTCTGATACAAAATAATCAAGATTCAAGTGCAGATATCAGGAACTGCTAATTCAGTATTCATTTCCTACAAAGCTGCAACATTCTCAAATCAGATTTTGCTGCTTCCACATTTGCTGTCTAGAATAATTCCAGAAGGCAGCAATGAAAAGGGACATAAACTCAAATTAAGCAAATTTAGAGAAATGCTCTGGGTAATAATGTGTGATGCAGAACACCTCTCATTACCTGCTTCAAGTTTGTCAGTGCAGACTAACCCCACCTGAGTCCATTTCGTACTCCAAGGGGATAAGTAGTCTCTCCATCGTCCACCAGATCAGTATGAGAGACATCAGGCTACCAGCACGAATACCACGTTCATCTCCAAACACACAAAGTTCCTAATTAATACTTTTATTTGGGAGATCTGCCTGTCCAAACCTCAAGAGTCTGTATTTTTCTCATCTTCTATCAGAAGGCGCACCCTGAGCGCCCAGTCTAGCAGCAATCGTTAGTCATCATTACCTTCAACCTTCGCTGTGAGGCCATCTCCTACCTACAGAGCAGAAGGTCTACAACACAGCCAACTTCACGCCGGTTGCACTTCTCTGTGCCTACAGCTGGCCAGAGCAAAGCTGCGCCATTTTATATTTAATAGGGCTTGTGCAGACTGATTGCACTGCCCTTTCTGAAAAGGTCTGCGCTTCACCCCGTGACTTGAACCCCAATAGTAGGGAGGCATCAGACTATATATTCATCCCAGGACTCAAGTGCTTCCTCAGCACTGTAAGTCTAGGTCAAACAGAGCAAAACTGCCTGCTGCCTCATTTAAATATTCAGTGAACACTGCAAAGATTAACATTTCCTCTCTTGAATATCTAAATATTTGCCCACAATCCCCCTGCTAATGAGCAAAGACAAGTGCTGGTAAGTGGCAAGCAGCATTAAGCCTAGAGTCAATCAAACGAGTACAACAGGCCCTTCAGCACCACCACAAGGCCCATGCGAGTTACGTTCAAAGCTGGTGGCTTGCAAATGGCCCTTCTCTCCCGCTAACTCTCCCCCCACCACACATCCACACACATTCCTCCCTCTCCTTTCCTCTCCACCCCCTTTTCCGCTCCATAACCCACTTGGGGGCATAAAAAACTGGTACTGAGAAACCTGCCAACTGCTTTAGACTTTGGAACACAAGCGCTGGTCTTGTCAGCTCTGAGCCTTCCACACAATGGAAAACATTACACATTGCGCTAGCTAACGACCGCGCTGCTCATTTACATGTCGTAGGCAAATACTAACAAGGTCGCAGCCAGAAAAGTGCGGTCAGGAGCTGCTACTGCTCCTGGCAAGAGGTTAGTGCCTGGAAAAGGGCTGCACGGGAAGCTCTTTAAACACCTTGGAACATGTGCTAAGCTGCTGAAGTATGAGGTGTGGTGACAGCAAGGTGTTGAAACAGCGCTTTTAAAACCTGCCAGTCATCATTAACACATCTCCGCAGAGTATTGGCAGCCAAGTCAAAGCCAACACCTAGAGCATCTTCTTGAAGGGTGGGTGGGGAGAACGGAAGAGGAAAGGGAGCAGGTGTGGGGAAGACAAAGGAAGAATACAGAATCGTACAGAGAGGGGGGTTTCCCTCTTGCTCTCGTGCTCAGAAATTTCCATCCTGGCTTCACAAAGAGGCAATGGGGTTAGCTGCTCTTCAAGAGCTCCAGTGTCCATTGTCTGGGCAACCCGCAAGGAAAACCGTGAGCTGCCCCTGCCCGCTTCCTCTGGGAGTTTCTGACAGCGTCCTTCTTGTCCTTGCTCCTTTGGGGTCGGGCATCTCTATTATTGTGGGGTTTGTGAAGCAACTACCACAAGGCTCAGAGCAGCATGCGTGTAACCTCCCATGCTGATGGCACTCCCACATTATTTCTTTAGTGACTAAGTTTCAGTGAGAGACTGAAACTGGATTACTCGGGAGCTGTTGAGTAGCCAGTAAAGAGCTGTCAGCTTGAACAGCCAAGGCTACCAGCACAAAATTCTTAGCAACCCATGGACAGGCTCAGACCAGTGCTGCTTGGCGGCATCCTCTCTCCTACATGGCTGCAGACAACATCTGCCCAGGCAGGGATGCGGCAAGGCCAAGGAAAGGAGCTGCCACTTGCCCGTGTTCAGGCGCCCCTTGTACGCTCCTCTAGACGGCCGGTGCTGGCGGCGCTGCGGAGGAGGCAGTCCCGGAGCACGGAAGACCCCACCAGTGGCTGCTAGCTGGAGAGCCAGGGCAACAGCCACGTTCAGGTCTCCCGTTCCCCTACTATTCCTCTGCCCCCTGCAAAGAGACACTATCCAAATTCTGCAATAATATACACCTGCTGCTTCTTTGTTCAACAGAATTTGTCCAAATTTCTGATTTCCTAGTTTTTTAACAAAATTTTGTACTGGTATTTTTTCCAGTTGCACGCATCCCAAGATTCCAACTTCCAAAAAAATTCCTTCTGCCTTCATATACTCAGCTACTTTAGAGAAAACCCAAGTCATCAATACAGACAAAATCCCATGTGAAACTGCAGAAGCTGTGATCTTTTCCCCAGTATGAAGATTTTTTTTGAAAAGTATCCAGCGCCATGAAGTAGCTGGAGAGGAAAGTTTGTGTGAATTAAAAGAAAACAGCCCTCACTAAATATAATTCTATCTCTTAAGAGTCTAAAACTGTATCACGCATCAAAATCTTAAATATTTATTTGAAATTATGCACCCTACTTATTCCATATTCTAAACCTGTGCAGCAGAGAGGCTGTAATTGTAATGGATTTAATAAAAGCTATCATATTCCATAATTCAGCAGGAAAGATTATGCATAGCCCCTAGATGCAACTAAGAATAGCAAAGTTTCTTCTTGTTGGTGATTGTTCTAAGAACTAAAAGAAAAAGAAAATTATACATCTCTCTCCTGCTCCTTTTTCTCCCTGAAGTACTCAAGAACCACCATGTCCCACTGGCATGCAGAAGGCTCCATTCCCCTCTCTTTTACGAGCTTCTGAGCAGTTATTTCATTAACCCTTAACAAGCACAGCATTGCTCAATATTTAGCAATTTTTACCCCTAGGTTTCCAGGAGCTTGCTATAAGTAAGTGATCACCAGTGCTAGCCTCATTCTCCAAAAAAATCACGACTTCTGTGATTGTGTTGCCAGTGTCCCTCTTGATCCTGTAACTTTTGGGCCCAATCTTGGACAAATCTGAGAGGGGCAGAGGTTTCACATGAGTTTCCCAAATGAAGGCAAGGCAGCAAAAACTCAGCAGCTTCCCTTGTCATGAGCAGCAGCAGTGGGTCCCTACCCAAAAGCTCCAAACAAGATGTTTTATGCCTTGCTCAGCACCAGCACGGTGGGGGACACAGCAAGGACAGAGATGTCACGAGCCACCTGAGCTGTAAGACACAAGATACAAGTCCATGGGGAAACCAGGCTTCATGAAATCTGCTGCTCATGCAAAAACTTATTTCTTTATTCATTTGCTTTCTTATTCACTTAGACTTAGTAAAAATGAAGCACTAAAAGATAGAAAAAGCTAGATTTTTAAAGAGACACCATGGGGGCTCGGTACCAAATTACCTTTAAAAAAAACCTAAGGAGAAGTGACTTGCTTAAAGATATAGAGTGAATTATTGAATCACGTCTTTCAGCATCCAGATTTTTAGCAAAATCACTAAAACTTTTTTTTTTTATAAATTCTTATCTTACCTGTGGATAATCATTACCGCAGAAGAAAGGTGAGAATAAAAATAATTACGCACACAAAAAAAAAGTCAAACTGCTTCTTTAGAGCCAGGGAGATGAAAACTGACATCCAACTTTCTCCTTTGCTTGCTGTCTCTCTTACACTTGCATATGCTTACATGCACACCTCGTAAACACGCTCCATCAGCTTGATGGATATATGCCACACCTGTTCCCAGCCCCCTTTAGGGAGGTTTTCCTCATTCATCTTCAAGGCAGGGACTGTCACTTCGTTATATGTCTGCGGAGTCCTCAGCACAATGAGGCTGGGGCCTCTAGGCACTATCATGACAATAAATAATCATAATTCAGGAGAGTGATGCTTTCAAATCCCAAACTTACATTCTTCAGAGCTTCCCACCACACATACATACACACACACACCCTCCTCTATTTCTGAATTTGACCTCTGCTCCGTTTCTGCAGGGGCTCGAGTTCGGCGGGGGATTCCCGGAAAGCCCGCTCGGGCTCAGTCTATTCCTGTGAAGCCAGGTGGGATGGGATGGCCATTAATCTGTTCACACCTTGTCAACAAGGGGCCTGATCTGAACACATCCTCCTTTAGCTTTAGGAAATTACCACAGATGATGGCAAGGAGCAACCAAGAGAAGCTGTGCAGAACTGAAGAGCCAGCAAGGAACATCTTCCGCGTGAACAGTTCAGCACCTAACTGATTAAAATACTGGGACAGGGTGTGACTGAGAGGAGTCTTTCTCTACCCTTAGATTTTGGGCCACCCTAAGAATTTGGAGGGTGGTTATTAGTGACTCCCAGAAGAACCATCATCTCCTTTTTACCTCCAGAGAGAGATGATAAACCCCAATGACTTTAATACGACTCTGTCCCCGTAAATTTGCAACTGGTGCTGCATTTCAGCGATGCCTTCACTGCACCCTGCAAGTCTTCCCTTTTCTCCCCTCTCCCCTTAATTCTAGTACTGTTCTCCTCCCCTCATCTGGTCTTTTCTCTCTGTGTTAAAACTAATGGTTTTACCACATGTTGGAAGGCAGCAAAAGGAAGTGGTGAAGTGACAAATGGGAATGTTCATGCTTTAATTTATTATGACAATCGTGCCCGGGTCCACAAAGTAAACTGAGTCAACAGAGAAGGACTTTGTGCCAAGTTATTTATCCACTTCTCTAACTGGGGGATCTTTTTTTCCCCAGCCAGCCATGAGACTGGTTAAACTCATCAACTTTATTGATGAGCAGAAGCAGCAGGGAATTTTCTCACAAAATATGTTGCTGTTGAAAAACTTGGATTCATCCAAACCAAAACCTTTTTTCTAGGAATGGTTTGGTGTCACTAAATTTCCAGACCCAAGGGAAAAGAAAAGAAAAAAAAAGAAAGACTGGGGGGGGGGATCCAAAATAATCAAAACATGCTGCTTGAACAGTCATTGGAGACATTTGCTTTTTGTTCAAATGAGCTTTCTGTGCAGTTTAATTAAATTTTGAAATGTTTCATTTCAAATTTTTCTTTTTCCTCAACTTTTCATAGAGATGACAAAACAAAACATTTCAACCAAGCAAAACTTAACATTTTTTCCATTTAGTCTGTCAGCACATGACATTATTCAGGATTTTCCCTCCAGTCTGACAGAAGACAATTTTCCAACATCTTCAAATTTCCCATCCAACCATACTCATAAATGCATCCTGCTAACCCCACTGAACGTTAGCCCAGCTACACGCAGCTGTCCAGTATGACTGGTGGACAAATTTGTCCAAAATCTCAATTGTTCCTCTTTGTAGGAAGGCCACAAGACAAAGCCGCTGCCCAACATACCAGCAGTGGAACAAGGCACTTGTTCCTTTCTGTCTCTGCCTCCTTTACTTCTCAAGTCATATGATAGTCATTTCTGGGGAGGACACAGTTCAGCCCGTGTCCTGTACCCAGCTGTGACAGTCAATGTCTAGGAAAGACTTAAAGGCAGGACAAGAACGCAGTGTTTCTATTGCAGAATGCTCTTCCAGCCTCCAGTAATTGTCATTTCAGTTTTCAGAGGCAGAAGAGGTTCCTTTGGACTTAACTGCCCTCAAGAGACCTTTTTCCCTGGAATTTATTTTTTCCCCACGTTAACCCCCTGGCTTTTGTCTGATTATTACAGTAAGACCAATCTCACAGCATATTACCAGGAGCATCGTACTCAATGGAGGTCATGGAATGATTTCTTTCTGGCACAACTAAGTTCTCAGCTAACTGCAGCATCTTGTTTTGAAATACCGCTTTTCAAGGGAAAGCTAGAGAAGAGTGGATAAACCCCAGAAGAGAGCAAAAGAAATGCTAAAGAACTTCAGAAAACCAAACCTACAAAGAAAAGCTGAAAGAACTGTGTTTCTGCAGCATGCACGTGGAATGCGAGTGCAGTGCCCTGCAGCCTTTCACTCATATCCTCGTGCAGCTGAGCAGGGACCTGCATGATACCCCTATAAAACACTTCCCTGTCTTTCATACTGAATCACATTCCAACATCATGACACAACCTCCAAAGTAGCATTTTAACAACCTGCAGCCAAAACAAGCAGGCATTGTTTGCCATCCTGCTTGTACAAACACCCTTGCTGTTGAGCTGGAACGTACCCACATCCAGAAGAGGACAGCAGGACTACCAATATAGACCAGACCCAACAGAGGAGAATGGAGCTTTGATCCAACAGGTGTATTGATCAACAGCACCAGAGAATGCCAATGCAGACTAAATGTCTCCAAATGATTTCTGTGCTCTCCCCGTATTTTTTGTTCCGAGGTTATAAACATTTCTGTTGTGAAGCCCTTTCCTGCTGTATTGCAAGGCGCTATATTGCATCTGCTGCTGAGCCCACCCTGCAGCGCTTTAGAAACCGCACTGAGTAGGACTGATCCACAGATACAGGGTCATCAGTGGATTTTGTTTCTTGATTAAATGAATTTTGGCTGATAGGTTTCAAATCATAATTCACTAACACCCAGGACAGATTAATACATGCAATCAATCTGCCCATAACCAGAGAAGTAACGGAGTTGCACTACCAGGCTGGGGTAAACCCTCCCTAGCTTCCAGCTGAGTCAACCACTTACTAGCTTTTACACAAATGACATTGCTATACATGCTGGACGTGGACAATATACTACTGGTATTAAGGACATGCTATTTGATCAGTCTACGTGGAGATCCCCCTCACTGCTCCTGTTCCTAGGCTGAAGTAAAGCAAAATCAAGTTCCAGGGAGAACCTACATGGTCCTTCCACGTACACATCTCTGTTACCTTATCTGTAATGGGAGGGGAACAGGCTGCATTTGTTGAAGCTTTTGTTTCAGATAGGCTGCAGAATCAGGCAAATGCCACTCAGATCATATTTTCAAACTTTTCTTCAGATCTATGACAGCTAGAAATCTGCGGGTATCTGCGGGGAGGGAAGGAAAATGAAAATCAAAACGCTGTTCTGAGATTAGAGGTCAGATGCCTTCCATCTGCTGTTGGATTGCTACAACTGAGCCAGTAAACTCCACTTCATTTTATCATAAATGGAAAGAAACAGGCATTTCGAGACCATACTTCATCTGACCTGTTTTGGATGGCTCCATTAAGATAAACTGCCTCAGAAATGTCTTTTTTCAGCACTGCCAGTAAAGTCAGCCCAGACGAAGACACCAACACTGCTGCTGTCCAAATCTGGACAGCTGAAACCCAGCTAGGCGCTGAGGGGGTCAGTCTGACGATGCTCCAGACTGGGCTGCTACCACTCCTTCTCAGCATCTTCACATAGCCCCTCACATCATCCTCAAAAACAGTCCAAAACTGTTATTTAGTACAGCCCTAAGACAACATTGTCTTTTGTTACCTCTCTGCAACACACCTGTGCCACTGCCCCTTCCCATATCTGTTTTGTGAATGTTGTGATATAACAGGTTTGACCTATTAGGGATTAAGATGAGGTCTGACAGGAAGGCAGGTTATACAGACACTAACTGGTAGACCCTGGGTCCAATCACAAGTGCCAAGTCCTTTATTCCTGAATATGGGCCTTTCTCCGTCTCCTTTCACTGTCTGTGTAACTTACTGTCCTCTGGAGGAGATGCTGGACTTTACCCAGTTGATTAACCTGTTGCCCAACCTATTGACCTATTTCTCGGGCACGTGCGCAAAATGGTAAAGTTTACCTTTGGTACAACTTCTCTGAAGTTACAGCTCATATGGTGAAAAAGCAAAACACTGTAATAAGATTTGCCTCCCTCCAATAACACTGAAGAGTTATAGTTCATAACTTCCAACTGAATTCATTGTACAGCCAAGCGTTTCTAATGAATTCCCCTAATGATCATGCCCTAATGTTTGACTTCATTATGTCACTTTTGCAATAGTTAAACTACAGAAGAATGTGTCTTTCTTTCAGTAAGGATCACTCAACACTCGCCCTTCTCTTGAAGTGTACAAAAGTGTTGGCCCTGGGGAAGCTTGCTCCTTCCCCAGCCTCTGCCAGAAGGAAGTGCCGAACAGAACAATATACCAGAGCTGGGAGCGGAGGAACTCCCAACTGCTCTTGCCCAAGCCTTTTCCTAAAAGGTTTCTTTACTTCACATATCCTAAACAATACCCTTCAGATATCCCAGACAATACCCAGGAAACTTAGCTACTCAAGTCCTTGCCTCTCCATCAGAGATGGTGCAGAAATGCATTCCTAGCTACTTCCAACTTTAAAGTGCTGAGATAGGAAAGCTCTAGGCACTTAAAGAGTTTCTGGGGAAAAAAAAAAAGAAAAAGAAAAGAAAAAAGAAAAAAAGACCATTGTAGGGTTGAGAGACTCAGAATTAAAGATGCTCCTGACATTTTTTCCTGTGCATTACTCAGCCCAATCTGTTTAATGGGTCTTCATCAGTGATTGTGATTGCTGATTCGCGTTGGCGACATCATTCAATTGGACATGGCTTTGAAGCAGAAGAATAATTATTTCCCATCTTCCAAAAGACCATTTAATTCACGCTCCCCAATCTCTGGGAATAGATAACCCATAGCCCTTTTAGTTCATTAACTCTCTGGGGCTGTCATCAAAGGATTGTCAGCTGCTCAGGCAGAGGTTGCACAGTGAGGAATGTGCAGAAGGGAAAAGTGGCTGAAAGCCTGCAGTGTCCCTTTTACCCATGGATTCACATGTGCATCTCCTACCATGTACCCTGCAACATCCCCACAGCTTCCCAGAACAGAAAGGAGGGGGGAAAAAAGGGGGAGACACACATGACTTTTATTACCTCTCCCTCTTTCTTCTACCAGACCAGGATCAAGTGTGCGTAATCTAGCAGCTGCTGCACTAAGGAAAACTCAATGCCAACACAGTGAGGCAAAGCAAAACCAGACGTCAACAAAGCCCTGGGGAAAGCAGTGGTGATGTGATCAGCAGAAGCAATAGCTGTGCTGGTGTTTGGGATTCAGCAGGATTGGCTCAGTGGAGGGATGACTCCACCAGAGCTCACAGGGATTCCAGCATCTAGACAGGCCACACCTAAGGCTACGCCATCAGTACGGACCACAACAGAAGAGGTATCTGAGCTGGACCATCTGCAGCAAATACAGAAGGTCAAGTTAAGTAAAATTTGGCAGAAGATTATTTTATTTCCCTTCCCACCACAAATATCAAGATGATTTGAAAAAAGGAAGATAATAAATAAGTGAAAATCCTCCTTCAAGACAAGAGTAGAGGTTAGTTCTGGGAGAAGCCAAGAGCTCTGAACCCAGCTCTCCCACAGCGTTTTTCAAGACCAGATTTAAAAGCACTCTGCAAAGGAGGTAAGTGCCATCATTCCTCCTTTGTGAAACAGGGGAACCGAAGCTCCAAGTGATAGGAGCGAGCGCACACAAACACACCCAACGCCTAATGGCAGGCCAGGCACAGACATCGTGTCCTGCACCCTTGTCAACATTTGCCTCTTACCTCAGACACCTCTATCCCAGAATTAATTTCGAGCACTGAGTGCACTTGGAGCTTTTTCTGTAAGATGGGAAATGTACAGACATTGCAGACAAAAAGCTCCACCTCTTTCGGATTATGAGTGGAAAGAATTTAGCTAAGAGGCTTCAGTAAATCAGCGCGAAGCCTCCCTTCCTCGGTTTATATTATTTATCTCCCTATCCCCTTGACCACACTAAATTCTTAAAGGCATCTTGGCAGTACGCAAACACAGAGGGGGAGTTTATTGAAAGTACTAAACATGTTCTAATTGTTTTCTCCTGCACTACTCTGCTAAAACTCACTCTGCCCTGAGCGGAAGCAGAGTTAGACAATTACCGAGGCACTCCGAACAATCTTGCCCGTAATATATGGAAAGTGGTGAAGTTTAGCAATGTGAGGAGCTCTTGAATTCCTCTCTTTGCTTTGCAACTATTTTGCCATTCAAACAAGACTTTGTCTCAACTTCTCCAGCAACAGTAGAAGGACAATAACCTTGTGTCCCTAATCACAGGATACTGTGAGGTTCACTTAAACAATACTTATTAAAAAGCTTTGAAAATGATAAAGTGCTATATAAATATTCGGTTGGATTGCAATTAAATTTTTGGCATGTGGTTTACATGTAAGTGCAGAAATACCATCAATAAAAGTCAATACATTCCTTTTTCCCTTTCTCTCACCCTCTTTCTTTGACTTTCCTTAGCTATTCTCCAGATCTCTGTCAGTGTTCGCTGAATTTTCATAAGGGAAAAAATTACTTCCTAAAATGTTCAAAAGCTTTTCCTTGGTTTGTTATTAGAGCAATTATCTAGCATAACACAGTGAAATAGCACAAAGTATTCTAATGGGAAACAAATGTGCCAAAGAAGTGACCAAACTTGGAATCTTTATTGAAAAATGAGGGGAAAGCGATTAGTTGAAGAGGCAGCAACGGAAAGATTTTCCACCTGGCCTTGGGCAACAGATCAAACAGACCTCAAAAGGGTGCTATTTATAATTGTTGTCTGGCTGTCTATGGACCCCTGTCTGTCTGTCAGTCTAGTCTGTTTTCTCCCTCCGCCTCCTCTCTGCCACGTGTCCTGTCCGTGATTTGTTTATGCAATGCACTTTCAGTAGTGAGGGGATCTGTAAGCGTTTGAACCCGCAGAAAGGATGCTGATCTCACACCCCTTTTACTCCAGAGTAGCTCCATGGGGCTCAGCGGAGTAACAGCGGTGTAAGCAAGTAGAAAACTATGCTCCAGACATAGTGGTTTCTTTTTTCCCCACATCTGCTTAGCTTCTCTCAGGGTACAGAGACTTTTGAACTGTTTGCATTACTCCAAAAGCAGACAGACAGAGGCAGAGGCAAGGGTTGACTGAATCATATATAATGTACAATATCTTGTCTGGTCATTTCCCTCCAATAAAATCAGTTCAAAGTGGAGGCAAAAATGTTGCCAGATCAAGAAGGTCCGATTTCACCTCCACTTTGCTGCGGTATAAACAGCTACGCAATTTGTAGGTCAAAGGCCCATCACTCCCAGTGAGTTTGCTTTGGTGTAATTCAAGAAGCAATTACATTTTGCAAATATTGAGATGATTTATAAGAACATCCAGAAAAGTTTTAGGACCTTTGGCACCACAAACAAAGAATGTGAAAGAATCATAATAGCAATTTCTCACTACTTGCTAATGATCATTTACCACTCTCCTTTAACTGTTTCACTTACTCAATTGAAATTGGGGGATAAAAACCACCCATTGAGTATCCAAGTCCTTGGCTAGTATAATTTCTCAGCGCTTAATTGAGGCGCTTGGAATGATAATCTCTTACAGCAACTGAGGAACTGCTTTTCTTGTAAGAGATAATAAACGCCACAGCACAAATACCAATGGACAAGCAACTAAAAAGAGGGTCCAAATCACTAGTTTGCAAACACCACGATGGACTAAAATTCAGTCCCATAAGCCATTCAGGAAACACAAGCAAGGAGAACATTTATATCTCAACAGAAAACAGGAATGTTTAGTGATGGATCTGTGAACAAGTAACGGGCAGCACACTGGCAGCGAGCACTATTCTTAGCAAGACATTTGGCCATGCTAAGAGATAGAGAGGCACACAAAACCCACGAGCATGCCACAGCTTCATTAACCAAAATGGGGACTTTTGAAGTTCAGACATGAAAAATAAAGTCTGATTTTATCTCTGTTAGATTCCATTTGCCCAAAGATGTCCAAACCTCAAAAGGGGTCAGATGTTCAGTTCAGATAATCACACAAAGTTTGGGTGTGTAGTTGAAGTCTATCCAAATTATCCCAGGCTCTCGAGGCTGAAGGATGGGAAGCCTCATGAGAAGAGTTAAGAGACACCAACAGAAGCTTTCTGGTACATTCTGCTTTCACTCTGATCATAAATACTGCAAGAGCAGCCTTCGCTGTGGTATTTTAATGTTTCCAGTCTCCAACTTCCCTCAGCTCTACTTAGAGCAATGCGTTTCTAAGTGCATACACTCATCAGGTAAAGTTCTGTGCCTTTGTTGGAGAGCACTGTACAGCAGGAAGCACCTATCCCCTCTCTTACCCTATTTCCCACACAATCACAGTGACCCACCCCATAACGCCAAAGCCTTGGATATATAGAAAAAAGGTTTACCTCCTTAGTTCAGCTTTATATTTCAGTAGTGCTCACTGACCTAACTCAGAGTGCCCTCACCCTAACTCAGGGGAGGAGGATTCACTGGTAGAGTTGTTCCTCTGAGATTTGCAACTTTATGGCTTTAAACAGTCATTAGCTAGAGAAAATGGAAGTGACTTGTCCATTGTCACACACAGCAAGCCAGTGGCAAAAACAAGAAGCAGGGTCTTGTTCTACTTCCCATCCAGTGTACCTTCACATGAACAAACTGCATGACACCAAGATGAAAAATACTAACTTCAAGAAATCCATTATTATATGAAGCCCACCAGTAATAAACCTGCTCTGAATTTATTCTGGATACACCTTCTAAGGATATATCTCTGCCTACAATGGACATTCAAACAGTGGAGTTTAACTGAACATGTCATCCTTAGCATAGAATCAGAGAATCACAGAAGATACCAAGTTGGAAGGGACCCATAAGGATCATCGAGTCCAAGCCCCTGCTCCTCGCAGGACTACCTAAAACTAAATCATATGACTAAGAGCATTGTCCAGACTGTCCCTGAACTTGGCTTGGATAGGCTTGGTGCTATGAGCACTTCCCTGGGGAGCCTGTTCCAGTGACAGACTGCCCTCTCAGTGAAGAATCTTCTCCTAATGTCCAATCTGAACTTCTTCTGATGTAGCTTCATTTCATTTCCTCATGTCCTATCACAGGAATCACATTCTGCATATGCCACCATGAGAGGCCGGACAGCGAGACCAAGATCTACCTTGAGGCATCCAGTGAGCAAATGACCCATGCATTGCCGTTACGGTGCTGGATGCAGCCCCCTCTACATTTTGTTGCCCATTTAAGTATTCAAAGAAAGACAAAAACCTGGAATCAATCTCTGACCTCACAAAATCACTCTCCGAATAACCCTGCTGCAGAAGAGACTCCAGGGGTCAAGATCTCTGGAAATGAACCATCTTAGGCCCATTCACAATCTTTCTTCAGTTACAGGCTAAAGCCTGCTTTTGTGAGTAACCGCCAACTTCTTTATTACATCTACTTCTTCCCTTACTTACATACCCTAAGCCCCTTCTCCTTTCCCCAAAACCAACCTTGATAGCCTCCAGCCACACATCACATTCTGGAATATTTACACATTCACATCTTCCACTGAAGGGTGACCGCACGGGCAGTGTTTTCCAGGAGACAATGGCTTTATTTTCTCTTCTCCTGACAGAATTCATAATGGGACATAATAATGTTGTGTGAAGCACAACGAACAATGAACATCAGCAGCATAAACCCCGGTGGAAACCATAAATCTTGAACACATCATCCAGATTCTTAATTCCAGTGGCAGGAAAGCAGCTATGGCGGTGTAACTGGCTAAGATGCTCACATTGTCTCAATCAGCTTTCTGACCACTGAGTGTGTTCAACACCAAAGTTTTTGTAGTTTTCAGAATCACTTTGCAATGAATGAGAACACTTACAAAAGAGCAATAGGGCTCTCAGGCCAGGTGAAATGCTGCGAAAACAGCCCAGCTAATGCCAGTGACCAGTCTAGAGTCCTTCCGTATGTGAAATGGGCACCTCCTGCTCTCCTGGTCATCTACTGTTCATGTCAAAGCTGTTTCATTTCAAGCCTTTCTCCTGAGATATCCACTTTTTAAACTCACGCAAGACCATCACATCTATTTACCTGTGTGACCTTAAACCAGAGCTGCACTCGGGTCTTTCTAGGTCTGCTACAGTGAAGAAGTAACTCCGTAAGAGCAATAATGTACATTAAGACACTCTACTGGAAGCCCAGTAACCTACATTCAGGTCCAAGCTCCACCACAGACCTGATGAGCACAGCTGGCTGAGCAACTTAGCTTCTGTTTTCCTTCAGACTCCCCCTTTGCCTCTTGTCTATTGGGATTGCAAGCTCTGTAGGACAAGAAAAATGTTTCCCTGACTGTTTACTCAGCAGCCAGACTTCATCGTGGTAGGGACTGATAGTTACCACCTAATGCAAGGAACTGTTATCTAACCAAGCTGTCTTCAACCTGCTCAGGACAGTGATTTACTATCTGCAAGGGAGGTTCTGGTAGAGTGAACATATTCTGAACTGACTTCTCACAGAGACCATTACCTCATTTGCCGGAGTCTGACTAGATCAGGAGTGCAGACAGCAAACCTTAAGTAGCTAACTAACTAAATAAATAAAGGAGCAGTATTTCAGTCACCTGTGAATGTTTGTCTTTAAAGGAAATCTCCAGCTTCCTCTCCCATGAGAAGGAATAGCAAAGTCCAGGGAATTAATTTTGAGTTTGTGTCCAGTTTTGCTGGTGTTGTTGCTTTTCCACAATGGTAGACAGACCTTTGTTACTGTTGATAATAATGTGAGGAGTATAAGATTAATATTACAAGTATCTATGTTTTAGAGTTATTCATTAGAGGGGGCTTTGGTATGTTGAATAAATCTGGCAGCTTCTATGCATGGGTCTCAAAGGACATCACAAGCATTCATACAGCACGTTCCTAACACCTTCATAAATGAAAGCTTCATCTTTGTTTCCAGCACGTGTATTTAATTGAAAGTGTAATGGCGTGTGCATGGAAGTCAGCATTAAGTTCAGGAGTCACCTCACTGGTCTTAGCCAAATCAGAAGCAGGTAATAACTACCTAGTTATTACCAGATCTTAACTTAGGAAACCAGGGGAACAATTAGCTCAGCTAATCTGACCTCCTGCACATTACAGTCCAGAAAATCTTCATGAGTAACTCTTGTAGAGTACCTCCTCCAAAAAGGCACAGAAAACACCAGAAAGTTCCAACAATAACATGCCAAGAAAAAAGAGAACTGTCGCTCTCTTGCCCCTAGCAACAAGCCCCCCTTAGCCAGACTTTCCCAAGGGACAAGCGCCAGCTCCTGCGGGCAGCACTAAGGCTATGCTTTGCTCAGAAAAACTAACCCGGGAGCTAGGAGAAGAAAAGGACAATTTGCTCTCAACTGGAAACAAAGACTGAGGTCCCTCTGCCACAGCTGTGCATCAACCAGCTGCCAAGTCTGGGAAGAAAAGCAGAAACAGGCTTCTAAAGTCCTTCCGCAGGCATATGAGGCCCAAAAGTTCCATGAATTTTCCAGCATGTGCCCAACATGCTCTCATCACTTTTCCTTCTTTCCCTCTGTTGCTGCAATCATTGAAGAGCTACCGTACAGATTCACTCACTGGTAGGTATTTAGGGTCTTCACACTGGGTTGCTACAGGTTTTCACTCTTCCTTCCCACCATCGCTTATTTAGCAGACATGGTTCTAACAAGCAATATGTGAACAGAACGGGCCCTCACAACAAACCAGTGAGAGAAGTACAGTACAAGACCCGCAGAGAGAGCAGAGAGCTGCCTCCTTAACGGTTCTCGCCAACCCTTTCAACCGTGCTCCCACCGTAACTCACAGCAGCAGCGATACACGCGATTTCCATTTTTGATGGAAATGAACCCTGCTGGGTTACATAAACATACATAGCTCAAAAGATGTCACAAGTCTGACCTCTGCCTTTCTTTGCTGGATTTCTAGTGTATGACGCTGGCTGTCGAACAGAATACATGATGGGATGCACAGAGAGCAACATCAATGAGACCAAAGGAATTCTGGCCAAAAAAAAGAAGACAACAAAAGACTGTGGAAATGATCACTTGGCAACCTTACAATTATTGTCTTGTTTTGTATGCATTGGTTTTGAAAAGCTGATAATTGTTCACGTGTGCCATTTGAGATTAGAAGACCATTTGTGTTGGTATCAAAGGAGACAAAAATCTTTTTCCACCCTTTCCAATAAGAGAGGCAACACCATCTTTCTACCGGGCAACGTCTCTTCTTGTGTAACTCCACTAAAACAATGGAGTTTTATCAGTGATGAATTTGGTCCATTGTTTTCATGGGATTAATGCCAAAACTGCTGTTGCTAGCATCTCTGGTGTAAGTTGTAAGGTAAATAATGCTCCGACATGGTCTCCCTTTCAGACAAACATCTGGATTTCTACTGATTGCAATTTAGCTGCATAGACAATGAAGGCATTATTGTTGCAAAAAGCATTAGAGGTTTCTATAGCACTGGCCATATTCAAGTGACCTTCAGCAGAACCAATTTTAAAAGGTGGTTTTAGCGTACACAGAAAAAAAAACGAGAGAGAGGCACCTCATCACTGCTACTTTCTATGCCACTTACTGGAGTGAGGTTCTGCTACATCAGCTACCAGACAGTTCTATAGGATTTCGTGGTGAATACAGCCAGTCCCTGGAGGGTTTTATAGGTCTGATACAAGGAAAAGAATAAAGTCTTACAAGTCTTGATGCCAGCAAACATACATAAAGAACTGATGTGCCAGTAGGAGGAATGCTGAACAGCTGCTTTGTTTGTATGATGGATCCAGACTTCTGGAAGCTAAGCCTCACGGCCTAACTTACAGAGGAGAAACACTTCAGTTTTGCATCAGGGGAGTTCATTCCCCATCAGCTCTTACAACTGCACTAACAGTAGCAAGGTCACTACTGATTTTCTAATGCTGTGAATTCTGATCTAATTAGGATTGGACTGAGACCACCAACGCCTTTCACTCAAGTTAGAGATCAACATTCATTCATTTTTATCAGGAACCCCACGCAGTAACTAGCCAGCCATTGCATTTTCAGCTTTCGAGGGAGCTATTTTTGTTCCTTCTGTATGGAATAACACTGAATCAAAGAACTCTCTTGAACACATCAAGTCTGACCCATGCTCAGATAGTAAACTTTACACATGAAATATGTTTTGTTTCAGCTGTATCCTTTCTTTTCCTTCCTTATTTTGAGGTCCCTGCATGAAGGTCAAAGATTCAGGGCCTCCCCTGAGCTAGAGAACATACTACTGCAATGACAGTACTGACAGTACTATTGTTGGCAGCTCTCCTCCCTAGGAACGATTCTGCCATTCATGCCTGGTACTAATCCACAACCCTCAGCAATCTCTAGTGTCTCTGTATGTTTAGCCTCCTCATTTTTCTCACAAGACACTGCTACTTAGCTTCTATCTTCTCAACTGTTAACAGTAAGGCTATTAGCACTATCCCCACACCCCTTTCAGTTCAGTGCCTTGCAGATGTTTCTGACCAGAAAAGGATCTTTGGGGACTTGTGTCTGAACTTCCTGCTGGGGTGAGAAAGAGATAAAAGAACTGGCCTGATTTGGACTGCTCTAATTTGATTCCCAAAGAGGGAAATCCCTTTTCATTTAATGCATCCTTATCGCCCCAAGCAGTGCAGCTGTGCTGTGGAATTAACCTTAGGAGCATCCTGCATGGGACTGCCCATGACTGTACTTTCCCACTGCTTCTCTCCCACCAATCACGAAAAGATGCGGCTTCTCCCCTTGACACCAATTTGAGGTCATTATTGGTTCTAGCATGAAAAGGAAGCGAGTTGTCAGTATTAAAACATAAACCATCTTAACTTATCACAATCACAGCATGTTGTTCAGTCTTCAGCAAGTGTTTTTCAACTTCACACTGAAGTCGTGAGAGATGTCTTCAGACTTCTAGAGTACATTAGAGGAACTATGAAAGGGACTACTATATCTACGCGTCACTTGTCTGCTCACCTAAATGTTTTCAGGTTCTACTTTTAAATGCAGATTTCTCTAAGACCTACACTGCTCCTAAAGCAGTTCAAGTTTATCTTTATGACTCACATTTTAAAATACCATGTAGGTCCATCATGATAGCAGCACACAAACCCAGATACTTTTAAAAACAGTCTAGAGCAGATGTCATTAAAAAGCCAAAGAGAGAGGTTACTCCCCAGAAGCAAATCCCGCTCTCTTGGTTTTCACAAACATTATTCTTACCTGTGGGGTGCTTTGCCTTAGCATTTTGCTTCTTCCTTCACAGTTCAGTGGTAATCCTGGTTCCCACAGAGAAGCACTCTTCTCAAAAAAGAACTGTATCATACGGTGGCTCTAGCAGGAGAGACGTTTTCTTCTGTCAGACGCACTCAGTGGCAGTCACAGCTCCCAGACACGGGGTAGGCCATGCACAAGTGAAGGAAGAAGCATCTGGCTGTTCAAATTTGGAACATGTGGAAACCCTGGGTTAGCAGGATCAAGGATCTTGTGGAACCACATGACTTTGAGCACCACAAACAAGGAATGCAAGACATTAAGACAGTAGAAAGCAAAGCAAATTAACTGGCAATGTTTGGCTTAAATTATAGTAATGCCACGTCAGTCTGACATTTTAAAATATACAGTCATCTGTTTTGTTACGTCTTTGAGGGAAGCAGAGCAGGTAGGAACAATAATCGCACCAGGGTCAAGAGTTGAGATTGTTGTCATTCTTTATAGTACTGTAGTGTAAGAAGAGGCAACCAGGATGGAAGCCTGCCTGCGCTAGACACCATACAGAGACCATACTCCAAGCGGGGAAGGGGGATAGAGTAAAAGGGCAGAACATCAGATAGGTCTCAGGACCAATAACTCATTACCCATTGCACCATTCACCCAGTCCACTGCCGTTCCAGGACAGAGGAATGAAAGGAGGACACACGTGGTTCTCTTCCCAGATGAACCTGTTTAATTCTTTTTCTCTCAGTCAAAATATACACAGATAGCCTTTCTGCTTTAATTGCATTTTTGGGGAAGGGAAAACACATAGAATACTTTGTTTCCCATACATTGCTGTGTTTTCCCCAGTTGGGAGAAAAAAAAAAAATCCACCTTGCGAAAATAACACCTTGTTCCTGCACATATTGGCACTTGCACTGCTTCCGTGTCATGTTTGCTCTGTCAAAACAAGTTTTCCTCGCCCCTCAGGGTCAACCTAGCTTTTGAAAACCAAGCTGTCGTCTCCAGGCATCATCACTAGCAGTAGCCAGATAACAGACTACGAGTTCACATTCCAGAATGGTTATGACTAGTGATGAATGAGCCAGCTCAGAGACAGAAGGAATTTCCTACAGGTTACACTGACCTTCCAAGAAACACGTTTGTCTGACTGAGTGAAGGCGGCAAAGAGGACACATTAGGCCAGGGGGTTGAAGGAGGAAGGGAGAAAACCCTAATTACAACAGAGGAGAGAGTGTACAGCACAAATCATTAACGATCAATGGATGTGCATCTGTTCCCAGAATGCTGCAGGTGACTTATCAAAGTGTAAGTAAAACAATAATATATTAAAATAAAATAAAGAGAGTAATATAGTCTTGCTACTGTCAGTAGAGAAAAATCGAGGTAAACGTAGTAGATTACAGGACAAAATGCGCTAAATGGTATAAACATGGCTAAATGTTTGGCCTAAACTTCACAAACAGGATGACAAAACTTCACGGTACTCAAAGCATACGAGGCTTAATGTTCACTCTAAACTGTCATAATTCAAACTCTATAGCTACATATAGACTTCCTACCCAGGGTAGGACCAGTGCACGGAGAAAGCCAGAAGCCATATGCATAGCCATGTCATTCCTGCTGCAATTGCAGGCTTGGTCTGTTGTTGATACCTGTGGTGTACGTGAATGCACAGCAGGCCAAACAAACAAGGAAATCTATTCCAAAAGTTGCATTTCAAATAGTCTAGTCATGCAGCGCTTGTTATGAGATTATACCTAATCCATCAATTGATAGTATCTACATTCCCAGGATTTCAGCTGCAGCTCTAAACCCTTCAGCATATCTAATAAGCATTAATTCACCATTTATCACTAGCACTCGTAACCATTGCATAAGTATGAAAAATACAGCCTTCCTCCATTAGGCTGCCTAATACATATTCTGTGAGTCCCATCCCTACCCTGCTCTAGGTAGAGCCAGCGCTTGAAGCCCGATGGGAGTTTTCCAGTTCCTGAAAGATCCACAGAAGGCATTTTGCCATTTTCCGCAGAGCTCTGACGAGGCAGCCCTGAGAGAAAGAAGACTCTATAAAAGATATCGCATTAAACTATAGACGCTGTTATAAACTCGGGACAAGATATTCAGAGGGTGTCAATCTGCATAGCTTTACTAATCCTACCTCAGCTAACAGCCTGATCCTTCTCATTCATCAGCCCATTTATTTGAGACAATACTGATGCAGCAGGCACCGAGAAATGAAAAATTACCTTTAGGACTGGTGAGTTCATAATGTTTAGTACGGGCTGAGTTTTTGCCAAATTAAATTTACTTCTTTAACTGAGGAGAGAAATGGAGACTTCAGGGAACGTGACCTGCTCCAGCCAGCTGCAGAGGTTGGATGTAAGATTTTGAATTTTGCAGATATCTCTAAAACTTCAGAGAAATTAGGAAGGAGAAAAATTAGGAAAATGTTTTCAGCTAAAAATTGCATTTTCCACCCTTTATGACTCAATAATTGTAACTCTTTGCTGAACCAGAAACATGCTGAGAAAATAGTTTTGACTGTGCTATTTTAGGATTTCCTTCCACAGCAAGAAAGCGGGAGTGATAAAAACCCCTTGAACTTCAATAAACATCTCTGAGGGAGAGTTCAGATCTGTTCTCATTGTTGTCTGACCTGATGCCTAATAATGACTGGTTTTAGTTTCATACTTAAAAAAAATAATCCTTGTTTTGAATCAAAAAAACGCAACATTAGAAATAAACATATTTGTTGCCCTGAGCGAAGTTTGTCCTGCAATGCAACACAGTACCTAGAACTCTTGAGCTTCCTCCTGGAATGAACAACGGAAACCACTTTTAAAAATATTAACATGCATTTAATGAATATATATTCATGAAAGTTCATTAATAACAGTGGTGACGTATACTTGCGATCATTCTTCAGCTCTTTGCTGCATACTGGAGCACAGGCATTAAGCAAGGTACCCTCTCTTACTGGGTATCAACTGACCGCCTTCCCCCCGGACTCCGCGCTGGGGTAGCTGCCCATGCTGCTCTTGCTCCAAAGACACACGGAAAACTCCACTCTACAGAGTGGCCATCTCAGCATCTCTCATTGGGTTCCTCACAGAGCAAGAGGAATGAGCGTGTGGGCTGTGGTTGTGCTTATTCTCCCTTGTTATCTCTCTGGTTTATGCTTCATCACTTGCCATGGGCAACAAACATCCTCTGAAAGACCTCTGCACACGAGTGGAAGGTTCATTTCAAGTCTTGCTGAACGAGGAATACACAGTTTGAGAAGCTTACGCGTAGCCCCTGCTACAACTAGGAGGAAGCATCCCTTTTTGAAGGATGGATGTTTTGTCCCTGAAGCAGCAATAGCCCTGCAGGGACCCCTGATTTGAGTCCCTGTGTGCTGGAAACACTAAATATAGCCATCTCTTAGTAATATTGAAAAAGGCTCTAAAAATGAAACTATAAAATCGTGACCCAAAGTGAGAAAACGGCAAGGATGAAAGGCCAGGATGTTGTCCTTACCCCTAGGAGCCACACTGCAGCACAGCATTCAGGTCAGCTATGTTAACATCAATTTTTCGAGTGCTGTAACTATTTCCACTCCTCTTAACCCTCAAAGCTTCTCCCCCTCCCCACACACTACATCACATCATATGACTAATGAGTTTGACCCTTCTTCAACCCCTATCTGCAGTCTCTCATGGCTCCGTCACTGTTTGCTTCCTGCCTTTATTAAATCAGATGGGCTGTGTGCGCTCTGTGTCCCAGAGCCAGAGGAACACAGAGAGACAGAGAAATAAGGGCCATCCTCTCCGAGCCTCCAGGGCTGTGTACCTTCTATTTCCTCACTATATTGCTTCATGGATGTGCCACTCCATCATTTTTTCTCACTCTCATGATAAAATCACTACTTCCTCCAACTAGAAGGAGGAGAGAAACACAGGCCTCTTCATAATGTCATTCTGCACTGCAGGACCACATTATGGGTTTTCCAAGATATTTATTATTGCACTGCCTTACTTTAACAAGGGTGATTCCTTCAGCTCCTGTCCCTTTCCCCACTCCGCATTTCTCTCTTCCTTTCTCTTTCATTTCCCTGCACCTTTCACCTTTTTATTCCTTCTCCCTGCCTAACCCACTCTGACCATTTGACCCTCTCTTAACATCAGTTACCCATCTGTTAAAGGGAGATGATTACCAAATCCCCAGCTACTCGAGTATTTCTGACATTTTCACTCTGACTTTGGGGGACCTTATTTGCCTTTTACCTCACCGTGTCGGGATGGTTAGTTCACTCTGCTCTCTCACTTGTATTTGGATGGGACTAAGAAAGATTGGTAGAAAAATTCAAGCTAAACACTTCTTCTGGAAATTACTAGTTCTTTCAAACAGAAAGATTCAGCAGAGATGGGTTAATCTACCTCATTTCTCACATAAACTTTGAGATCTGTTTGAGCCTTGGCAGATCGGTTTCTTTGGACTTCTGCAGAAATGATGATCTGAAGACTTCTAGTCCTGGTCTCACAGGAAGCCCATCACTTGGACTGTCCCTGGTGATGGTCTCCACACCTGTTAGTGAAGATTTTAAAAATCTGGGTATTTCATTTCTAATCTGAACAAAACCAAATGTAAAATATCAACATGCTTCACAAAACCTGAGTTACTTCTTTCTGCATAGCTCCAACGCAGGCAGCCCAGTATTAATAACACTCATGGTATTACAGCCCAAGACCATCATGCACCTGAGGACAGCATTCACCTATTACCGGTCCTGACAATATCTGACAGTTCAACATACATAAGTGAGAGATTTGTGTCACCCATTATAGTAAGTGGGACTTGAAAGTAGATCCTGGAATTGAATTCCACACTTTCTAGGGTGGCGGATGTATAAATACTGCATGTAAGATCAATAAATGATTACTAGCTCTGTTAACAAGTGGCTAATGTCTTGTTACAGACTTTTATAGAGTCCAGTTGGTCAATAGGTTGCATTTAACCATGACTTACGATCACCTGTATCACAATGCTTACACAGTCTATTCATCATGCATTAATCCTTTTAAATTTATTTATGAATATACCCTTACTCTAATGTTTCACCAAATGGAGTAATAATAACTGGCAAAAGAAGAAGAGCTCTGCATTTTGCAGCCATGTTTTACCTAGCCCAAGAAACAGATTTTGAATCAGGAGATTCACTTCAAACCCACTCCTGGAGATTAGACCTGAAGCATTAGTGCAGGCTAAAAGTATTTAGAGACTCCCCGAATTCCGTTAGAAGGAACATGGATCAGCCATCTCAGAGAATGACGACAAAGAAGGAAAAACACTGAGATGTTTCTGGGGAAAAAAACATAGACCATGAAGGAATAAACAGAGCCACAGACTCCAGTGATGAAAGTAGTAGAAACTATTGCAAAATCTCTGTTTAATCTCTTTGGACTAGAAGCTCTGCCTAGAAAGCCCTTCATTGCACCTATGCAGCCACTTAAAGTGAGGAGCCACGCAGCACATACGATGCACGTACTGCACCCACGGCAGTGCGGACAAGCACACAGCCCCCTAGACTGCACATCGTAAAGACGAAGCTTTTTGCATACAAAATATACCCTTGTTTTATGAGCTCCAGCTTGTACCTGTTGATTCACTCTTACATTTGTAAGGCGTAAGGACTGGATTCTGGACTGCTTCATCCCAGTTAATATATTCTCACAGACAGAACAGAACAGGTTCAAAACCTCAGTAAGCACCAATTTATATTAACATTAGGGCCCTCCACACCCTTCAGACAGCAAAGGCATTAAAACACAAGGCTTGCTATCTACTTTCTTCCCTTCGTATTGCCAGAGTGGTGAATGTACGTATCGGCTATTGTACATATAATTGTGAGGAGTGTGAAGTTTTGCCTATCATCATAAAAATCAAGCAGTTAAAGGGTATTTCAGAAATACTTAATGGGATTTTCCCACCAGTAAACCGTGTGCTCAATGGTACGTTTTAATAAGAGCAGAATCAAAATCTCATTTATGGACTAAGAAGGTTGTACTGAGGGTAACATTAGGGGAGGCTTTGCCAGAGAAAACAGAAGACTTAATAAGAGAAGGGCTCAAGAGTATTAGTAAGAAAAGTTGTGAGCTGCCTACAGGCTTTTTCTCTTCTGGTATCAGAGTAGAAGAAAAGCCCCTGTGGTTGATTCATTATGCCGTTTCATTTCTTCATATATAATTTACATGCAATGTAAATACCGTAAATTATTATTTCTGGATTGCATTTTTGGGCCTTGATCCAAAGCCCACTGAAGCTGAGAGAAATACTTCTAGGTTGCAAAAAATCAAACATTATTGAGAAACAGGCCTATTATATGCCAACACTCATTAGAAAGGAGTTTATATTCTAGCAAGGGTTAAAGACTCAGGCCCCAGCTCAGCAAAATGTTAAGTACATGCTTAACTTTAAGGTTACACTCAAATCCCAAGTGGATCTAAAGCACATGCTTAATTGCTTTGCTGAATCAAAGCAAGTACAGATTTTTATCTGAATTTAACTGCAGCCGTAATCTGGACTACCGGGTGGCTGATACCACAACGAACTTTCTTGAAAAGCTTTGGAACTTCCTTATTCTGGATCCATCCAGCCACAAAAAACCCAGAAGGAATAATCACAAGGACCAGAATTGTTTTTTAAGTTTAGGGGGAGAAAAAAAATTAGTTCTGTATCAGTTTAGTTCTTAGACGAAGGCTTGCATCTGTTTTTCTTTTACATGGACGTCTTTGCTCATCGCTGCTGTTTTGATTTTCTCATCTTGCTGCTCCAAGAGCTCAGTGGGTAAATCCTCCTACCTCAGGAGCAGAAAAAATTCCTTATTTGGGTGGCGAAGCAAAGCCAAGTGCCTGAGATCTCTGTGCCTTATGATCCCAATAATCCAGTGTTGGAACAAGATGACCTCAAAGGTCTTTTCCATTAAAATCTTACAGACTTAACAGTTCTTTTGAATAAAAAGCAGTAATTCAGATGATGCTTATGGCATTTCCCCCCACTCCTTTGGCTTACCTTCATTGTCTTGCACCAAGGTGGGAGAGTATCTTCAGGGATGAAGGAATTGTCTTCACCTCCCAAATTCAGTGTGATATATCCAGTTTCTCTAGAATTCCATTCTCTTCACACTTAAATTTAAAGGCAACTTCACAACCTTTCATCCTCTCAATGCTTTTTGTCAGGTGACGAAAAACAATTAGTCCTCTTCCTGAGGTTAGGAACTAAAAGTCTGGCAAGTTTAACTATGGACAAACCAGCTGCTGCTCAAGTTACTGTGCAAGTATAAACAGGCTGCCCTGCTCCAAGATAGTGGCTTTTTTTAAAAAAAAAAAATGGTCTTTTTAAAATATATATTTCAAAACTCACAACCCTAGTCACAGAAACTTTTAGCAATTTGCCTGAGGTCCCACAGAAAGTCTGTGGCAAAGCAGTGACGACAACTTGGTCACAAATCCACCAATTCCCTAGGTTTGCACCCCAACGCTGAGCCATCCAGCTCCACCATCTCATTTGCTTTTAAACTACTCCCAACAGGGCTGTCGTAGAAGGACAGGCACATCTCTTGTAGCTCAAGGGTTCCAAAAACCCTTTCTTGTATTTCTCCCTACGGTGCCCTTAGGGTCATTTTAAGGTTTTCTTCCTGTTACCTTCTATGTAAACAGCAAGTTGGAAAAGTAAGAACGGCTGCAAATAAAGAAAGCAACTTTACATGTCATGTGTGAGCCCAAGTATTTCATCACAGGCTCCCTGCTCAGGCCTTCTCGTCACCCCGCAAACGCACAGATTTGAGAGTGCACACACAGTGCCACGATCTTTCAGCACTCTTCAGATGGCCACGGCTGCTGCTGCTTTGGGGAATCTCTAGAGAAACGCTACAGAGCTGTACAGTGATTTGTTAACGTCATCAAGAATGAGGAAAGATTGCTGGGGAGAATTCATACATATTAAAACCAGAGAGACAACTCTGATATGTGTGCTGGAGGTCTTTCAAGGTTACAATATGCCACTGGATTAATCCCAACAGTCTTAAGGTAGAGGTGAGAAATGTTCAAATTATTTGATTAACTTCAAAAGGAAAGATTTTTACGCCTCTACCTTTTGGCACCCCTCCTCTGTCCCAAGCCAAGAAGAACTAGAAAACTTACAAGAAAGCCAGCTCCATACCTCTGACCAACAGATTCCAAAAAAATGTTGCAATCTTGGCTGACTTAAGCGAGCCAATTTTGAGAAAGGAATATCTGTGCCAGCGTTACAATAACTGCCTGTCAGGAGGCTCTTCGTTGAATATTTTTTCTTTTAAGTGGAAATTGGGACAGCCATGGAGAAATATCAAAGCTGCATTTTGCACCACTGAAAACTTCTGACAAACAGGCAACAGCTAATTCCCTCTGTTTATCATTTTCTTAAACAGCCTCTCAGAAACACATTGCGGCTGTCAGTGGTTGCCCACAAAGAATGATTTGTACTGACCCACTTCAGATGACCAGAAGTCAGAATTTGCCATGAGACAGCAGAATTGTATTTAAAGTATTTCCAGCAAATTTCTCTTCTCTTTTGCCCAAGTGAAACAGAAGCAGAAGCCGTCTCAGCTGCTGGAGACTCCTCCCGCTGGCACTCGTCCCGGAGAGCCCCCCAGGGGCAGGGCAAATCCTCTGCAACAGGACAGAGCACCTCAAACCCCAGGAACCCACAGTCAGAAGGATCCTCCCTCCCAGCATCCCTGCAGAACTGGGAGACTGAAAGTCCCAGCCGTTGGATTAAAGCTCCTCTTGGAAATTTCTCTCTGTTGTGGAGTGATCAGGGACTTCAAGAGCTCTGAATCTCCACTATATCCAACGGCATCTTTCAGTTAGGAAGTTTGGAAGGAGCAGCAATACCACTGCAGTTCAATCTATTTCCAAAGCTCTGCTCTGCAACCAACCCACCGCTTAACCTTCCACAGCCATCGGTTTTGCTCTGCTGCCAGTCAGCAAACACAGGACAGAATGATGGGTGTTGCCCTTTTACAAAAACGGAAGATAATACACCATCCCTGAAGGTGCAAGAAGCTCACACTAATAAATCAGAGAAATTAAATGCAGAGGATTGCGTAGGTGCATGGCTTATATCCCATAATCCCACTCCAAAGAGAGCTTTCGTGCTGCCACTCCCTAGCAACGCAAGAAAGCAGCTTGTTTTATGACTCCCTTAGCGCCTTCAGGTGTGGATGGCTGAGCGAGATGTTGTGTGGGCCACTGGAAGATTAACAGTCGTGCTATGTAGCTGAGGGGCTGCAGGTAAAGTCGGGGCAGAGCCCCACCCCAGGGACTATCTGTTCTGCCTTCTATGCACCGCGCTGCAAACCAGCAGGCGGGAATCGCACATCACGGGGCAGACGTGCAGGGCAGAATTAAAGCAGTTTCCAACCTGAAAGACTGCCTCATACTCGCAGGGAATGATGCAACGTAACACGCTGGTTTCCAGTTTAAAAAAATCGGAAAGGGACCTTGGCTGGTGTTATTTTAAATTCAGTTGTCTATCGTGCAAATAATGTTCCATCTGCATGTCCATTTTAATTCCAATGAAAGCTGACAAATTTGTTCAGATGGTAATTCTCATGCTTTGTTCTATGAAGCAATATCCCATTGTTGTAAATGTATTATTTTTACGTAGCAGAATATTTTTTTCCTAGCGATCCAAAAAAACAACACACAAGGTAAATTAGAAGTCTACAAAGTGCTAAGCCATAAATTGTTACTATTTAATGACTGGTGCCCAACTTGCAGTTCCTTGGAAATAAATTCTTTCTTTACAGGAAAATATGAAGAGCATGAAAATGAGGGGATTACTGAAAAGAACAAAGATCGCCTCAAAACAAGGGGAATTGAAAAACACTCAACCTAGAAATTTAGAAGCTTGGCAAAGCTCCTTCCAAATCCACTCTCCCCAGCTGCTCCTCCCAGGCCAGTTCTCCAACACAAGTCACAAGAAACTGCCGTTCAAGAAACTGCTCAGACAGGAAATGCTGAGCTCATACTGTGTCTGGGTACCATTTTGGCCACCGAAACAGGCTGTTGTAAGCAAAGATTATGGGCCATCACGCACACCTGCTGCTTCTTCCTACCACTACCTTCTCCTTGGTTTCTTGGTATCACCAAGAACAGCTTTCAAATTTCTCCACGAAACCTTTTTAGTCCATACACAGTCAAGCTGTCACACAGCCTGATGTGTAAGACAGAAAACCAGATGGTTATTTGTAGGTGTTTCATGGTTTCCAAGTTCTTCCGACAGTGGCACAGAGGCCACTTACCTCCAACAGAATCCTGGGTGAAAACCTTGCGCTTAAACATCCAGGCTCTAACTCCTACTGTCATTCTGTTATGCACTTGGCTCATGCCACGCCTGCTGGCCGCAGATATATGCCAGCTGTGTAGGAAATTGCAGTATACTTCTCTCATGCCAGCTTTTAGGTGTTGCAGACTTACTCATCCTCGTACCATCAAGCTGACACGTTCTTGATTTGCCCAGACTAGAGCTGGCATGGCTTGGGGAAAGACATTACTGGTCAGTTCCAGTTGACTCATTCCCAGTGCTTATGCAGTCAACAGAACTGACATACAGACATCCTACACAGAGCTTAAACTTTGCTTTACCTCTACTGGAACAAAACCTGGTTTCTCATCCTTGTAATTACGTACACTACAGAGATCCTTTCGCATTTCTGGAAGACCTGGTTTCTTATGTCACATATTTTAGCAGCTATCCTGTTGTGGGAGACTCATTTCCCTTCAACGTCCTGACATCTTAACAAGTACCTCTACACATAATATTTCCTGACACCACTCTGTATTATCTCTAGACTCTCCCCATTCTCAAGCACTAGTCTCTCAAGCTTACTCCTCCATTTTATTCATCACAGAAGTGTTTACGCCCCATTAAAATCCCCATGGGTACATTAGCCAAGGACATTCCCATTAGCTATCCAAACTTCAATGGACACTTGAAGGTCATTTAGACCTTGTGGCTGCCTTTTGGCAATGCCAGTCTTTTGCTAGCTGCGTCTTCAATACAGTGTTAGAAAAAGAGAGAGAACCTGAGCTCACAGAAAGGTGGGCCACATGCCAGCAGTCATTTTAACTAAGCAGGGAACACCCTCAGTGCCAATTTTTCTGTATCTGATTCTTAACAGCCCATTAGTGAACAAGCAAGCGTACGCAGATATCACCCCCCATCACACCCAGAGTGGAAACAAGTGCCCGAACCGTCCTCATGCATACGCTCCCCTCTGCCAACTGACACAGCAGAAAAACCTCACCAGTGACAAGAAGTTGGAGTCAATGCTGACCCAGCAAGATCAATTCAACGTCCGCAGAATCAAATCCTAAATATTAGTGCTCAGGAATACCAACTAAAATTAATAGAAGAAAGAAAGGCTTATTGTGCACGGCTTGCAAAACTTCATGATGGTGAATTTACATGCAATATGCATCTACTTAAAGGGAAATGAATGTTACTTACTGTTTCCTAAAATGAGAGAGTGCATGTTGGAACTCCTGTTATAATGAAGCATCCAGTAAGTGAAAGCAAACAGCTCAGCTGTGGGTCAGGTTTGAAAGTTAACTGAGGCTTCAAAGTCTCACAGCTCAGAACTATGAAAGAGTTTCAGTATGATTCGTATCTCCAAAAATACTTTTTTTTTTCATAACTGATATAAAATCTCCCAGTACAAACATGTCTTTGCACACCTAGCTTATAACAGTCTCCCTTCAAAATAAATGAAGACTAGCAAAGCAAATATAATCCTACCCTATAAAAGTATTAGGCCACAGGATTTACTATACATACGTGCTTCCCAGTACGTTGAAGCTGCCTGCATGCCAGCTGTGCTTCAGGCACTCTTTGGAACAGGCAACATTTGAGACAGGAAAGAAAGCTGAGGACATGAGGAAGACCCAGGAGTTTCTAAACCGTGTGTTCTTTGGGACCATTCTTCATGGTCAGGGCTAAGACACAGCTTTGCAATTCTGCAGCTGTTAAGTGCCCAAAATTTTATACAGCAAATGGGTGCAGTGAAGGCAGAATCAAAGTTAAACTTACAATATGATGCATTATTATGCAGCCAGAATTTCTTGCCACAAGGGAAAGAGTATGCAAAGTGCAAAGAAGAAGAGGTACCTCTAACGTTCACTGCATCCGTTTCCCTGGAAGGAATTTGGAGAGAGGAGTCCCCAGACAGTAACTCCCCTATTCTGTACATCTGGGTCTAGAACTTGAGCTAAGAAATGAATTTTTCTATGGGCACATAATTGCAAAATTCTTCATTCAGCGGAACTTGTGCACTTTCATCTAGAGCATCTGGTATCGATTTCATTTGCAGAGGCCATTGAATGAATCCAGTACGGTGATTCCCATGTAAATAGCAACCATCTTCTGATACTGTCATTGTTAGGCGGGAAGAAAAGGGAAGAACGGACAGGAAAAGCAAAATGATCACAGGCCGTTTCCAATTTCAGTTGCTTGGTTCTGGACACAACATAGTACCAAACCCAGTGTAAAAGCTGGACACAGTCAGACTCCCCAGCTCACAGGACAATGGATCACAGAGAAAAATAAATGACTCAGACTCATCTGCACAACAAGTTAATAACAAAGCAAAAACCAGGATCAATACCTCTAACGCCCAATACTGCATGAACTGAGAGACCAAAAAGCAATTCAAGGTTAACAACTATCACTCTGAACTATATCCAAAATTGAAACATGGAGTCAGACTATTGAATGAGCTAAGAGTCACATTCTTAAAGCACTCAAAACCATCGAATCAGCACCAGATTTCAAAGAACTTAACATCTATTGAATCCCTTAAAGAAGCACCGGTTTGCAAAAGAGGTCAGACGCTGGCAAACTAAGCGATCATAGAAGTCCATTCACTTATACAGACAGCTGAACAGGAATAAGATCCCACTCCCATGCCCGGCAGTCGTGAGGAGACACCAAAGAAATAACCTAATCAGAGACAGGAATCGCAGCAAAGCAATGGTGGATTAATCAAAGGAATCCAAGAAAGAAGACTCATAAACTACACCCAATGAAAACAAGTGACAGAATGATCCCTAACACGTGTACTGAATTCTTCTTTACCTGATACTCTTGAAAACACAGGGAAACAGCTTATGGCCTCAGCTCTAGATGCTCGCCAATAACACGTTGCTGGCATTTTAAGCCCAGTCCTACCCTCATCTAGCTCACTCAATCTCCCAATCCTTTTTGCTGATTCTAGTGGTGTTAATTCCAGTTCACTCACACGCAAGGGACAGAAGAATTCAAAGACTAAAAAAAAAAAAAAAATCTTCTGGCTTACAGTTGAAGAAAGTTGATCTTTGGTTAACAACAAATGACAAGAGCACAAACACTGCCTGTTCACTCTCCCCGTTCTGCTGTGTTCAAAGTTCTCTCTTCCTCATTACACTTGAAAGCCCCTTCTATTCTCAGTTTGCCAGACCAAGTTCTGCCCCTACTTATTACTTTTGAAATACACACTTCGCAAAATTACATTTGGCCTTTTGAGGTTTCCAGATCTTTCTCCTAAAGATCCATTTCTTCCTTTGTAACTGTTTCTTTTTGGGGAGACTCAGATCTCTTTCTCCAAACAAGAAGCAAATAACCAGATGCATTCCACTTGTTCCACCAAGTAGATGTCCAGGAGAAGACAGCCTGGTTGGGTACAACAGCCCCTTTTTCTCTGCAAGAGAATCAAAAGATTTTGACCCCTTCGAGTTCAGATTCACGTCTGGAACACTGCAGCACTTTTTCCCCCAACTACATCTCTTTCCTACTAACTTGGCTGACTTGCAAAGCTGCTCAGCACAGCAGACAGCCCAAAAGCTACAAGGTGAAGAAAACGTCACCTGTTGTCTTTCTCCAGTTTTTGGTTTTTAACTTTTAAAGTCATAATATGCCTGAAACATCTCGCCAAGGCCAGAGAACTTCTGTTATACTTTAAAAGTTGAAGGGCCTGTATTAAAAAAATAGGATTTTCAAGAGTTTACAGATTTTTAAAAGGCTTTTATATGAACAAGTAATATTTAAAGTAGTATCACCTTCCTGTTATTGAAAATCTCTGTAGGAGGAGAAAAAGAAAAATTTTAAGTAACACTAAGCTACCAAAGCAACATGTAAGGCCACATAGAAGGGAAAATTTCTGGAGTTAGTACAAGTAGAAAGCCAAAAGGGGTTTGTAATAACCCAGCTAATTCTTGGAGGAAGCTTATTCCAGATATTTGTTTGCCAGACTACACCCACAGCAAAGGCAAATGTGAATTTTTTCAGTTCTCCATACTTGAGTAATGCAACTGATGCCAACGGTTATATGAAATCAACTGAACCATCCACTTATAGCAGATGCCCTTTCTCCAAAAGACAGACTTCTCTGAGACACTAGATTTGCAAGGGAAGAGTCTCCTCGTCAACCCTTAAAAACCTGTTTAATAATCAGGAAGTCTTTGATTCAGGTATGGACTTTTCTGCTGTTCTCTCCAGATTCTACCAACTGCAGAGAAGGTCAAAGGGCCAAAGACCCCATTTTGGGCACCTAAGTTGAAGGTCCAAAATTAAAATGAACGTATGTTCCCACAGCGCAGAACCTTCAGAAGTGTTTAAATGAATCAGGTGGAGAAACTCTCTGTAGTCAATCATCCTTATGTTTGTAAATGCTTTTGACTTTGCTATTACTCACCTGACTCCAGTGCTTTGTGCTCGCTTCAATACATCAATATATAAACCCAGGTCACGGACAGATGGGTGTTATAATGCTTCCCCAAATATTAGTGATTTATTCCCAGTCTCTGAGATATTATTTTAATACATCTTACTTTGTCAATATAATTGTGATGGAATGCCCCTTCAGGTGAGTTGTAAAGGTGAAAAGAAAAGCACCTCTGTTCAAAGTAGCAAAGAAATGAGGAAAAGCAAACGAGCAAGATATATTAGATACTGTCTTATAAACACCTGTGTTTCAACAGTAGTTAAATGGATGTAGACACCACGGCTATCAGGTCCAGTTTAGGTCTTACATGGCTCTCCCACCACGTATCTCTGACACGCTACACAGGCATGGCAAGTCGTGCAAAGTAATAGAGACTGGGGTGTGCTTTTGTGTGAAATAAAATCTAGACTAATAAAACTACTTGTCTCAAATTTTAGAGCAGTAGGAAGGCACCTGGAAATATCCCATGGAAAATGAAGGCTGCCTGTACACTTTAGCTCAAAGGTGATACACATTAACCTAGATATTATAAACAAGAATATTAAATAAAAAAACCCCAAACAAACAAACCAACCAAAACCCAATGGAAATAGTGATACAATGTTACCATTTTATAAGATCACAATGTAAGGAAATGTAAATACTGCTATTAACTATAACATTTATTCTTTTCTATAGTGGAAGTGGCCTTACATGGTCCTGCATTTTCTACTAAGTGCGGGACTTAATACAGCATTCTCTACATGAAAAGATGTTTATCAGAAGACAGACAAGACATGCAGCCAGCCTGAGTAAACATCACGGTTCATAATTTGTATTTTTTGACATTTTGTGCAGCCTTAATGTTAAATTAATCTTGTTTTATTGCATTTAACTGAGGAGTAGTTGGAGCTGACAGCTAAGTTGCTACCACCATCAGAGCTCTGGGAACTGAATTTCTTTTCATTTCATTAAAGCCAACCTTCTACAAGCTTCATTGATTTTGGTAGAACTACCAGATCATACCTTCATGATGACAGAAAACGAGGTCCAAAGTCTTTCTGAGAGCCTTTCACCAGCTGACAGATAACTCGTTTCAAACATGCTTTGTGAGAAGCAGATCAAATACTTTAAAATCTCTCAGCTTCTCTTGGAGCTTCTCCCAGCTCCAAACCCTAAGCACTTCCCTAGCATCTCTGGATCCAAGGAATGGCCATCGAAGTCCAGAGCACCTTATAAGAAGAAAACCTCGACTGCCTTTATCTGCAAATGGGGCCCCGAAGTTTACCTACCGAGTGTCAGGCTGGATTACCCATGGCTGACCAAGACCGACACTCTCTCACAAAGCCTCATTATAATTTGATTCTTCTTTTAGTAGATTGCTAATGGACACGGTATGCAGTAAGATATAAGAATAAGAGTCTAAAATGCAAATGCACATGTATAGTCCTTCTATTGCTTTCTCCCTCTCTCTTTCACTGTGTATAAATACAGCCTCTCTGTATATAAATATATAACTGTGCATCTTTGTGTACTGCAGCCCAGGGCTAATGTTGAGCTGACAATAGTGGCACTAATGCTAATGAATTCTGATTATTCGGATCGGTCATTAAACTAATAAGCCCATCTCCAAATTAGCGTGGCTGCTTCAGCCAGCGAAAATTTAATCAAATCTGCTTCATTATTTCAGACGTGGTGCACTTGGCGAAAGTGACTGCGGGAAAGGAGAATGGGACCCTCATCTGATAATTTTATCACTTGACTGCCAGACCATGAAAAAATCGGTGTGATGAATTTTTTTTTCTGGGGGGTGAGGGTGTGGAGCAGAGGGTGTGTGCGTGCGCTGTTTGAGCTTTCTCTCATGTTCCCTCCTAATTAAACTAAACCCATCCTCCCTTCCTCTGCCCTGTAACTGTTTTGTTTTTTCCACATCTTCCCCACCCCCTTCAACATCTTCGCTCTCTTCTCTTCCTTCCCCCAGGTCCTACTCTGCCCCCATCTCATAGCCTTTGCACGCATGACCAAGGAACAGCTTTCAGCATCCAAGACAGAGGCTGATGAGACTTCCGTGAGCTATACAGCAATACAGTCTCTGTCTTGCCCAACTCCAGCCTCCTTATACACAAATTCCGCCCCCCTTTGCCTCCTCACCCTTATTTTTCTCTTAATTTCTCAAGAAGTCAAAAGCCGCAAACATCTCTTCTGGCAAAAAAAAAATAAATAAAAAAAAATTTGTTTCCCTCCCACGTTTTTACTTGGATTGTTAGCACATTCAATTTGATGGGGAACATAGGTCCTATGACCGCACACATTTCTATGTACATAAGCACGGGGCACACATAACAAGCAAACTGGGGACACACGATCCCAGTACACGTAACCAAAGACATAAGCACACACTTAAATGCAAACTCAAAACCACCTTTCATTGTTGTATTTTGTAGTACTCTTACACCTGTGTATAAATTAGAAGCACATTTATTGATTGCAATGGCTACGCTGCAAATTCACCACAATGTGTCTACAACTACAATTTCTTGCCCACCCCTTCTTCCTCCTACAGGTCCACCACCGCTCAATGAATGAAGGCAAGCCCACCTTGGCAAGAGACTCATCCATTGCAGAAATCTATCCCACTCACACATGTCTGTAAGGTAAAGAGACTCATTAATTCCTCCAGTTACTAAGGCTAAATAAAAGATTAAAGTATTCCCTAAACCAGATACGGATATAAAAAAAAAAAATACTCCAAAGCCAGAATGTAAATAAAGTATGAAAAAAAGATCAGGCCTCACAAATGCGTCAGCCTCAGCAATGTGCAGCCATGCTCAGTGCTCTTCTCTCAGTAACTGTGTTCAGAAAGACAAATCTCACACTCGTTTTGGTACTGGATAGCCCTGCTGGAAATTAAATAGAGAAATACATCTTGTCAGTACAGAAGTAATAAAGCGCTGGCCATCCCAATAGCCAGGAACAGGAAAGGAGCCGAGGTGAAGCACTGCTTTCTCCAGTAATGAGCCACCGTCCAAAATCCGGTATCACATGTGAAAGAAGAACAGTCATTTCAAACAGCACTAGCCATTCCTGCTATGGCATGTAGTTGATTCAGCAGGATTTTACTGGCAATGGTATTGAAGGCACCTGGAGACCTTACATTATTCCCAAAGGTACAATCTTCAATTTCTAGCACAGATTTCCTCTCAAAAGTTTGGATTCATTTCCCACAACTAATAGCTTTCCAGATCTAAATTAGTCACCCAGATTCCCTTTATCTACAAAAGACAAAACAGGTGCTTTCAAAGGGCTACTCCTTCATTTCAATCGCACATCTTACATTTCAAGATAGGATGATACTCCCTGGGGAAAAGCCTATTTTTCTTCACTATTGGAAATATAGACAGTTCACTTTGAGTTGACAAAAGTTACAAGTCTAAAATTAGGTAAGTTAAGTTCTGGACCAAGGAAAAATTACATGTGATATATCTTTGCCTGACAACGTTTATGAAGATGTGAAGCATCTAGGTGCACAAGATTGATCTGCAACAGAAATACTTATAACTGAAATCAGACACTGAAGATAAAGTTGACTGGCAGCCGACCTGGCTGTTAACAGCGTCAAATACAATTGTACAGATGCCTTCTTAAGAAAGGTACCAGAATGATATTCTGCCATCAAGCATATGAGCTCTAAATACTAACAGGAAAGCGGAAAGACTATGGATCTAATGCCATCAGTTCAATGAGGCAAACAAAACGTATGCCCTCTTAGTTGAATCTCAGCGTGTTTGCTGCTTACTAGATGTCAAGCTTCAGCATGTTACATTTTCCACTTTGCCGAAGTACTCTTCCTCTCCCCTTCTGTCACCTACTACTTCCACGTCCTATCTAGTCATCTCTCCATATGCAAAACACGGCCTACGGACCTCCTAATAGACAAATTTCATCTAAAGACTCTTTGATTTTGCACGGAGGGTTCCACATAGATTGGTCTTATTACCCCAAACAACAGTCAGAGGTCTTGAACAGGACCTCACTGCACCCTCCTTCCCCCGATCTTGCTTAGACTATTAAGTGGATCAGGACGATTCTGCTCGCCCTCCTTGCCGCCCTGGTAAGCCTTCAGAGCTCACTTATTCAGTGAGACATTTCGATCTAATTTTAGATTTAAAGAACTGAAAAGCTAAAAGACAATTAGTCTGACTAAGGCTATATAAGATAGTAGCTAGGACAGGAACTGAGATCTTGTGACTGATAGTGTTGGCTATTAGACAACTCTTCCTTTCAAGATTCAGGTTGATTACACTCAGCAAGGAATCTCTCTCGCTGGGCCACATAAGAAAGGAGAAGGGGTGGCAGTGACAGGTACGCACATCAAGTCCCCATTAAAAAGTACACATGGTCATTACGGGAAGCAAGGCAAAAAGGAGCCTCACACCTGAACGTGGAAACCATCACAGCACTGACTATCCATGCTCTGGATGAAGAAAGCTCAAAAGCAAACTTGGAGAACAAATGGGTGCAAAACACAACTCAAAAGTTATGGGGAAAATATTATTATGGAAACACAAGAGTTAGAGAATATGACCAAGCAGCTCACAGAACAGAATGAGGAATCAGGCTCTGCTACTTGCTTTGGTGAGGTTCATCAAAATATTTACAAAGGGGCAAATTGCGCTCCTGTGCAATGGTACTGGACGAATGTAAGTTGGGCTGAATCACAAACAAAAGGGGAGGTAACACGTGCAGCACTCAATATCACACAGCAGTGTTTGAAAAAGTCCAAGGCTTAGCAAAATAATGTAAAGAACATTCTGGATGCCAAGTACTAATAGTAATGGCAATCTATCATTTAGGAAAATCTTTTTCTGTCATCAGTCTTTCCAAGACCTTATAATTCCACCCTCCAAAAAAATTACAACAGCATAAACCTGAAACTAGAACTCACAAAACACGGTGCACCTGGAATAAGAATTACTACCTTTGTTCTTCAGTGGCCCTAGAGTGGAGGTGAAAGTACTCAGCAACCTGAAAAAGAAAGATGTAACACAGACTTTCAGACATTAGAGGAACCAAAGAAGAGACAAAATGAAATTAAGCTCAAGAACTGCGAAGCAGCCTTGCTCAGCTGGAGAGACGGGCTGCATCTCAGTCATTACCTCCCACTTCTACCCTCTCGAGAGACATGTCACAGAAAAGGAGCCAGAAAACACTTTTAAAGCCATGACCATGGAAAGGCATTTAGAAAAACATTTCGCTGAGCAAGGCTGGTTGACCCTACTATCCCTTCAAATCAACACGGCACAAACGATTAATTTTCTTTTTTGCCCAGGAATTAGTGACAGTCAAGATATAGGTATATATAGAGATACACACGCAGAGAGCAGGTTTGCTATGAGAAAGGTTCAAGCTCATGTCCTATCGCCTGGAGGAGGCCGGGACATTTAGATCGTCCTCCGAGAGGGCCAGTGAGACCTTTAAAAAATGACACACAGTTTGGGAGTCCTCAGATTCAAAGAGACAGGTATTCCGGTGGCCTTCTCAACTCTCTTTTCAGTCGTCAAGACAAAACTTCATTGCAGACATGAACTATCCCCTCCTCTAAAAGGCCTCGCAATAGATCTGTGTCAACAGTGATTAGCTGTTGCCTGGCACGTCATCCATTTGCCATTTGTTAGGCCAAACATGCCAACATTGGTAATCTAATCTTTGGCCGGCAACGGCCTCTTCCAGGTTAAATGTATTAAAGGAGTCGAGGAAACCGGGCTTATTGCACAGGCTGTGGCCTGCAGCTTTCTAACATGGCCTGACCCCCCTTCCCGCCCCCTTCCCCTGGAGATTGCAGGGGTCAGGACCTCCACAGCATGGAGCTGAGTAAAACACTAACAGAGAGAGATGAGAGGATATTGGAAACATATTCGCAAGGCCTCAGTGCTTTGGAAATCTGAGAAGAACATGAGGCGTTAAGTTAGAGCTTTCACTGCTGGGTTCTCTGTGTGTGTGTGTTTTTTTTTTTTTAAACATGTTTCAACAAGAATTTGATAAAGATATCAGTAAGACAAGGTTGAGGGTTTTTAACACAGCAGCAGGAAAAAATGTAGTGCTCTGTTCATGGGAGAATCCATGCTACACGGCACCTTAGCCCACAGCTCACATGTTGGGAAAAGGGATATTTTGTTTTTAAGGAGATATTTCAAGTATAGAAAGGATATTTTCTCCAGCAAAACCTTTCACTTTTGTCTGCCATAGCTCTGGGTACCTTGGAATCTAACAGCGTTGTCTGGTGGCCTCGCAGGAGGGGACATTCCTAGGAATTCTTAAAAGTGAGGATTATGTACCTGAAACCAAGCAAAATAGCCATCAGGGTTCTCAGAGTTGTTTTTCCCCCCTAGAGGTAACGGAACTCTCTTACAGAGGCACCAAATACCTGTTGTGCGAGACCCCTTAGAGCTCTGTCTCAGGCACAGGAGCAGACTGGATTCCCTAATTAGATGATTTCACTAAAGTTAGGGGTGAGAAATGAGCAAAAGGCTTTAACACAAAAAAATTTACATGGGACCAGTACTGAATACCAGAGATCGTCTCTGCAGCAGTTTGCCATCACATTACAGATGAAAACACTTAAGAAAGATTTCCCAGAAAGCTCCCTTTCTTTGAAAACAATACTCAGGATGCTCCACAAATGACCCAAAAAAGGAGAGATTTCTCTGGCTTTAGTCCACCACAGCAGCCAGGATTGTGTTGGTTCCCAAAAACCTCATGGACATGAGCTGCCCATTCGCATTATTATCACTGCTTTTATTTGCATGTTTCTCTACAAAGATTAGCTTGGGACATGCGTATCCTCTGCCCTGTCAACATCCATGTACTTGGGAGGAAATTTCATACTTAGATGCATAAAAACTGTAACAAGTACGCAATGCCCATTCTGAATGAAAGGCGACTTCCTCGTGTAGTGTCAAACTCCACACTTACACGATGCCAGACCTTTATTTCGAGTGCCTCACCACAAAATACTATTTGCATGTTGGAATTTCTTCTTTCCTTTGGGAGAAATTTTTAATCAAGCTAAAATATTTGTGGCAAAATGTAGTCTGTTCCTAGACGCTGAGAGTTCCCAGATGCTAACTGAATGCTAACGTCAGGAAGCCGATTCCTTCTTTGTACTTTGCTTGGTGGTAATGTGTATTTTTTATCTGTTATTTCTTTGGTGCTAATTCATTCAACATCAAATAGGCTGCTGACACTAGTCGGTGGGGTAGGAAACAGATACAAAGGTGGAACCAATCAGCGAAGGGAGAGCGATCGGCGCGTTGGATTGTGCTGGCAATTTGGTGCTATGCACGTACAGAACCTGACACCCAAAAGAAGGCATTTAATACCACTGATGCTAAGTGGAACAGACAGGACATAGCAGCTGCGAGCAAACTTCACTTTCTTTAATCCTGTGTTCCTGCTTAACATCCCCTTTAAGAGAAGAATGGATTGGGGGAGATGTCTGTGATCTGAGGAGATGACAGACAAGACTGAGGCTTCGAGCGTTGCTAAAGGACAATGACTCTGGGCAGTGAAAGATAAGCGCCACCCCATTCACCAGTTACACTTAGCATAATGGTCCAGTAGCTCAGGCATCCAAAAATCACTATATAGATTTAATTCCCACTGCTTCAGTCTGCTCTCCCAAATACCAGCGTTACGAGAACGAGACTTTTCAAATGAGATCATCCTATGATACTCAAATGCTACAAAAAATGTTCTCTGAGTCTTGCACTTTCTGATTCACACTTAGAAGCAGAAAAGGCAGAACTGCATCAAAAAAACACTTTACCTTACTTTTCCCAGTTGTTTGACTCAAATATACAATAAAACCTCACGGCTGAAGTACCTATTTTACCTAGTAAATCTACCTACAACAGACACGTAGCAAGGTCCCTTGAGAAAGATCACATTCTCATTTGGGTGTGATTCAAAGACCTGAGAGCTATAGGAAGTATCTCATTTATATTGAGGACTTGGGAGAGACTGCTGCAGAGTCCAGCTGAAATGCTCCAACCATCAACCCCTCAGGACAGGTCCTTCCTCAGGTCTGGAATCTGGAAAACACTTGCCTTATTCACATCCCCTTCAAATGATCTGCAAGATCTGGCTACAAAGCTTACCTCTCCCCTAGATTTTGTTTCTCCCCCAGAAAGAAAAGTTAAGTGAGTTCAGGAAATGTTTTCTATTTTCCCCATTTACTGTGTGAATTCTCGATGCAAAGCCAGAGCCGAGTATGACTGCATTTATAAATATGTTTACTTTAATGAATTTGATGGGATAACTCAACATTTCCTGGTCTGGCCCAAGTCCATCCTTCAAAATATCATTTTCCTTGCTGCTCTCCGGGTTGGAGGTTTTTTTTGTTTTGTTTCTGTTTTCTAATTGACAAGGGTGAAACACACTGAAACCCGAACCAGCACAAATCTGAGACCTACTGGTGTCAAACAGGTTTGGTATCAGATTTGTATAAAGATTACCTAAATTAGTGTTTACTGACTGCTGTGCATTTTGACGCAGGCCCTTGAACTGCAGGCACGCTTTTTTCAGAAGGAAGCTGTTTAGGGTTCTTTAGTGCTGTTAAGAAACAGAAAGGGAGCTGCAGTGGTGAATTATTGGTATGACATTACTCCTGGGACCCCAAAAAAGAAATCCTATTAAATAGAGTCCTTGTGATCTCATCACTGTGTATTTCATGACTCTTCAAGAGGTTCTGCTAAAGTCATTCACAGAAAATTTCCCCTGGAAAGGCTCAGGGGAGAAAGGGGCTGGATCACCAGTGGGTCTGTTTAGCATTTACTGCCTCTGAAAGCAAGAGGTTTTTTTTCTACAAGCAGCACCACTGTCTAAAGATGCATGGAGATTCCTGGAGGAAAAAGAAAATGCAGCCAGGATGCAATATTTCACAACATTCTCCCTTTATAGGGAGCCCGCAGGTCACAGTACACCTTCACGTATTAGAAGTATACTACTGACACTGTTCCCACTAATAACAATCACTTTTAATATACATAGTTAGCCAAAAGTCACACTGTGGCATAACGAGGACACACCCTACTAAATACCTGAGATCTTAAATAATCATAACGCTTAAGTAGAGGGCCAGAGAGAGCTGTCTCTAGGATATTGCTGATATTCATTTTTTATGGAGGAATCCCAAAACAATGCACTCCCTGACAATTAACATAGAGGTTTAATAAAGTTCTCCTTTACAAAAGGGTCCCTTGGATAAGAACACTGTTCATTACTGATCTAATCCCTCTGGATGTTTTCTGTCTGTAACAGACCCTGGTTACTGATCACATTAATTCAGCAATTGTAGGAAATTAATTCTTACCAAGACGTGACCTGGAATCACTCATCCTTTCTCACTTTCATCTTTTCTCACTCTTTTTAAGCATATCAGTAAAGATAAAGTCTGAATTTTAAACCTACTCTTCTTATTTCTTGCACAGCCAAACTCCAGCCTGAAGCACTCTCAATAGGTGCAACTGGAAGTAGTGGGGGAAAAAGTAACGACAGCCTCACCTGAGCCTACCCCAACACTACTTTGAAGGCTCAATTTCAAATCTGCGAACTCAGCCCTCCTGGGCAGGCTGTATGCATGCAATAAAGGACAGGTCGGTGGGTTGGAACCCCCGAATTTAAAGAAGGAGCCAAGGACATCTCAGAAACACAGCAAGACACATCAGGATAAAAAAGCAAAGACCTTTTCTAAACAGTGTTTGGGTGTTATTTCACTTTCACTCACAGTTACAAAGATGAAAGCTGAAAGAAGCATTTTTAGCTGCTCAGAACTGTTTTAGCAGATCACTGTTCCATATGGTTTTAGATTAAGTCCCCGTTAGAAATATCTCAATTTCTTCTATATATTTAGAGGAACAAGGTACCGGTGATGTTCTGTACAGAATCCTTTACAGCATAAGAAAGAAATCTATTTCTGTTCAAGTTTCCTTACCCCATGGTCCTAGGCTGCAGTTGAGGTTGGGATGACTACTCATAACAGACACATTTTGTATTTTTTTAGTTCTGACATTTTCCACAGGAAAAGTGGTGGTGTAAAGTTCAAAGCTCAACACTACGTGAAGCACAAATGCTCCAAATGACGTTGGACTGAAGTGCAAATGAAGCACAAACTAGTGATGAGTTTTCTTTGCTCACCACCAGGTATTAGCAGAGCTCCCTTGCCTTGCCCTCTACTGTGGGATGTTTTCCCCAACCACAAGCAGGTGCCATTAGCAGACTTCACTGAAACAGTGACATCAAGGGACACAAAGGGCTGGAAGAACTTGAGAAGGAAAGGAATTTGGCAACAAACCATAGTGCCCTCTGGCTTTGTTGTTTTTTTCTTTGTCAATACTTAACACTACTAATATTAACATATCAGACATAAATAACTTGTCTTAAAAATTCACTTGTCTCTTCAGTTAAGATTCTAGAGCACACAGTACCTCTGGCAAATACAAGCAGTCTTCCAGGAAAACACAGGAAAGGTAACTTCATATTTCTGGTATTTTCAAGACACAAGCAATATATATTTTTTAAAAATATAAAACAAACATACAAACAGAAAACCCTTAGAGGCTTTCATTACAAAGAAGCAAACTAAGGCCAACCTCAAAAAACAAACAAACAAACAAAAATAAAAATGAAAGGGAAGTCTTTTGCAAGTCATCTTCAACCACATGTCTGCCTCATAGCTGTCTGCACAAAGTCACCATAATAAAACTCCTGTTTTCATGTAACCATCACCATTTTTCCAGAAACTGACTCAATCGAACTCTGTCCTGGATTACAGCTACACCACCCCCTCCTCCGCAGAGGATGAAAGCAGCACTGAGAGATGTTTCTCTTCATTTGAAAATCACCCTTTCTCTGCAATTTAAAAGAAATGAAAAGGAAGGAGAAAAACAAGTGTTTCATGCTGGGAAGTACTAAGCAAGATATAAAATATACTCAAAACAATAAAATCAGATTCATCTTTAATTGTGAAATTGTTAGGATTTTAACTGGATCCCATTTGTGTTGGATTTTGCCTTCTGGCTGTCATACAGTGTACAGACTCCTCCACATGGGAGTGTACAACAGCTAGTCCCGTAGTGTGATTTGTGTGAGCTATCAGGGTAATGAAAATTGGGCCTTATCCCTTTTTTGGGTTTTTTCCCCTGTCTTCTTTTTCTCTTTTCCACTCTTCAGAGAAGACAAATTTCTCAGTGCTGCCAGTCTCAGGGGTGAACATGGGGAGAGGGGAAAAAACAGGAAAGAAAGGGTAAGATTATAGTTCACTGGGGTTATAAAGTCCCAACAGAACAAAATATGTTTGGGCTGCTCCATCTTAGGCATTGTCTAAAGGATTTTTTTCCTCTGATAATCTGTTCCTTCCGGTGAGAGCGCTCTATACGTGAGCTTTGCCCGTAGCTCCCTTCACATCCCATAAGGAACGACAATATATCCTAAATACCTTCTTGATATATGGCAAATAGCCGCTTTCAATTTCCAATAACTCTCTTCACTTTTGCCCATATGTTGATTGGAATCTATTCTGAAGATGATGCATATTTATTTTCTGGGCTGGGTACAAAGCGGGGGAAGCTCACAGAAGTTAGCTTTCTGGGGAATTGAAGAAATGGCTCTAAATTACAGCTGAATGGAGGGACCTTCCGATACAAATCGTTCCCCCAACCCGGCAGTAAATCACGTGGCAGGCATCTCTCATGCAGCTGTAAGAGGAGAGGAAGGTGGTCTTTCTTATCAGGAATAGAAGTTACAAAATATTAAGCTGAGAAGTAAGGCAAAGGAGGATGACTAAGGAAATAAATAGAAACTTTCATCTGTATGGAACAGTCAATTTGCAAAAGTGCCATGATTTAGGGAATGTAAAAGTTCAGGAGAGGAGGAAGAGTGAGAAATCCCTGTACTTTTTATAAGACAATTTTCAGGAAGGCTTTCTCATTTTACAGTATTTTGTCTTTCCCTGCTATACTGCCTCTTGTAGGAAGTTATGACCAGATCTAGTGATCACTCTTTGTATTTTCAGAGTGGGGAAGGTACAGGGAAATTTTGTTTTGAACTACTGTTAGTGTGAGGAGTGTGACGCTCTTGGGAATATTTCAGCACAGTTTAGACAGAGGATTTTTGAAACTCCTGTAAAATTTCTTACAACGTGGCAGGGATTTTCTCAAACTCCCAAGGCTTAGACTGACACCGTGATCCCATACCCAAAGAGAAGGAATTGATGAGACATTTATTCCAGCCTGGGCTCCTTATCACCTTGACTCTCATCTAACACTATCAAGGTGCAGAGAGTGTCTCATTTTCTACATGAGAAAACTCTTAACAGTTCATAGTCACCGGACTCACTGCTGTAAAAAGCCCAAAGTGAAGAACAAGGTCATCCCTATGAATGACACAAAGTCAAGCAACGAACTGCAACACAAGATCAGAACCCGAGGAAGTGACGAATGTGATCCTAAACACTGTTTCATTTCAGCTTCACATCCTTTCTTTTTCCAGTAACTCCTGCTCACAGCTGGTCTTATTAGAAACAGTCAAGAGATTTTATTTAAAAAAAAACCCCTATCTTGAAAAAGATGCTGTTTTTCTTGTTTGTTCCTTTCTCATAATGTGCATGCCTTTGAAAGATTACAATCAGAATCTCATTAGTAATTTCCATCCAATTCAAATTAAAATGTCATTAAAAATAGGTTCATTTTGTCATTTGTTGTTTTCTTGAGAAGCAAGGGCAACACGGCACTTCACTCACAACAGATATCCAACATCCATATTAGTCCAAGAAATAAAATTCATCCTTCCTACTTGTAATACTTATTTTGCATGAGCAAATATTGAAATACCTTAAAATTTGGGAGTACGTTCATTTGTTAATTTATTATTTAAAATTAGTCAAGCAATTTTTATAACCCTTTTCATGACCTCTAGCTAACAAATGACTTGTTACTAACCCTTCAAACTTTCCACACAATTAAAAAATGATTAACAACTGATGAATGGGCTACAATTGAAGAAATTAGGTTGCAATTAAGAAGACATTTAAATTAATGTTTAAAACTGCTTGGATTATAATTAGAACCAGATCAACTACGAAGGTCACTCTAGAGTGGTGTTCTTGTGGCATCAGAGATAATTCAGGCAATAAAGCCAAGCAGTGGGATTTCAGTGGTCACTATTGGCACGGGACCGTGCGTGGCTGAAATCCTCCTCAAAGGATTAGCTGAGCCAGCCAAAGCCAGAGGCTAAGCTTAAAACTGACCCACGGCCCCATCCTTTAAGCTGCAGTCTTGTCAGCATGGCCTTTTCAGAAGCAAAAGTTGCTGCATTTCTCTCCCTCGAGCATCTCGATGATTTGTCCAGGAAGGATATAAGAAGTCTGATGTCATGAGAACAGAAGAGATACCAAAATCTATCAACTTCTCTAAGACACAACAGCAGTCCCTTCACAAAGCTGTAAGTGAGATGGTCAGATGTTACCAACAATTTTAGCCAACTACAGCAGTGTTTTCAGCCATGGTGACAGAGGGTCCTTCATCAATGCAGGGCTGAAAGCAAGGTAATTGCACATAAAGTACTGGGAATAGAGTAGTATTCTTGGCTGTTCTGCCAATCTCAGCCATGTTTCAAGGCACTCAAAGGAAAGGATTTTCCATCTTTCAAGGGGGGTTGGACACCCATTTCAAATGGCTTAAGGCAGTTTTGAAAATCTCAGCCGAGCTAATACTTAACCAAGTCGGCACACTAAAAGCTGTCCCTCACTTTAAAAAAAAAATACCATGAATATTTATTCAGTTTATCATTTATGCACAGCAATTGCTCTACACAAAGTCACTAATTACTAAATTCAAGCCAAGACAATTTAAAGATTCACGCGACAAACCTTTGGGCTCACACAAGAAATTACACAAAACAAAAACTAAGAAACACACAAAGAGAAAACCAACGTTCTTGATTATTCATTTTCTCCAAAAAACTAACCATCTACAATACTGCTGTCAAAAGCAAGAACTTGTAGAGGTACAATGTAGTCTTGTTTAGCCTTCATTCCTGGTCATTCCTTGTGAAAGTTCCATCAGGCCCGTTACCACTGACCAAAACACTGCCTCTAACTGCACCTTCCTCTCCATTTTTGTGTTCTAGGGGACAGGTTATGCCTTTCTTTTGTATTTTGACCAGTTCCCAGCACACAGCCAGACCTCACCAAGCAGCAGGACACAAGGCCGCATGTCACCACACCAGAATGGGTGCCCAGGCAAGTCAGTTAGCAGCACACCTTTTCCAAAGATGATGTATCAGAGCCTCTGATGGCATCTTTAAGAAAGACTAAAGACTCTGTTGGCCATGTTGACGCCTGTCCAGGTGGAGTAGATGGCATGAACAATTCTGCATACTAAAAGACAGTTGCTTCTTAGTAGCCTTCAGCCCCAGTTTCCAGAAAAACACTACCTTCTTTTGCACCACATCCCATTGATCATTTCATGCAAACCCAGCTCCTCGCACTGTATCAAATACCTAAGGAAGGATAATGCAAGTGAAATTACTGATTGGCTATTAACAATAGCTTGTGCTTTCACCTTACTTGTCACCTTGGGATCTTAAAGCAGATAGCAAGAGATAGGGAAACACCCCTACAGTTAGTTCCCCACAAGCACTGACTTACCAAGAAGCGGGCGACTCGGCTAGCCCATGGCTGACTTCCATAGCTGCCTTTACAAGAGCCTCTGGATAAGATTTGTTCCATGTAACTCCTTGAAACACATTTGTTTCTTTTTTTCCAGAACACGGGCTGAAGACTCTTTCTAATATTCAAAACTTGTAAGACTAAAACATTAATTAGCTCAACTACTATGGCTGGTAAGAAAGGAGATGGCAAGTGTTAGAGAGATTTTCAGACACTCAGTGCCTGTGCTGGAACCGTAAGTCGGAGACGGCTCACGTAACAGATAAGGCTGGCTGGACATTTTTAAAACTGAGGCCTGCATGTATGTGATGTATCAAGGGAACTCTTCAGCCTCACCCGCACGGAGCTGAATGCAGTTCTTGATTTGAGCACCAATTGCCATCCTCAGGCTTGTTCCACAAAACCGAAACAACATTCAACTCAGCTGAGTGGGTTTTGCCCTAAACAGGAAGAGTGTTGCAGAACAGAAAAGACAGAGCTTTGCAGATTTAAAACAGAAAAAGCTATATAAAGGAGCTGCAAAGCAGACTGAGGTTTGATTTGGGGAAGCTGAATCTTAAAATGGAATAGAGCAAGGGGTGATCTACAGACTAGCACAAACGGGCATTTCCAGAGAAGTGGAAACCAGTCAGGTCAGGAGTAACTACGGATGCCTTCATTCCTGTGTCAAACACAGGAGGAGGAGAATGTATGGAGAAGAAAAAAGATACTTTGCTCGACAGAGGAGATGAGAAACTCTGAAACTCTGCTTTGTCCCAGACCTCTTCAAACTAGCATCACCAGCCCTTCTCTTTCCAGAGAATTCAATATTCATTGAATTCACTATTAAATTGCAAAGGGTAGGTGGGAAAACAAAACAAAATACCCTCTGAGACCAAATCTGGAGCTGATGTAACACCTATGGAGTAGTTCCAGCTTCCCCCAGGCCTGAACTGAGCTCCCACCATCCACTGTCCCTTCTGATGTCAAGTTGATGGATTACAACTTCCTAATGCAGGACTGATGCATTATGACATCCTAATGTTGGGACGATTGATTGTGACTCTTTTTTTAAGTATGGCTTACTAGGCAATTATTGACACCATCCATGCATTAGAGCCCTAATTCAGCAAAAAAGGGCTGACAGGCCAGTGCTGTGGGAAAAGATTAACCTATTCCAAATTTTATAGATCAGGGTGAGACGGGGCTTGTTCTGGGACAGGGCCACCCTCTCATTACAGGCCTTTGGAGACAGCAAAAACCAAACAGTTTATGCCACATCTTGAAGAAAATTGCTTTATCCCTTCACCTTTAAGTGGATTCAGACGCTGCCAGTTGACTTGGGAGTGCTTTGGGGTCAGTGCACACACGCCGGAACATGGAGAGGGAAAAAAAAATCCAAATAAAGGAAAGAGAGAGGTAAAAGCCAACGCTGTCAGCTCCTACCCTCTAACATCTGTGAATAATGGAAGTGCGGAACCAAGGCTGGGAGTGGGGAGGTGAAGGGAGAAAGGGATGGTTGTAACAGTGACAAACAAGTCTAAAGGGACTTCTCTCCTCTCAAATGTCACTGGGGGAAGTAGACAGGAGACGGGGGAGGTAAGGAAGAGAGAAGGTCACGGCTGTAATACCCAGAGCGAGTGGACAATCAAATGTTTGCAGCTGGGCTAGGAAATGGCAATCCAGTTGCAGAGCACATCTGGCTCCCTTGCTGCACGCCATGGGGGCCACCTGGTTTTAATCATGCTGGGATCACCTTTGAAAAACAGAACTTAATCATAGGCCTAGTCCTAGCAATAGTGTTACATCCAGACTTCTCTCCAGGGGAGAAGAGGGCGGGAAGGAGGGATAAGATGAGTTGAAAAAAAAAAAAAGAAGAAATTTCTCCTGTGTTTTGCTCAATCAAACCTGGAACTTTTTCAACAACTTCCTTTTTGTTAGGTTAAAGGGAGTCACTTTTGATTTTCTGCCTCTTTGCATTTGATTCCTGCTTAGTTTACACTTTTCTTATTATTATTCAGACAGGTTACATGTGTGGGTGTTAAAGAGCACAGCAAGTAGAGAAGCAGCTATCTAAGCATTGTCTTTCCACCCCACCTCTCCCACCAGAGATGGACAAATGCATTGTACTTTGGATGAAAAGGCCTTACACCTTTCCTGGATAGTCTTCAAGAACTCAGATAGGTGTCCCACGAGGAAAAGCCGCCCTTGGCTCAGAAAAGGCCCAAACAGCATCATCCTTCACCATAGCAGCCACACTGGGTCAAAGTGGAAGTCCACCCCATCCACACTTTCCTTCCAACGCTGGCTGGTAGCACATGCTCAGGAGAAAGATTGAAAAAACTGCAAATACAGAGTAACCACCCCTGGCACCGCCTCACAGGTTTTATCAATCAAAATTTTAAAGACACGCTTTCGCTCCTAGATTAATTAAAATCAATCTACCCATTTTGATCTGAAAAATGTTGAGGGAGAAGGGGGAATATATGCTAATCTAACGTTGGACATGGTACATCCCAAGAGGACCAAAACCAGCTCAGCTGTTGCAAAATATCCACATCATGTGCTCTTCCAGTGCCATCTAGAATCAACCCATGTCAGTAACCAAACAACAAAACCCCAGCCCTCCTCTTCATCTTCACTTTCTAATGTCTATCATTTCTTATCTCTAGAAAAGAAGCATCTGAGCAGCCTGTGATAGTGGTCATGAGAATCTTGGACATGGTAGAAAATAAGCATTCATTGTTTTTTCATAATCCTTTTCCATAATAATTTGAGGGCATCAGATGGAGGTAGCAGCTGACAAGCTCAGAATAACAAAGGCAGCACTTCTTTACACAGACCATTGTTAAATGATGGAACTCGTTGCCACAGGATGTGACACAAGCCAAAAGTTTACATAGATACAGACAAGATCAGAAAGGAGGGAGAAGGGGCAGGAATAAATCTTTAAATGAAAGCATTCTAGGGGCAGAGACAAAGGTATTGGAACCACAACGTCCCTAAACAAAAATCAGACTTCTAATTCTCTCTGACTAGTTGCTGGAGCAACAGTAGGTTGGTTCATAAAGCCAAGGTCTCAGCCTTATTTCTTTCCCTTCACACAGAGGGGAAAATACAGTATTTCTAGGCAACTCTCACTTAAGCCAACTACTGTAATTAAAAAAAAAAAAAAAGAGAGAGAGAGAGAAATGTAAAGAAAGGTTCATTAGGCTAGCAGATGTTTTCACAAACATAGAAACCCTCACTTCAGCTCTTTACAGCCTAGTCTGCATTGTAGGACCAAGAAGCATCCTGGATGTAAGTGTGCATGAAGACATGACCTGACAAGACTCAAGATGTGCTCTTTACACCTTCTGGTAATGGAAAGGAAACCTCAAACCTGCAGCCCTACTTATCAAATGCTTCAAATAACTAACCTTTCTGCTAGAGTTAAGATCAGATCGTGAATAATCTTCTGTGCATGTAGTTCATTTTGTCACACATACTGGGGTTAGATTCACTGGAATGCTTCAGCTACCTCATACTGTTGTCATGCTGCAAAGGAGCTTTAAACTCAGCTTAACCACACCAACCACAAGTTGTTTTATATCTCATTAGAAAAATGACTTAATTTCCGGTGTAATCTTGTACAGGAGCTCAAATCTGCAACAGCAACAGCGTCAGTATTGTAATATGATCTAGAAGTATTATAATAAAAATAAACATAGTCAGAGTATTTTACAAATGTTAATTATTACTAGGGGAGAAAATCCTGTCAGGTAGGTATGTGATAGTAATAGTTATCTTATTTTACAGGCAGAGAAACTGAGCCAGAGATTGAGAAGTTAAGTGACTTGCCCAAGGCCATGAAGAGAAGCAAAGTTAGAGCAAGGACTAATAAGCAGGAATTCCCAGCAGCCCTGCAGGCTACAAGACCATTTTCTATGCACCTTTTTCACAATTCCCAAATCAGTTCCACTTGACTCCAATGGCTTCCGAAGAGATTTTCTGATAACAAGACCTGCCTGACAGAGAATACAGAAGGAGTTTGCAACTAAGACTTAAAAAAGTAATCTTGATTTTTAGGAGGTTGCCTGCAAATTCTTTCTCAACTTCAGCTTGGAAGTAGTGTGAGAGCACCCAAAACATCTTGACACAGCGAAAATTATCTAGTTTCTCTGTACCTGTCTAAAACGAAGCCCTGGAAACAGCCTGAGAAAACACACGATGTTTTGGTAGCCAGCATATCACGCTAGTCTTTTTTTTCTACACTAAAAGTCTTTCCCGTCACAGCTGCTTTTGCACTGTAAAATGATAGGAAGGGAAGACAGCGACTGCTAATCTTGCTTGGAAACACAAGGCTCGCTGTGCCACCTGCAGGGCTAGCTTGAAAAAATGCCTGTTGTAGGGATTAGCACGGTCTCGGAAGTCAAGAGACACTGCTTCTATCCAGGATGGAGCAGTTTTGCAACATCCAATTAGCCTGGTGAGCAAGAACATAAAATGGACTATAGAATGATCCTGTCTCATTCCATTGGGATGTTTCACTCCATTCTTGCCCGGGCTCACCTACCTGGGAAATTTATGTGCTGTTGAATGGGGAACTTGAGAAAACAAAACACAGACAAGAATCAAAATCAGAGTTACAGTTTACATACAAGTTCTGTGGAAACCTCTCCTACCTGCATCTACCTCCACGTCTCACTGCACTGAGCTGCAGTTCTTCCCCAGGACCTTCACATTATGTTTCACTTCTGATTTAATGCAATTATCTCTCCATAATTACTTACTAATATTTCTCCAAATGCACACTTTTACCCAGTGTTTTGCTGGAGCAAATAACCTGAACAAAGGACTTCAGGATTTGGCCTAAATATATACCTAAAACTTACCTAGAAAAAGATCAACGTTTTTTCTGGATGGTTAAAAATACATATTCCATTTTGGCTGGGGCTTCCTTTACTTTCTTTTCTTTTTTTTGGTCGTGACAACCTACAGCAGAGGACAGCAGCAGTCAGAAGCTGAGAGAGATCTATTAAGTCATTGTGCCTTTGCTCATGATAATATACGCTGGACAGGCAGTCCAGAATAATGAAGTCCTCTTTATTGGATTCTTCTGCCAACATAGGATTATTCCCCAACACACTGATTGCTAGTGCTTTCTGCAGTGTAGTTTTAAATGTCCCAAGAGACAGGGTTTCTACCACTTTCACTAGAAAATCGTTTACATAGCCTAGTAGATTTGGCCCCTGGGGAGACTTTTTTATTGTGTTTGGTTTCACTAAGAGCCTTGAAGGTGTTGGTCAGTGATTGATTATTGTTTGTATTGTGGTAGCACCTAGAGGCACCAGCTGAAACTGCAGACCTGTTGTGCTAGGTACTGTACATACGCAAAGCGAGGAACTGTCTCTTCCCAAACACCTTCCACCAAGAAGAGCTCAGCCACGCAAAGAGGCACAGAGAGATAAAATGATTTACCATAATGCAGTAAATGACCGTAAATGCAGTGAGGAGTGGAAACAAGTTGCTATAAATCTGAGAAAATTCCTGCGTTCACACCTGGGCACAACAATCAGGACAACACCTTGAACATCCAGGTGGTGCGTGCATACTCACGGGAGTTGTTTCTGATGAAAGGAGCACAAAAAACAAATATGCTACAAAATGAAACAACATTCCCATAAAAACTAAAACCCATTAGGGTTGAGGCTTGCTTTACACTGCTCCAGTGCTTCAGCAGAAACCACTTGCAAACAGGTTAAACCTCCACTGCACAATTTTCTCCCAAGCCACGGGGAAAACAGAGAGAATTCTGAGGACAGTAACAGAAATGAAGAAAAATAAAGTTAAGTATCAAAGGTTAAGCCACCAGATGAGGTTGCAGGAGGTGGTAGATTATGTGATCCTCTTGTATTTTAATTCAATTCTTCCCTTCCCACTTTAAACAAATCCTCTCTTTTGGAAACCAATGGCCTCCTTCCCATTTGTTTTCAGATGAGGTTTATTATGAGAAGCAAGCACCCAGACTAAACCACCATTCCAGAGTTAAAGCAAATCATTTGTTGACTTCTCAAACGGCAAGGGGGACACAGGCATTAAGATGAAGGTTAACACCTTCATTCAACCAGGCTCTCCATTCAGTTAGGGAATCACTCAACAGCTCTGCAAACAGTATTCAAGCTCTCATTTATTTCATTACTCTCTTCCTTCCCTGTGCAACTCTTATTCACAAGCTATCAGAGAACAGAAATACAGCACCACATCTGAAGAATAACAAAAAAAATTACTACGCTGTGGTGTCTGTTCATCTGATGGATGGTTAGAACAGAAGTGAAAACTTGAGATGCATACATAACTGATTTTGCCTTTCGCTTGCATTACAGAAAAATGAAGGAAGAGAGATTAGTTGGGCAGCAACTCAAAATAAACATATTTTTTTCAGTGAACTGAAGAACAGAAAGAAGTAACATCTTGGCCTCGAACAAAACATTTAATTTGACCCAAGGAAAAAAAACTTTAAAAATAACACTGAAGTTAATTTCTAAGTTTCTCATTTGAAACAAAAATAGCAAACTGCTTTTTTCTCCCAGTGTCCAAGTGTTTTGACTATTTTCAAAAACTAGTAGCAGGGCACTTTGCCTCTGCTTTAACCAATGTATTTCAGCACCTATTTGTGAGATACTTCATCTGACCCAAATCTGTATTTCCTGAGGGGAAAAAGAAAAGAAAAGAACAGAAAAGAAGAGGTCTTGGCCAACAAGAGACTCAGTTTTGGTCAGTACAGACTGCGCTCACCTTCCTCACTACTGACACAGCCTTACGTTTGTTTACTACACTGTAAAGCACAAACACAGTGACATTCAAAAGACTCTCTCTCCCCAGGAAACTAAACACACATTCACTGAATCTATCTACATTCCTACAAACCAAAGAGCTTTTTGGGCTGCCCCTGATGACACCATGCTGGACTTGCCTGCTGTCCTGGAACAGACATTCTTCCAAGGGGGTGGTACAGGCTGGTTGCAGTTTTGCTGGCATCGAACCCCACAGGCTACACCCAAAGTTTTCTAATCATGAGGTCCCCCATTTCCCAAAAGCATTCACAGGTATCTTTCCCCAAGAGCAAGGAAAACCAGAGAACATGAGGATCTCGTCAAAAGATTAAAGCTCCATTTCTTGTGTCAATATCAAGTCAGACTGGAGAGGACAGTGAGGCATACACTGAAACGAAGCGCCGCAACTTAGCCTGAAAGTTAGGGCAGGACCGAATGTGTGTTAAGGGATGCTTTTATTCCCGGTGTCTTTTCTCCTGTGATTCATCCTACCAGAGGCATCTTGGGAGAATATACGCAGTCACAGTATATGCCACCATCACTTGGATCCTCCTGTCTCATTCCTGAGGTCTCTTTATGAGGCTGAGAAAAGCTATCACGAAGCCCACCATAATCCACGGTCTGTCTAAAATATCCACATGAGCCCTCCTGAGTCACGAAGATGACAAATGTGTATCCAACAAGGACTGTTCTCCACTCCTTCAGTTTCAGCAATTCAAAATGAACATTTAGAGCATCATGACCCTGTGAAGCCAAATCGCGTGTCCCTTGAGACCATTTCATTCCTTTCTCGCTCCCCCTCCAGCCCCCTCATCAAATAAAGCCAAGAGTACGTGCGTCATTCTGACACATACCCTTCAGGAAGTGATGGGAATAGGATAGATTTTCTTCCTCCTAATGCCCTGACTGTGTCCCTACAGCACGAGGTCCTTCATTCCCACAGTAACAGGCCTCCTCTGCTACAGAGCCGGACGGTAACCTGAGCAGCCATGACCAATCTGATGTCGGATTAGCATTGCTCTGTGACACTGTCAGCAGCATTTTGCTGGGCTCTTTAAGAGAATATCCTGCTGTGATTCACAACAAGCCTTGTGTTTGGGAGACACAGAGATCTCATCCAGCAAATTGAAACACGCTACAGTGAATTTCAGTATTTCTGCTTGGAGGTCTCCCAGGGACTGACCTAAATGGCGTGTGCTATATCAAGAGTAAAAGCCACCTGCTACAAAAAGCCTGGACTCGAACCACCGAGACCCACCTGTGACAAACCAGCACAACCGACTGACTGGGAGAGCCTGGGACCGGGCTGGAACCGCAAAGGCTGCTTCCCAAGTTCTCCACAGTTTGGCAAAGTAAGAAATAGGTTCATTTCACTGCAGCAATTTGTCTAAAACGTGTTGGGTCACGTATCGGTAACTCTTCAATACATTCTGCATTATTCACTGACACATATTTGTTATCTTAATTACTAATTACAAAAAGCAGGATGACTCACTTACAAGATGGGTTGGAGAGACCACTGGTTTTACCAGCCTTGCTAGCTGTATCGCTGGATGGCTGCTGGCTACGCGCGCAGCTGGCCGGGAACGAACCACAACAAAAGCCTGCTGCTCTGAAACCTTCTCGCTTCAGCCCATTTCATCTGCTCTGTGACAGACAAAGCATCAGGTACCAAACCAAGAGCAGATCAGTGAGCTGAAACTCACTGAAAAATTTGTAACACTCTGAATGTGAAAAAACGCGGAGCAGTGTATGAAGGAATGCAGGAATTATTTGCATTTTTGCTTGATGAATACCACGGTGCCAGAGAAAAACGCTGCATCCCTAACAAGCAACAGCAGAAGTGAAACGGGCAGAGGGAAATAAGAAGAATGTAATTGGTTTCACTGGAACACGCCAAGAATACAGGGCTTAACAGCTCTTTTCTTGTAAAATGGGTTTTGTACATCCTCAAATATCAGAACCGTGGTTTTGCATCTCCTTGGGAAGTCAACGCTTAGATCAGCACAGCACTTGCTAAATCCAACCCTGGCAATTGCTTCCCTTTTAGCAGAAAGCACTGAATGCCATCAGTTGCAATACTTTGGTCGCTTGCTGTAGCAACATTCTCCATAGCAAACCCACCTAGGAACTTACTGCTACACCGGGCCCTGCTTAGTCTGCGGAAGCTAACGATATCCAAGCCCAAGGTAATATACCTCCAAACACATCTTGATTACACCAAAAGAACAAAAACACTCAGCTGTGCTGCGTCTCCTTTTTTCTCCCTCTGGCCTCCCACATTACAGATTAAAATAACAGCGCATCTGGCATTTACCGAGCGTCAAATACTTCTCCGAGACCTCCTAGAACAAACAGGCCCCGGCTGCCTTCCTCAGAGCTGCTGATAGGTCTCCAGCATTGTGCAAGGGGTCAGACTTAGGAACTGTCAACAGCTTCCTAATGTATGCTCTTTCTCCGGGAAAGGGGGTCCCAGGTTTTATAGCCTAATAGATTCGTTAATCAGAACACACACAGGCTAGGAAAGCCACTGTTTGTTTTCTCTGACAAGTTTGGCATTTTCCTCCTGGGAGCCAGGAAGCTTTAAAGGCATAAGACTCTCCTACTTAACTGGACAAGAAAACCAGTCTGGACAAACTGAGACATGTCATTGTGGCTGCTTAATTCTGAGCCAGAAGGTGCCATTTTAGAGACTTTACAACAACATCAATGTCAGGGTAAAGGAAATTAAAATCCCCTCCCTCTCCTCCCCTGATGTCTCCATTTTCTCCAGGCTTCCCCTCCTGTACCTAAGGACAGAGTTTGGCCCATCACAGGCACAATACATGTGATTATACTGATGATAATGATGGTCAGTTCAGAAAGCAGTTCCAGAGGGAGTGCTTAAAGCAAAGCAAGACTGTCTTGTGCAACAGTGGCAACGTGCCCACAAACTGCTTCTGTTCATTCACGACAGCGGTTTAAAACACAGAAACATGAAGTGGCAAACATAGCGAGTAAAACTTCTAAATGAAACTACACACACACCCCTTCAAGTCTACAGTTCTCAAACTGTGATGTAGACTCTGCCATCAGAATAAGGACTTACTATAAATAACCCACATATTATCACAAAGGGGAATTCCAAGTGTTTCCAAGGCTGTGTAGCCCACCCAATAAAAATAAAAAGAAGTATCTTAAAACCTAGAAGCTGCGACAATTTATTACACTTTCACAGCCCGGATAAGACAAGAAAATTGTATTCTAAGATTTTACACCATTAAGAAGAAGGAACCAACAGGGGGACTTCAGTAAAAATAATTTCAGCCTCTTTTCCTCACGTCTTGCTAAACAGTGAAACTTCCTCTCCTATGAAATCATTCCAGCACCAGGACTAAATCCTGTCTGAAGTCTGAAGGGACCCCTTGCTATGTTCTGGGCACAAACCAAACATTACAGTCCACATGCAGCTCAGCAAGTCCCCGGGCCACTGACTCCCACCACCTGAGTGTTTATACCAGGGGAGGGAGTCTTCAACACTTTTCCTATTTCTCAAAGTGTTTCTCCAAGCACCTGCTGTAAGGCACTGTCAGAGAAAGCTTCTGGGGATAGATGGATCTTCACTGTAACGCTGACTGGCAGGTCCGAGACCCTCGTTCATGGGCACATTCCCATTCTTCCTTTGGGCTATCCCTCCATCCTTCTTCCCTTTGGCTGGAATCGCACGGTCTCCACAAGCTCTTCTGGCTCTAGTACTCCAGCCATTAAAACACTGCACGATAGGTACGGCCGAGATGAAGGAAGTGCTTAGTCCAACAGCAATTCCTTGCAGGAAGAACATTCAATTAGCCTTCTTTAGAACGGGAACTAGCTTTACCTTTGATTTTTAAGCACACCACACCCCCCTCCCGCCAAGTCATACAGTCATTTCTCCTGTCACTGGTTGAAGCAATGCTTATATCTTGCTGAAGTCAAAGCATGTCCCATTGAAGTTACAATGAAACACTGTGCTTAAGTGCTTTGCTGAATCAGAGCCATCGTAACTATCCATTAGGCTTTGATCTGGTTAATGTTTGTCCAAATATGGCCCCACAACGGGAAAGCAATGAACCATTATTAAAAGAAGGAAGGACAGCTGGAATTATTTTAGTGTACAACTACATGCACAAACACACACCAAGTAACAGACTGAAAAGCTGTTCTTGTTATTCCTCAAATTATTCTTCTCTTATTCCCTTAGCTACAAAACTATTAATTAGGGTCTTATTTTTGTTCCCCCCTCCCCCTTTAATGTACTCAGTGCTCATCCAATTTACACACACAGTTTATCTTGGCAAAAAAAGAAAGGGAAGGAGAAGAATCTCTGTGCAGGGGTGGAGGGGGGAGAGGTGTTTGTTTGAGGGGAGTCACCGCAGTCATCACTCAGTCACTGTAGAATTGAAGAAGGAGAAAGACTAAGAAGGCTTAACTCTTCATGCTATTTATACACGATAGAGATATGATGTGTATAACTGAAAGGTAATTAAGTAAATACTTGCCTCTTCTTCTTCACTCATACACACAAATCTATTCTTTCCATTTCTTAACAAAAAAAGCTGGCCTGTTCCAGTCCAGTTTCTCGAAAAGCAGGTTAGTTGCCAGAACATGTAGAAAGAAGACCTCTCAGCACAAAATTAGAAAGAGCTGACTCCACCCATGACAGCAAGCTAAAACAAATGCAAGGTCCATCCTCAGTGAAGTCAGTGACTTTCTCCTTCTTTCTGATCTAAATCTTCCCTACTATATCTGAGGTTACAGAAGCCTTCTATCATGTAATTTGCTTACATGTTATTGATGATGAATTAATCATCCGCCACCGCACACTCCTAGCCTCCAGCTTGCATGACAGCGCTGACTAAGAGAGGAGCCAGATCTACCTTCAAGAACATGGGCGGCTCCAGCACTTTCAGTTGATGGACTGCAGCAGAATGACACCATTATTTTCTAAATCTTCCTGAGCTCTTTCTCTGATGACAGGAGTTGAGGACTTCAATTCACCTTTGCCATTGCAAAGATACCACATGTTCTGTTTGGACAGCAGAGGTTTAAGAGATAAGCAAACAGACTTTGTGTATGTTCTGATTAGAAAACACAAGTAAAAAGGCTCTCTTGATCTGCTTGATTAGGCTATTATAAATAAGACAGACATTCTCTTTCAAAAATGGTCTTCCATTCATCCATAGTTGATAAAGAGCAGTTTTTCAGAGGTACAGAAGACTAGCTGTGTCTGCTGACTTCAGTGAGGGCTGTGTGTCTGTGAGTGAAGGTGTGTGTGCATCCATGTGTGGATACATGTAATGCAGCCCCTCAACATACTTCTTCTCAAATGGAACCTCGTAACACTGCTCCACCTCAAGGAAACATAAATATCAAAGGCAAGCTTAGCAATAGCGTGAATAAAGCAGCCGCTTGCCCTAAGTTTGGCATGGACAGGAGACACCACCCTGCCCGTTTCCTGTTTTCCACTAGAACTAGTGCAAGGAACTCCTGTCCCCTTGCCCAAATCCCATCCCAGCAGTCGTGCTTCAAAGACACTGTCCTGGGGACAGGAACACGCAAATCAGGGACATCCCCCACGAGCTGCACGCAGCCAGTAACAAAGCAAGAAGGGAGACTTTGATTTCACAAAGCTCACTATGGCACACAACCCTACAGCCAAGGCTCCTAAGTGGGCTTGACAGACCTGAATGTGACCTTCAACTTCACCAGTGACCAACTGTTGGAGACTGGGCCTCGACAGCTGTCAAAGTAGCACAGCACTTCTGGCCTCATTTTTCTCAGACTTAGTGCCCCATCTCTAGACTGGGGAAACAGCATCACTGGTACTACCTTTGTAAATGTGTTGAAAGCCAGTGATAGGAAGTGCTAAACATCCACATTATCTCACTGGAAGTTTGGAACATACCTCACCCTTCAAGGAACAACCATGCAGGTCACGCTGGTAGAGCAGATACCAAAGAACTCCACAATGCACTACATCCTGCCTATCAGAGGGGAAACCAACCGCCACCTGCCCCTCAGACTGCTGGCTTTGACACAACTCTGGCTAAAGCAAATGAAAATACTACCAGTTAGTTCCAGAGGAACATAAGAAATCGCTTTACAGATCCTCCCAGTTTATTAGCGTCATTAGATCCAGTCTAATCTGGCTTATTTTCTGTGACTTTTTTTTTTTTTTAAACTTTTTCCCATTCAGATTACAATTCTTCATATCAAAACAGAACAATAAAACAAACTGGAAAACCTTCTTCCTCTTTTCTAACACTATGGCTTATTCTAGTAACCTATTTTTAGACCTCTGACACATATATAAAAATATATGTTCCCAGAGGAATTTCATACCACTATGCAATGTGAACTTTTTAGAGCACTTACTAATGACACACCCAGATTTATTGCTTCCCATGCTCTGTCTATAGTTTATTTTTTGATGTAAAAAAACAGAACAAACCCGTAACAAATAAAAAGGCAGATATTTGCATGTTTGGCTAAAAAAAAATTAGTTTTCTTTTTATAAGCTGTGCACTGATACAAGATTTATCTTCTTTGTATACAGCTTTTAGGCCAAACCCTCTTCTTTTTATGGAGATTTGATAAAAATCTAGCTATGCCAGTATTTTTAAAATAACTTATTTCTAGCTTCTTGTTGTGCTGATGAAAACCTAAACTGCATCAAAAACTAAGAATTTCCCTACAGAAATATTCAAGATTCTCAAAATCACAAGATCTGATTACACCTCGACAGATCTGAAGACCTTGATAAATGATTTACATATGAAAGTCCTACAATTTTGTGACACCTATCTGTTCTGCCTTCCTGCAACTATTTTCAAACATTTCACTCCTGATTTAGAGGACCAAGCACATCTCAAGGATAAGCTGTAGCTTTAACTGAAAACTTGGTAACAAATCTGATTCCAATGGAAAAAAAATGAACAAACAGTTTGGAGGAAACATGTACCAAGATGATTTCTCAGTTCTTGATCAGATTTAGCAAGATGGGATGGACAGACAGATGAAAGAAAGGAAGAAAGCAAGCAAGGAAAGCAGGCACTTACCATGGAAGAAAGGCCCAAGCTCTCAGCATCCTCGAGGGGATGGTCCTAGTAACAGAGCACCGAATATTCTTTGGATACTAACAGCATATGACGGGCAGTGAGCCTGGACAGGAGAATTTATTGGTCCATGAGGTTTGCACAAGCTCCAGATGTTTCACTGCCATTGAATCCAGCTAGAATGAGCCATCTAAATACTTATTAAAATCTGTGTCTCAACATTTACCTCAAATATGCATACGGGACTAAGTATCTTACACACTTCTCACAGTATCTTACACATTTCTCAAAAGGTTACCTTTGGTTGTATCAGCAAGGACTGTACTTCCCATTCATTTATATCTTTTAAAATGCACTCCTCTGTTCCCTGTACTTGGCCACTAAACAACGCTAAACAGCAGGGAACATAAAGCTGTAGTCCAGCTTAAAAATTTGTTAAGCTTCAGCTCACATTTAGCATGAAAATATGTGTCCACACTGTGAAAACTGCAGATAAGCAATATTGAAAAATCAAGCCTTTTTCTGTGTGTAAAAATACACAAGCAGAGCTTCTCTGCAAACCTGTTCTCAACGAAGGGCTCTACAAAACTTGCTGTCTCAGACATTTACAGTACGAACAGCCGTACTCACTCATTTGAACCCAAAGGAATGAATATACTCTGTAATCCCTATTACCCTTTAAGGCCTTTGGAGTAGGGAACCGGCAGTGCCCAGCTCATCATCGGCCTTACCTTAATAACACTATTACCCCGATAATATCTACGAGTAGGAAGAGCATCTTTCTAGGAAGCATGAATCCTATATGCAAGATCTTAATTCAAAAGGAATTTGGCACCCTATTGAATGTCTCCTCCTGGCCAGGTCTCCAGGTCAAGTACTGCAAGCTGTGATAATGAGGCTTGTTTCTGACAATTCTGACCAGCAGCTGTTGTCATCCTGACTGCTTCTAAACCATCAAGAAGACACTGAGTGACTTAGGCAGGGTTTATTTTTGGTATACAAATGTAAAGGAAAATGTAATTCAATGTCACAATGTCTGCCACAGTCTCCGAGGAAATCTGATTTCGGAAGCACATGAAGAATCTCCCCAGCCCGGAGTGTGCTTTCTCTAACCAGATTTCCCCTTCTCAGTCACTCAGGTAGGATTTTTTTTGGCTTTTTTCTTTCTTTCTTTCTTCTTTCAGTCCAGAACCCTTAAAATTCCACTTTTCCTACAAAAGGTTTTCTGCCCTGATGAAAAATTCTGTTGTGAATTGATGTGTACATTATGTCTCAGTAAGTGAATACCGACTAGAAGCAGCTGCCTGTAACGTACCAACAGCAGGGACAAAAAGGTGGGGAACAGGAGACACAACTGAGTGAGAATACTAACTCCAGCCCTTTTCTTTCTGCTTTCCTTTTCTTCTGGCCCCCACCATTTAAATCACACAAATGTGCCCTCACTTCAGATCAGTTACACCCTGTTTACATCCCTTTGCAATACATCTTAAGCAGTGCCAGTATGAACCAGCATAGCTGTCACTGCCAGCCTCCAGGAGGGATGCGGTTCTAAAGGCTCCAAGCCGGGAGGCTTTTAGAAGTAGCACACAGTATTCTGTCAGAAAGAGTCAAATAAGAGACAGCCTGTGCTAAGCTGGAGTGGTATGCAAGACACCAGCAGTTTTGAGAAGGAATTACCCAGCAAGAGGAGAACGCTGTGACATTAAGGCCCTAAACTGGACATACAGACTAATTTCAGCTCTGCCGCACAACCTATGTGACATCGAGCACACAGCTGACTGTCCCTCAGCCTTCCTCGCTGTGAAATGGCAATAAGAATCTTACTTTTACCTTTTTAAAATGTGTTTTTTCCATTTTTGAGATTGGCACTCGTTCTGGGTACCCATAACAGGGACTTGAGCCTAGTTATGGCTTCCAGTTGCTATTGTAATAACTTAATATTGTAGTGTGCTTTAAGATAATGAAGAGACATTTGCCCATACTTATCCAAAGTTTGTGTGGATAGCTGATGGCTGCAATCCACAGAGAGCTTTTCAAAGGTAAGAACAGACTCAAAATGTACGGACCCCCTTGTCAGCTCAGCACTAACAGCTGCAGCTTTAGAACAGTGAAAAAATGGCCACAGGATCATTGTGCTATTCAAATTAGCATTGCTAAGTACAGTAGAGGAAAAGACATTTAGAAAAAAGAGCAAAGCATAAACTTGTCAAGTGCAAAAACTATAGTATGGATTCAAGTTCCTGTTGTCTATATCTTATTTATGTTCTTGTTAAATTATTCTACAGAGGGATTTTTGAAAGTCTAGAAGGAAGAACACTGTCCGTTTATTACTCTATGTCATTTACATATTTATCTATTAACTTTCAACTGAAAAGCTTACTCATTTCATTCCTATTAAATCCTACAGAAACGTTTCAGAACATTGTAGAGTTCAGGAGTATCACCACTTAACGTCTGATAAAATCTTCAGCCAAGGCACGTCACCAGTAAGGTAATGTCTTCATACTAAGCAGAAGATCAGGCTTAGGTAAGCCAGATCTCCACTGTCACTCTGCTACAGTACATCCTTTAGCTCTGACAGTATGACAGAAACACACTTTTCCTGAGGCCATCGCTAATGTTACATCATCACTGCAGGTCCATCCTACCCAAGCACTGCATACCTGGAGAGGCTGCATGTTCTTACAACACCTTGGAAAATGTGTGTGAATCTCAAAAATATGGGTAAAGTCCAGTGATATATTAAGCATCACTGTTTCAACAGAATTGAGGGACTGAGATTTAAGTTTTTGCGGCAAAGGCTGCAGCAGAACGGGAGACCCACACCACCCTGTAGCCTATCCAAAAATCAATCAAGTGTAAGGCTTCAAAAGCTGTGACCGAAACCTTGGGCCATATGGCAGATGAACTGCTACAAGGCAGATGAACTTCCTCAGGGCAACACAGTAACATTCACATTCACTTCGCTCAGCAGCACCCGAAACCCAGGCAGCAGCACAGCAAGGCCAGATTCCAGGACCTTCAAACAAGCTCAGGGACAGAGATTCAAGTGTTCATCATCCAAAACCTGAGTTGATACTACAGAGTTCAGATCCTTTTGAGCACTGAAGACACTGCATTATCTAGTTTAAAATGACACTATACTTACAGACTAGTATTAAAAGACTAGTCTCCAGTGCTCAGAGTGGTGTGCTAAAATATTTACCCATTGTATTACTTGTCCTCTCACATCTCTTCAGGCTCAGAGGAAGACCTAATTCATTCAAAGAACACGTCAAAGAAACAAGAACTGCAAGAATAGCCCATACACCCCACCAGTAGATAGGTTTTACTACCGGAACTATTTCTAATTCTGAGCAGTGGAACAAATGAGGCATAGGAAGTAAAAGAGAAAGAACCCATGAGAAAAAAACAAGGGCAAAGAGATAGAGATCACAATTTTTCTGCATTGAAGTCTGCAGAAATTTTGCTAGAAGGAAAAGGCTCTGAGGTGGCAGAACAGTTGCACACTTTTTGCAACCAGTCATCAAGATTATTATTACTAACTTCAGAGGAAACAGCACTAGGCTTATATCCCGGAGCCTACACTGCTTTTGGTTATACCGTTATACATTTCACCATAAATCAAACATCACCAAATTTAAAACAAGTCTGAGTGATGAGTGTGGAGCAACACTGCACAACCGCATAAGGAAACACAGCACAGACAATCTATTGATGCAACCTCTGTTTTATGCAAATGCACAACATAAAGACACATGCAAAAACTAAAAAAAATCCCAGTATGATCACAATACTTCCGTTGTCACTGGGATGACATTTACTCCCAAGCAGTCTTTATGATGGCACCGGAAACTTACTTTGCCCTAGGGTGAGAAGGAAACATCTAATTAAGCAGACTTAAAAATCTGGTTGTCAGGACTTAAACCATGCTTTACACTGGGCAGACACAACTCCTGCTCTTTGCAGGAGCTTGAACAAGACCAGACTAGAAAGGGGTCCTAAAAAACAGCAGAAGTGCAAGATATCAAAAGAGAAACAACAGGAAAATTGCTCAGTTAAACTGTCCTCTTTTTTCCTCAACCAGAAGTCTCACTAAGCCTCTTTTCGCCACTCTAAGTTCATTCTGATCCAATGCTTGCTGAAGCTAAACTTTCATGAGGCTTTGCAACCTGCATGCTTAATTCTTTCTTGAGCTTTGTCACCTGAAAGATGAATGTTTTTGGGGTTGTAAGCAATGAACAAGACATCATAACCCATGTTGGAACTAGCACAGTGTGACAGCAGANCTTACAACTGAACAAAGCCTGTCTACCAGACCAGCTGTGACATCACAACCAATGTTGGAACTAGCACAGTGTGACAGCAGAAACAGAGAGGATTTTTCTACTTCTAAGAGAATCAGCATTCATTTTTCTCCTGCCTCTACTAAAACCTCCACAGATACAAAAGCAAAGCCCACAGCCAGCATAAATCCTCTGCATAAACCTGGGATTATTGAGAACTTTTGCAACACAACCACTTTTAACTGTGTGTCCCCCTATGAAAGATAGATCCTTGAAGATCCATGACAAGATAGCCACAAACCTCTAAGTAGTATCTAAGGCTATCATAAAAGTTTATGGGCCACACCCGCGTAAACCATAGTTCTGATCTCTGTCCAGATTGGCTCCAGTTATTTAACCTCCTGGTTATCTGCAGATCAGAAGCAAAGCGCTCAGGCACTAGACAGTGCTTAAACTCCCACCCAGAGCTGGTGGGTTAAATCATGACTCCACAACATTGCCTCATGTCTTTAAGTAAACTACAGGAGGGAAGGATATCAAACCTTGGAGATCTGTTATCCCACAGCTTACATATTTGGCCTAGGCATAAATCAGCTGGCTAGATACTTAAGTAGAGCCCCAGGCATAGCAAAATTAAAAATAGTAGGAAAACTCAAAAATAGCAGGGGTTTATTCTAGGTACTGTTAAAAGGGAAACACTTTTAAAACAGGCTTAAAAACTCTTAGAAGACCTGGAGACATCAACTACCCTCCCAACAAAGTCTAGTTTTATTAAATTTCTTTTCCACTACTTAGGTCACTGGCATGTGCATTTCAGCATAGGACTTAAAACTCTTCTGATACCTTGGCTATCAGCTTCAGGAAGCTGATGGATCAGTTTTAATTGTCCTGTTTCTTTATACTCTCTCCCAAGAGATCCATTATTAGATACTAGGCTAGATGGGCCTTAGGACTAACCCAATATGAGAAATTCTTATGAGCCCAAATCAGATAGATGCACAAATAGTAAGGGCGAGTATTAGAACCTGGAGGCCTGCAGCCCGTGAGAGCCCTTCCATTGCAATGCCTGCCCCTACACTTCCGTTGTCAAAAATACTGAGACTTAGACACACTTGCAACAGGGAGAAAAGCACAGTTCACATACTGCCAGCCACCTCTACACTCCTACTGTAGGCCACCCTGCTTCTGAGGCAACACCGAGGCAGCAAAGCAACACCATTCTGGCCAACACAAGTCAGTCCATCTTGTATTTCCTCTTCTGCTCATCACTTCTTTATCTCATATCTACATAAAAGACGTGTAGATGTAGTGCTGAGGGACATGGTTCAGCGGTAACTTGGCAGTGCCAGGTTAACAGTTGGACTTGATGATCTTAAAGGTCCCTTCCAACCAAAATGATTCTATGATTCTCTCCTTCTATATACAACAGTCTACTCCATTGACAGGTCATGAGCAGGGTGTTCCTTTGCAAGTTTAAGGAACACACCATGGCATTGCTGGAGCAGTGATCAATGTAACGTTGATTCAGTTTCCTGAAGAAATTCCTCAAGTATTTCCTGTAAAGGAGGCTGACATTACCTGTTGACTAAACAAAGCCTGACTACCGGACCAGCTGTGACACACAAAGTCATATGAAGCCAAAGGTGCTGTTATTTGAGGACTAAAATTATACAGTCAATGGCTTATAAAGTTAATCAGGAAGCACTAAGGTGGCATTTATGTGGCTGTCATGTGGACTTACCCAGAAAGGTCACTGTCACTGAGCAATTAGCTAATGGAGCATTTCTAGTTACTGAAGACTGTCAGAACTCAGTAGTCAGATCTATTCAGAATACCTGAGAACAAAATTACCTAGACTCTACAGAGAAATCGGAAAGTAGATTTAGAAGCACCATTTAGTAAAGCACTTCCTATCACAAAGGGAAGGGCAATTTATTTCTGAATTAAGCATTTATTTTCCTTTTGAATCACGTGTCATTTCCATCTTTTACAGTATTGTCACATGGTAATGCTTTTGGGATGAAGAAATGCTTTGGGTAGTAAACCTGGATCTACCTCACACAGATAAGAACTAGAGTCAAACTTTCCCAGATTTCACAAGAAGGTTTTGCATTTCCAGGGTTTTGGATCATACCAACATGGTCTGAGCATCTGTCACCTCATTACTGCTAGAAGATTCTTCCTTCATTCTCTTCTAAGAACAATTCCCTCTTTCTTTCAATCTTCTTAGTAAACTTAACTCTGAACATACATCAGTTGACAATATTAAAAGATGGTCCTTGAAAATGTAAAAAGTGACATCCTTAATTAGCATTAAAAATTTAAGTTGTGTAGTGTTTTAATTGAAAAGAGATGACTCTTTCAATAAAAGGTTTTCAAAGAAACAGAGAATTCAGTCATCTGATGTCCCTAAATCTTAAAATAAATTCTCCCAAGATCAGAGAACACAATTCTGCTTCCAGCTCTGCCACTAATTTTCTGTACATCTTGGGCTCACAACACGTGCAAAAAAACCCCTTGATACACCAAGTTCCCATGTTTCTCATCTCTCTGCAATTACTGCACTGCAAGATACTTGACTAACAAAAACACAGCTCTAACAGCTCGATTTGTAAAGACAACCTCAGACTTCAAATTCAAGCTGAATTCTCTCTCTCTTTATACATCTGGTGACACATGTTCTGATTTTCACATGAGTGCTGGTCGGTTGAGCAAGACGATGCGTTTCTCTGCAGACCCTTTTAAAGAGCAGCACGTAGACGGATGCTCCTGAATTGGTTGGATACTGTCACGTGAAAGATTTTGGGGAGGACACACAGACTGTGAGGAGGAAGACTCCAACACTGCCTGAAGAACTCTTGACTTGTCTTGGGTTTTGACAGGGAAAATAAAAAAGGGAGACATGGCAAGCAAACAAAAGGTGAAAGTTCATCTCCCCACCATAAATGAGGGCAGGCGACAGTGAAGGCTGGAAATCAATGTGCACACTGTATGTTGTTTACTCATCCCTGCATGCAGATGAGAGAGCCATCTGACTTCAGCACACAGCCGCTTTCCGGGCAGCAGCATGGTGCCTGCCTCTCTCTGCTCCAGCATGGCCACTGAAACGAGCCGATACAGACTTGACGGCGCCAGCAAACCTGCAATAACTTGTTTGTTGCCACAGTGCCCATCCCATCACCTATCTCCATTCACACTCCTCCTTATTGCTCACCTGATAACGATAGACATGACCGTAATTGCCGGGGTGTGCTGCAGAGTGGCAGAGAAGCGGATAAGGAATATCTATCCCTTCTCTCAGCACAAACGTGTAAAAGTTTGTTCACGGTTTTATGAGGCACGGAGCAAAACAGCTGCTTTCACTAAGAGCTGAGGTGTTAACTGCTGAGGTATTGTGAGGTGGCTCCTGCCAGCCCACTGTGTCTCTCTGGACAGGTCAACACACAGGCTTCTGTGTTGGGCTGAAACAGGTGTTAGGAAGGAAACTATTTCATGGTGGAAGGTGGGATAGAGGTAGGGATTTCTTGAAGTTTTAAAGGGCTGGAAAAACTTGCTTTCAATTCAGGCTTCAAACAGAACATACATGCCTGGGAAGTGAAGGCTTTCCCTGCCAAGTCTCTAGTTCTCCACCTCTGCCTGGCACTGCAGGCCTGTTTCTAAAACTCCAAGAGGAATTCATCTGACTCCAGATCCACAGCTTCTCCTTCCAAGCTGTCAAACTGTGAGAGTGGCTTCGGCGATACAGTTGCGAGCCCTATAATGATCAAATTGAGATTTCTGACTCGTTTTGTATATAGGCCACAGAACAGCTGTCAAGTAGTAAAACGTCTCGGGTGCAGGAGCAGGCATTAATCAGATGAGAGAGCTACGGCTGAGCACAGGCTCTTATTAGTGGGCTTTTAATAGTATCTGTATGTATACACACAGCAGGATATTTCTCATGTTTACTGGACACTTAGTCCTGTCACCTGGGGAAGGCAGGTGTTGCAAACTCCATTAAGAAAAGCCAGAAGGAGGATTTTCACCTCATTTTGTCTGCACATAAAGCTTATTCAAAGGAACAGGCTAATCCTTGGCCTCCGCTGAGGCTGGCCACAAAACTGAAGGGACGGTGCGTTTTTGACAGCAGTGGCCAGGCACTGGTCTAAGATCTGAGAGGCACCTCACCAAGGCTCCCAAACATGCCAGTCACCAGAACATTATAAATGGAGGAATCACGTTGGTTAATGAAGGTTTCCAGCTGTGCAAACAAACTCCTAGAACCTTGCACTACAAATCCCAAACTAGTTGGGGAAATATAGCAAAGAACTATTATCCCAGCAATTCATCAGGCCCCTTTGCTTCGCAAAGCACCCGAGACAGGAAGGCATACTGAATCACTATACTGAATCACTGCTCAACACATTGCACCCTACTACTGCTGGACTTAGCGCTGACACGGGATGGTCCAGACCAGCAGCTCGGGGTCTGCATAAAAGGGCTTTGGGTATCTTGTTTTTCTCCCTCTGATTTAAAGAAGTTATGTATCACATAAGATACTGGAGCCTTAAATCACAGCCTGCTGGTGACTCTGAAATCACTTTTTGCTTGCTCCTAGAATATGACCAGATATAATTTTTCCATGCAGGACAAACTGGGTTACAGCAACTCGGGACTGTGGAAAATGGTGAAGAGACAGAGGTTGTGGAAGGAGAAAACTGCAGATGGAGGAAAGGCGAAGAAAAGTTGGAATTTCTGGGCATTCCAAGATCAGCTGGAAAAGAAGGTGCAAAGGCGACTCTGGAGAGGGTGTGAGAGAAGGGGGGAGGGAGCGGGAGGAAAAACAAAGAAGAAAAGGAAAAAAAAAAGAAAAAAAAGAAGAGGAGCAGCACCAGAACTACCTCATAATGGGAGCACGTAACACCCTAAGACAGGTGCCTCAAACCTCAAACAAGCAGCAATACTGTGAGCCTATGAAAAGTCTGCCCTTACCCCGTCGTAAAAGAGACCAGTTCTGGACCAAGGCTGGAAAATACCACCTCAGGGCAATAAATCTCCCATTGATAGGGTCTGGCAAACACAAACTTCAAGAAAGGTTGAAGTCAGCTCTGAAGTATATAATGACTCACTTAGGATTGAGGGAATTAGAACGAAAGGTGACACTCAATATAACAGCGACATTAATAAGTAATCGCTGCCTGCAAATGTCTGGGCAGTTATAAAACATTGGCAAGACAAACCTTAATCTTACAAGTCTGGCTCAGCTACACACAGCAAAATGTTCTTTAGCAAGTAACCCGCGAAGAGTCCTCCAAAGGATCCATGCTGATAGATGATCACAGGTATCTGTTACACCTCAGCCCACACCTCCGTGAAATCCTGTCATCCAGTAAAGTCAGGACCTTCCTCGGGTCTCCCTCACAATCTTTCTGAGGATGCCTGTCAGTTCTCCCCCACTCTGGCATTTAGTCCCATAAGGGAAAATTATTCCTGGCCAACTCCTGCATTTTGCACTGTATTTTAAACAAACCAAGGTGCTGGTAAGTAACACACAGCATCGGTGTAATCTGAGAAATGAGCTTTTTGGTCGTTAGAAATGCAGCTAAAACAAATAATAAATATGGTGCAGTGACATTTATGGTGAAAGCCGCCAGAGCTTCGGAGATTTCCCCGCCTGGTGCCGTAAAGGCCTACCCAGCACCAAAGGCATTTAAAGCTAAATTAAAATCCTCATTAGCTGCTCTTGAGTGTATTTGCATTGATGAGGTCCCTGGTGGATGTGGTTTTATGGGCATGGAGGTAAACCTGTGTGGCATAACTACAGAGAGTGCTTTCAGCTGCACTGATGTAACCTGCATGTGATACGCCAGTGATTGAGATATTCCATCATAAGCCAACCTAGTATGAGTGCTCCATGCCACAAAATAAAAATAAATAAACAAGAAACCCACACGCAGTTGTCACTACGCTATCTGATTCAGAGAGGAAGATGTAGGTTTAAATACAAGCGAGGATGTTTATCCTTATACCCCGATACAAGAAGACCTCAGAGCTACTGTTTACGTTTACGGTGAAAAGACTGCCCAGTACATTTTGTCCAACTCTACAATGAGGGGGATATAACCTGTTTGTATGAAGAACAAGTGACCATAATTGCCCCTTCAGAGTCTCTCACACCACATGTTTTCTAGCATGAACAGGATTTTTAATGCTATCATGTGACAGTGGTAGATAAGACATAAAAAAAAACTTAAAAAGATAGACTGGCATATTAAACGTATCCAATCAGCTATGAGTTATGATAATAAGAAAAAGGAAGTTCAAGAAGAGCTCATGAAGCACCTTTCCAAGAAAAAGAACTGTACGTGTGAGTTGGGATGAAAGGAGAGAAACCCTGTGAGAGGTATTGCATACGGTGCAGAAACTATGGGAAAACAAGCCCTTTAGGGACCTCTAGATGTGTGGTTTGATACAAAACCCCAAGATAGCTGTTTAACTGTGGGTGTCTAATTTCATATTAGAAAAGCACTGTATCTTGCACATATATCTCCATTACCATGATGAAATAACCCTCTCAACATCCTGGCCAGGTACTGGAGATGAAACTCCCTGCGGGGGGAATATCCACTTGATGTTATGCCATTTTGCTCAGTAAAGAGTCTAAGTCAAACTATATAACAGGCACTGGAGTGCTTCTGCAAGAGAAATACAATTCAGAATAATTACATTTGACTTATTCATGATCCTTCACCGACTCCTTGGGACACAGGACTCTGCTTTCTGTCTAAATAGTTTCTGAACATTTCTGTAACTAATGCCAGTTTCCACCTCAAATGTGACTGCCTTTCTGCACAGCGTAAGCACCCGCATGTGTATATACGTGTGTGCATGTTTTACATACACACTGCTTTATACTGCCGTAAATGGGTTTGTGGTTTGCAAAATGGGTTCCATAAATCATTAATTAATGATAATACAAATATGAATAATGCAGGAGACAGAAGGGCAAGAGTCACCACTCCATCTTGAACACCATCTTGGATGCTTGGATAAGCAATGTGCCCACAATAGTCTTCCCTGCCAAGAGCACCATTACATTCAGAAATGCTGAAGAATCACAAAAAGATTGCAGTGTGTATCATGGGAGATGAAAGGACTTTATCAATAGTATCCTAATGCAGAGGACTTTAACCCTTTAAATCTTTCTGTCCAGTATGGTCAAACCCAGGTATACAGACTCCCCAGTTCCTGTTCCCTCAACAGTGGTTCCTTTTGGTCCACGGAATTATGAGATACTGCTGCATCCTGCTGTTAGAAACTGAACTGCAACTTGTGAGCTATTCACAAGTTCACAAAGGGAGTTTTCCAGTCTTATCTTTATTAACTGTGAATTTATCTCTCTTCCCAGATACAATGTTGAGAGAGAAGGTGAGCTGGAGGGGGTCATTTCTGCTGTACAAGGATCAAATGCCATAAACGGCCCAGAGTGTGACTGTGTTTCGCTTTGCCCTTTTAATTGCCCCCGTTAAAGCACACATTAAACACGCAATCCCTGTGACCAAAGGTAAGAGGGAGGTTGGGTGTAAGCAAGCAATCACTCGATAAGACAACAGCATTTCAAAACACCATAAATTAATTCCCTGGGCTAATTTCCCTAAGAGCAATGGAGATAATAAATCTCATTGTTGGCGTTAAGGGTGACTGAAGAATCTGCTTCATGTGCCTGCCAACATGCTACCGGAGCAATGCCACAGAACTGAAGCTTGCTGGCTTCTTCCAGAGAGGAAGAAAACAGTAGACGTGTCAAAACGTGCTGCAGCCTGTGCTGCTGGGGCAGGTTACTCTTGCCAGGGAGACAGGTCAGGGAAGGGAAGAAAACATGAAAAGGAAGATTCCACCAAATGAAACCAAGCAGGGACATTTCACATGGCAGACTGCAAGAGATGCCCTAAGAACAGGGGCAGAAAATCATTCTTGAAGGCACAAGACATAACTCTAAATTACTGTGGATTAATGAGTCAAAAGGAACAGGTCAGAAGGGGAATTTAAGGACACATAGTGTCCTTGATCAATGTCTGGAACTCCCCTTGAAGTTTCACAGAAGACCCTTTACACATCAGAGTTACAAGAGGTCCATAATGGCCATTCACTCTCATGCACACCCCCATCTCCACATTGACATGTTCATCACCTCTTTGTACTGAGTGTAGAATCCCTCCCAAGTCTCCCTTCTTCACTCCCATCCTTCCAACATACATCTGCTCACATAGAAAGCCAAGATGAAGCAAGAGCGGATATTACAACTTGGAAATTTGTCCGACCACTTCTTTTCGGTTTACACTGAATCCATTTTTCCCCCTCACAGTGGTTCAGTAAAACTCAGAAACTTTAAAGAGTTTGCACAATAAATATCATGGGGCGCCACATAAGCCACCAGCATGAAAAATCTCCACCCACCAAGTTAAAGGCTAACTCTAATCTCCCTTATAATGGCTTAAATTAAAAACAATTTAGTTAACGAAAGCCAATATGGTAGCAGGATCGGTTTGACCTGTCTGCTTCTCCTCCCAAGTTACAGCAGTTTCTGTTTCAGAGAAGCAGTAAGCAGATGCAAAGTCTCTCCTTTTATCCCAACACCATCTTGGCTGTATCTGCCTTTGCTCAGACCTTTCTGTCTGAACAGTGGACTGTATTAGTTTACTATTATTAGAGTTGTTCAGAAATCCATTTGAGTATCCTTACAGCACACGGAACCAGAGGGCTGGTAGGGGGACAGAGGCACAAAAGGAAAACACATCTTGGAGACACAACATAACTGCTTTTTTCACAGAAGGGTCTCCAAAAGCCTGAAGACTAGACCAGATGAGCAGACAAGATATTCTACTTACTACAGCTCCAGAAATCACATGAAAGAAAGTTGGGAAGTGACAAGCTATCCCCATGTCCCAGTGCATGCACAAGTAGAGCTCTGCTGTTTCGAGACCACATCAGCAATGACTTTTCATTCTAAAATTCAGGGGGTGTTTACTTAGATTATTAACAACATCATTAAGGGCTAAACAACCTTGCATTTTTGGCATGCATTTGGAGGCTCATCTGTGTGTTAAGTGAATAAATAAAGGAACTCGAAAGGAAAAACAATATATATTCCATTTATATATACATATGTAATAAGCATATTTAGGGCCATATATTTCCCTAACTGTAATGCATAAATATGTATTTATTAGACATACTACGGTATGTGTATATCATAATGCACTGAAGATTTTAAAAATAATTTAGAAAATTGGCTGATTTCCTTACAATTTAGCTTATATGGTACAACATAATCTATTTTAAATACCATGGAAACTGGCCAATTTTCCAATATTTAAATATCTGTGATATATCATTACAAACATTTTACAAAAGAAACATATGGCAAATTTTGTATTCTTTCCAGACGAGTGATATCCAGACCCTCTGATACATGAATTTCCTGCATTTTCACTATTTTGAATGCTTTGCTTCTGGTTTGGAGTCTGTCATTGAAACATTGTCAATTAGAATGAAATGTTGGGTCTCTAAAATTAAAAAGCCTTAGGAGTGACACGTGAGCGGTTCAGCAAGGGTATTTAGGCAATCCATCCATTCAGGTCAATTTAAAATACAGTATTAATTCCTTCCATCCCAGGCATGCGAGACTCTTCCCCTCTCCAACAACAATTCTCAAACCATTGTGCCACTTCAATGACTATTTGAACAGAGAAGTACAGGATCTCCAAAACATTCAGTTCCTCTAAATTTCATGCAAACAAACAGCAAGGGAAGAAAAGGGAGATTGTACTATTGCCTCATTTGGAAAGACTATGGCCCAACTCACCCTCATCAGAGAATCTATGCAGCAGAGCCATTAATTCAAGCGCTCGTGAAACCTGTGCAATGCTGCCTTTTGTGCCAAGCCATCCTCAGCCGCCACAAATGCAGGAAGACTGGTGACACACAGGATGGTGCAGTACCAGTGATATGTGTCACAGGAAGAATAAGTTATCAGGAGCGTCAATACAGACATAGGGTCAGAACAACTGGTCAAACTGTATTTCAAAATACCTAATGTGCTATAGGTAGAATCAAGTGTAAATTTACAATCCAGAAGAAAAGATGCACTTTCTTGCAGAGGGAGTTGCAAAAATAACACACACATCATAAAAGCTATACAACATATTTAAGTGGGTAGTGGGAAACCCCAAACTGAAAGCCTGAAGATTTTACTCAAAGCTTTAAAAGTTGCTTTCCAACAAAGAAGTTGATTCCTTTTTGAAGGAAGGAGATGCCTTTTAGAAAAAAATGTTCATTTCAAATGAAATTAATTTTACTGTGAGAATGATTTTGACAGAAAATTTTTTTCAACCAGTCCAGTACTTTCAGTAGTCGAATGGCAGGCACTGCAACTGCAGGCTATTGCAGTCTGTAATACCCAAGTAACAATATTAACTCAAGAACATAGATATAAATGAATACAGGCTTTGGTTCCTCATTTATACTCCCACCTCTTTGCCATCACCCTCTCGGCAGCTCCCTCCATTTCTCTCCAAAGAAAGTGAGCACATATGCACAAAAGAGAGTGGAAAAGGTGCTCTTCAGAAGAGCTCTCTCTGTTGAAACACATGCACGAACTGGGAAGCTGACAGCTGCACACACTGGACTTGTTTATGTGCGACCTCTTTTTGAAGGGCTTTTGAATCCCTTAACTTTCACAAAGACCTGAATCCAGGATTACCCAACACTGAGAGAAGAAGCGTGACTTTGGCCAAATCGTGGTCTGACAAAGGTATGAATCAAGTAGCGGATGTGATAGAAGGTAGATGTGGGAGGTGTCAACAATGCAAACACATCGAAGAACTAAGGTAGGAAAAAGATGGCCTGGAAAATGAATTTTATGTCATTTTGGAATTTCCATGAAGACCAAGATGCCAATTAGCACGGGAGGAGCCATACGCTTGGCCTCAGTAGTCTTCTCCTTATCACAGGAAGGAAGAACGTATTTGAAGATGTAAGACAATAGACAGGCAATTCCATAACTGGAAACTCACCAAGGTCAGAGGGAGGGCAAAAATGCAATATAATGTTAATTATATCCACGTGCAGGATGAACAACACATAGTTGCCAATCTCCCTGATACAGACAGAACCAGGAATCCAATCACAAAGTTTCAGTTCACAGGATTTGCATTTCGTGTCTCCCTCCACAACTTTTGTTTATAACTTTAGTATGCAGAGGCAACTAAATGAAACTGTTTCATAACAGAGCTACAGTTCCAATAGAGGTTCAGATTCCGGATCTATTTGACCTTCTCCACATTACTAATGTTTTGCCTATAAGACTTTCTAGCACCATGATTACCCAACAGGGTTCTCAATTTGTGCATAAGAAAGGCCAATTTACAAGTTTAACCATATTTCAGGATGGATTTTAGTGCTTTTAATAAAAAAAAAAAGAAAAAACGAAAAAAGAAAGAAGAAAAAAAAACAAAAAAGAAAGAAGAAAAAAGAAAAAAGAAGTGTAGGCCGTAAGTGTTCCCTGCACACAGATATAGTCATTACAAAAGAATAATTGAACGTAAGACCCAGGATACTCTGAGTCTTTACTCGTGAGAACTGGGCAAATGAGCAAATGACCTCTGATTCCATTCACGTGCATTTCAAGCAGGCTGAGACAGAAGCGATGACCACAGAAGACTGCAGCACATCTGCAAGTATATTAAATCCCATGGTGAAAACGTCTAGCAAAACTCATCTGAAATTTGTACCAGAATGGTGAATCAATTTCGAAGACCGGGGCAAAAAAACCCAGTAACCCATTAAAATCGAGAAAACAATTTGGAATAGTCCACCCTAAAGGATTAAAACTCACAAGAAAATAAAAAAATCCATAGTATCTGGCATTGTACCATATCCGCAGAGATATACCATGGAACTCTTTGCTTGGGACCTGGTAAAGGATTTAATCTGTCTGAAGAATAAAATTGCAATGAAACATGAAAGGCAAAATGGATCTGTTCAAATACTACATTTTTGCGCTTACCAAACCAATTCATTCCATTTGTCCTGCTCACTGAAGCTCTCCTGCGTTACGGGAGAGCCTGACAGAAGAATACAGTACACCTGTGGGAAGAATATAGTTTTAAATCCACACAGTCACATCTTTAAACATGGTTTTACCCTGCACCATCTGCAGTGGGAGACAGATGACTCTTGATATTACAGCTGCTGCCTGCTTTCCATTTGCAGGCCGCTGATTGCAACTTGTTGCAAGTGACAGCGTTAAGATACCACAACTCTCCAGTCAACTGAGCAAAGCTCAGTTTATGAAAATTTGCTGGGATTCTCTCTGCTCTCAAACTCCCAGTTCTATTTTTTTTTTTTTTTGGAAGATGCAGAATCCTAAAGGCAGCATTTCTACGGACAGGGGAAGAAGATGTATTTCCTAGCAGTTAACAAAAGCCTCTTCACAGGACAGTCAGCAGCACAGTAACTCTGAGCCCACAGGCAGCACCCTTTTTCTGTAACAGATTCACTTTCGAGGAAGTTACTGTCAGCATCGATTTATATATCACTAGCACCTTGAACCTTCAGCTGATGTCAAAACTTACTGTACTGGGTGTTACACAAGCCCGCAGTGAGGTGCAAAGGACGCAAATGGAAAAAGAGGAACAGAGGCGTAAGATTTGTTGAAGGTTACCAGCTGAGATAGACACCCTGTCCAAGTACTACGTCATGCTGGACAGCTTGTTACCCGCGTTCACCCGAGCTTAAATACCTCAGCGGGATTGTAGCTGTAAAGATGGGAAACCTGTGCAGTAATATTGGGGTGACATTAGGTCAACCTAAACCAGGTTTGGGCTGCAACGGGCAGAAGCTAGCATTGCACACGATGTGGAAGGGTATTCATCTATCAAGTCTTCCAGAACTGATTCAAGAGAAACTGCACTTAAAATATGTGATAATGACCTGAAAACACAAGTTATCACTTCCTGGCTCTGCCAACTCAGACTGAACAGACATAAACCAAAAGATGTGTAGAATGGCTGAGCAGTAGTGAACAATAGAATGAACAATACCAGAGCAAGCTAACAAGGTTTCCAACTCAGTTTTGTACATGCAATAGGTTCATGTTAGCACACAGTTGATAACCCTTCTCATCATGAGCAAAATAAAGAATTAGTGACCCTACCGACTTAAATAAAATTATACTGATGAAAAGAGACAAGACTCTGACGCAAAGTTTGAAGAATCTCAGTTTCTGGGAGTCTTCCAGATCTTTTAAAGGCTTTTGTTTTCTAATAATCACAGTGCGAAGGATGAAACTTACTTACTTTCACTTACACAACGAAATGACGAAACTTACTCTGAGCACCTGTAACAGTTGTTCAGAAATAATATGTACTATGCTTTAAAGAACAGTGTTTTAAGTGGAGCATGGTCAGGAGGAAGAGGTTCAAGAGCTTCGTGAAGAAAGAAGATATCTATTTTTAGCCTGTTAACTAGGCAAATGCGATAAACATCAACCTTTTTCAAGAGGTTGTCTAAATCAAAACACTGAACAATTATCATCTTAGCACATCATTAATATTACCTTCAGCAGCAAACACTCTACTGACCTAAACAATCCATGAAACATACATCTTAATTTAGAAAACTTTATTATAACATTACCACCACATTCACTATCAGGAGTTTCAGTTTTCACCATTTCTGAACATCAGACCTAGAAGACTTCAAGCCATGTTTGCAGCTCATGGGATATCTCACTTTAAGTGGCACCCGTATATCTCTGTTTTCGTTAATTCTGTAGCCTTCAGTACCTTACCGCATTTGTAACCAAATGAATGCACAAGAGCATCTGCATAAGTAGAAATGTTACCTATAAATGCTGTATTACCAGGTTCCTTTGAGACATAAAATAATAGTGGAATGGTCAACCTCATCCTACAATGCTGGATAGTAATTACCTTTTTGTACTATTTAATGAAAGCCAAACAGAGAATTTTTACACTCTGTTAAAGCACAGCAGAGAATTCAGGGCAGAAATAGCAGTGGCCGCTGTTTAATAATGCACAGCATCATCACAAATACATATTAGTTCCCCGCAGGGAGTGAGAATGTGTTTGCATACAGATCAAACAGAAACAGGAACGAGAATTTAGGAAAGAGAACTTGCTCAGACTGGTCAAAAAGCATCTTGATCTTTGCGACACAGGCCACGTTTGCTTTAGCCACTGCTGCTAACCAGGACCGCAGAAATCACGCTCTCTGGAAGGTCTGGGGCTGCCTGTGCACTGCCCCCATGGTGACTGTGCTGGGGCACCAACCTGGTTCTGCTGCTGAGAACTGGATGTGGGCCCATGCAGCGGAGCGTCCGCTGCGCTCTCTGGTTAGCAGGCAGCGCTAGCCTTCACCAGCAGCCGTTAACTTGGAGTGGAAGGTGACATTCAAGAACTGGTTACCCGGGATAGAGACAANTGTTAACTTGGAGTGGAAGGTGACATCCCCCTGAATCTGCCCCCAATAAACCAACTCCTGTGGCTTTTTCTTGATCAAGTCTCCCCGCAGAGTCCTGCTAATCAGGGACAACCCTAATAAGTTCGTGCTATCTGCTAACAAGCTACTGTTGATATGGATGCAGGCCAGTTTTTTGTTTGTTTATTTGTTTTTAAGGGGTCTATTAGATAGAAGCTTATACATATTGCAAATTTCCTCATCTTTCCAAAGGGTCAGTTTTATTTCCTAAAGTGCCGAAATATCACAGGCCAAGCTCACCAACTGCTCAAGAAATTAGGCAAGTTTAGATGTTTTTGTTCTTTTCCCAGGGAGATATTTTCGCACGGGGGTCACTGAACAAGCGTCGCCGTTCCCTCCACCCCTCCGCTCCCCCCACTCCTACCCACTCCACCCCAACCCCTGGGGGATTCTGGGAATCCGACTGTAAATGACACTACCAGCTGAGATGTAATGGGTGTTGGAGCAGCAGCCGCTTCCTGTCTAGCAGGAACCCGAACGTACAGGAATGTGGGAAGACTCCAGCGAGCCTCCTTAAGCAGCCAGAGCGGGCTGGGAACTAGAGAAGAGATAAGGGATGCCCTTTCCTCCTCCACCCACCCCAGCAGATAAGCATCATATGCCTCAGACATCTTGTCCACTGATCTGGGCTTTTCAACTGTGTCTCAGTATCTCTGACTCTACCTTCCTTCCTCTGCTCCCAAGCACACCCCCTGCTTAATGAGCCAGTCCACCCAGCAGACCGATAACGGGAGAGCAGTGCCTGCAGAGTGAGGGACGAGGGGTGTGTGAAGGCTTCGCGGCCAGGAGACACCTGTCTCTTCCGGGGACGGGACACGGATAAGACTTAGGCTCCACAGAAAGCAAACCTCTGTGTTTGAGGAGACAGGTGTGCTCTAACAGACGGAGTCAGAGGCTGTTTGTTCAGGCAACATCCACAGGCCAAGCGCTAATAGCAATTGATTTATAGTCTATTTGGAAACCAGCACAATCCCATCCAAATAAAAAGTTAAGATTGCCATGAAATTGCAACACCTTGCTCAGCATACTGCAACAACATGCCCCTACCCAGTCATATGAGTAAAACACGCTGCCTGGTAAACAGCAGAGGGACTGAGAGGCAAAAACTTGTACCCAGGACGCGTTACTGTTCTCAGAGCTGGATACAAAGGGAGAGACAGCAAACTCACCGCAGTGGTGGTTATCTGGTCAGACAATACAGAAACGGGGCCAGAGGGTAAACAAGAAGGCACTAAATTAAAAGTAAGCAAGAGGCAGTAGAAAAAACTGATCATAGATTCCACATCTTCTGTCTCTGGAAGGAAGGCGCTAAATAACTGACTATTCTGCCTTGCAAACTTGCAGGCTTCAGGCCAAGATAACGACAGTAATGCAGGCTGCATGTCATTCCAGAGCATCCCATGATGCTGAGACAGAAGGCAGCAGCCAGATAGACAGTAGGGGAATTTAGGGCCAGGAGAAACTAAAGATAAAGGAGTAGAATTCTTAGAAAAAGGATCTGGGGAACTTTAGATCCTGTGTACAAAAAGAAATAACCTTTCCACCTGGTCACCTACCCCCCAACCGCCCCAAGTAAAACTAATTCCAAAGTTAGTTCAGATAAAACAATCCCGGAGATTGATAGAACCAGAAAGCCTGAGCTTTTTACACTCTTTCAGGTCTTCTTGTTGCTCATCTAAGTGTTTGTCAGGGAGATTGTGCAAACGAAAGAATTCTGAGTCCCTGGCTTATCGTTGGCCCTGCTGCCGGAGCCAGAAGATAAGAGCAGCCAGGACTGGTCCCAGCGAAAAGACTCTCAGCTCTGGCATTGAAGTTTTCCTTTTGGGTGAAGAATTTCTTAAAACTAAGGAATGCTGCACTGGTTTGAAAGGCAAAAAACCACCACCAACACCCCCCTCCCATTCAGCAACATTATACAGTTTTCCTTTGGAGAAGAATATTATTTTAATACCATCTTTCCACTTTCTCCCCTGCTATAAGTCTTCCTAGAAGAGAAGGAATGGCATTTCAGCCCAAGCCCCCAACTACTTTGTTCTTCAAAGTTTCAATGCTAGCAAAAAATTCCAGCAATCTTCCAGACCCTGCTGCCTTGTTATTAAGCCTTGCCTTGCTCTTACCATCCCTTGTCTCGAACTGAATATTCAGGGTGTTCTGAAACAATTGCCCAACCTTGTGAATTTCTCCTCTTCTATGTTTCATCTGACATAAAACTGGAAGAGCTGAAATACTACTAAAGAAGTGGGTCTTGGGAGCTTTCTAATCCAGTTTTGTACAGCCAGCTTCAAAGAAAGGCAGTAAAACGCCAATACTTATCTGAGCAAGTTTTTCCCATTTACTGTAGAAGCTCACGCTGACCACTTCTCTGATGACAACCCAGACAAATTCAGCTCTGCACCATGCACAAGCGTGTCAATGAACGTACAGTCAACATGCATTTGAACTGGTACCCGCAGAGCTGTCCTCCTCTAGACAGAACCCGAACCCTTCCAGGACCAGTCTGCTCCTAACATGAATTCAGTAATGTATTTGCATTTCCACAAAGCAGGGCTCACTTGCTACTGCCTTCCCATTTACAGTGGTATTCTGAGAATTAGGCCTGTCAGCAATGTGGAGGACAGTGGTATTGTGCTGTCTCTGCCTGCCCCTCGCCCTCCCCATACACCTCCTCACACACCCTCCTTTGTCAGCCTCTCTGGTTGGGCTGTGATTGACAGACTCCTGAATTATGAAAAGGTAGAAAGAGCCTTGGTGAAGCACAGAGGTATTTTTATCGGAGTTAGTGGCCCCCCACCCCCATCATATATATCACAGTAAGAATGCTTTTACACAGGGAAAAAAAAATAAAAATCTATAGAGTCCTCGAAGGAACAGTTTTTATACCCCTCTCAGCAGCCTGTCCTCCGTCTAGTTCCCTTTTCAATGGGCTGCTGGCTCCTAGCTGTCTGCTGATAGGAAGGATTAGCTACAGAAATGGCATAGGGAAAGCGTCAAAACTAAAGGGGAGCGCAGACCTCCAGCCCACCCAAGCAATTTGTTCACATTCAGCCACAGTTCCAGAAAAGAAGAAACTGCAGGTGCTGCAATACTGCCTTTCACTGTGGCTGTGCCGTCCCTAATAAAAGGCAAGAGTCAAGTGTGCTCAAAAATTCTGAGAGAGGTTAAAATAAGACAAGAAAATTTAAAGTTATTAACATATTCATGCTTTCTCCCTTTCCCACCATTTTTTGTTTTAGGGACTATGTTTTTAAGTGGTTTTTCACAAACACGGACAGGTATTTTAATCTGTTTTCACACTAAATGCAGAATTTTCAAACCCAGATGCCGGACATTACAAAGCCAGAGTTTGTAATCTGAGTTAGTCATTATTCCTGAAGTGTTGAGCATTCCCCCCTCACTGCCTTCCGCAGGAATCCTGGGAATCTTAGAAGCCAGGCTACTTTCTTTGAGATGCACAAAAATAATGTAGGAGGTTACATCTTAGACACCAACATTGTTGCATAACCAAATCAATGGAGGAGTTGGGAGGCTGGTTAAAAACAGCAACAAACAAGACGACAACAAATATCACAAGACTTGAAACGGAATCTTAAGATTTATCAATGCTTCTACTGTATAATCAATCTCTCCTTGTGTCATCTAATGTTTCTCCTTTGCCCTTCAGTCTCCTCTTCTACCTCTCCTCAGAAGCAGCCGTGTTATAAACTTTCTTCCTAAAAGGGAGAGATGAGCTACAAAGCCTCCACTAGCCTCCCGGCCAACAGAAAACCTTAATCCACATTACCTCTGATTCTACTTCTTCAAGATACATGCCATCTAGAGCTGACCAACTTCTCAGGTAAGGAATCTGGTGGTTCCATTAACCAGAAGCTGGAAATAAAACTGAATTCAGAGAAAACGAGCTATTAGCATCAGGTCCATGAAAGGTCATCCAGTAACCAGAAGGAAAAATACCTTCTTTGACACCAAACACACAGTACTCAACCTGCCAGCCTCCCTCTATTCCTTCTGCCCATGGGTAAACAATAACAAAATGGTCTGAGGTGCTTCCTAGAAGGACCTTCCAATGCTGTCTGTCAGCAAACTGGGTTGATTCTGAACCCTGTAAATATCCTGAATTCTGAGTCGAGGCTGCCTACAAGGAAAATACAAATGCCAGATCTGAAGAGTGCCCTGGACTCAAGTACAATATCGCTAATATTGCTAGTAGGACTTCATCCTGACCTCTTGCTTAATTTGATGATTACTTGCACCTCCTGCACATATAACTGGCTTAAATACAGTGAAGGGAGAATCAGAAGAAAGGCACTTCTCTTCAGTTTTGCTGCAGCCAAAAGTCAGTTCAACATCTTCTCTCTACTTCAGCCAAATGTTTCCCTGCCTTTTATCCCCCACCCACTCAGCCACACGGAGAAAGGTAGCTCCAAGACAAAGGCTCCTAAATTAAGTGGGAGAGGCAGTTAGCTGCAGAGTTCATGTAACAGGATGCACAGCAAATTATAATGTTACCTGAGAACATAGTCCTGAGGAAGAGAAGCTGAACCAGGTCCCTCTGCATCCCCACAGTCAAGAACATAATGCAAGTGGGAGCACAGACTATCAAAGTTCACACCCTTCTCAGGGCAAAGAGCTCTCAGCTGCATATAACGCACATTTTACTATTTATATAACACATCCTCTGGTTTGGAAGTGCTTTCAGTCTGGACTAGCTTACCCAGCTGAGAGAAAATTATTTAGAAGCTCAACAGTGTTTTCGCTCATCATTTCACTCATCGTGGAATGGATCTGCTTTGGTTTGAGAACAAATGAAAGAACATTCAGGTGCTGATAGTCCTCTGATGCCTTCCCACAGCTGCTCCACATTGACCAGGAAAAGAATGCTAATGCAATTTGTTAAACAGAACTATGGGATATTCTTCCTGACACACAAGAAAAACACAGAAACAGCACCATAAGCATGGTATTTCTATCCAAATGTTCAGATAAATAGGAAGACTAATACTGATGTTCAGATCTGGGTGTCAAACATCGCAATCAGATGAGCAGAGACAAATCCTGTACAATTTTTCCAAGTCACACACTAAGTCACTAGCAAAGTCAGAGACAGAACTTCAAGGGTTTTGACTGCACAAGGCAATTCCTTCCTTCCCCAAATGCTGACTTTTCTGCACTTTGGACATTTTTTAAAAAAAAATCAGTTTGGAATTGTTTCACCTATTTGTCATGGTGGCCACCTTTTTAATGAGACCCTCCACAATGCTTTGAAAGAAAACTCTTACGCCAAATGCATGCCGCACCTTGGGAAGGAGCCGATATCCCTGGTAAACATGCTATACCCCATCAATCACTCAAACCTTTACGATGCTTGCTCTGTTACATACCTACTGCCTTTCAAAGCTTGCCATGATCAGTCTATACTGCTGAATCAGCTCTCCCTCTGCATCACACAGAACACAAGACTTTTTCATGTGACAGAATTATTTTGGGGACAGAGTTTCCAAAAAGGCACTTATGTGCCTAATTCCTGTTGAAGAACTATGAGGCTTAGGAGCTTATACCTTTGAAATTCTCTTTTGGCACCAGCAGAACAGTTGTTGTATATACACTGCGCAGTTTTATATTTATTTCCCAGCAGTGTAAAAAGTCATCTTCTCACCCGTTTTAAGTACATGAGCACAAGTAGGCCAAGGCCTGTCTTCCTGTTTTAAGAAGTGAAAGCGCTAGGGCAGACTGCCAGAGGACTTAATATAGTCTCAGATCTAAATTTAACAACAATAACATGGCTCCAGTCTGACCCTACAAAGAAAAGTTTGGAGAGAAAAAAAAAAAAAACAATTCTTCACAAAATAAAAAAACAATAAAAGACCCAATCAAAAAAAAAGAAATAATATAAAACAG